>BLKM01000378.1:2392685-2582414 GCA_013340265.1 Coptotermes formosanus | reverse complement strand
TTCTCCGTGGTGCCCACATTGCGTTTATGTGTTTTGTACGGATCTCAGAACAAACAGCAACTTTTGCCTTATAAAACATTAAGAGACTGGTTTTTATAACCGAAGTGGAGAGTGTTTACAGCGCGGTACGCACTGAGTCCTTATATAAAACAGATACGCTTCGTCTTTAAAGGGTTAAATGGGTTGAGACGAGCCAGGCAGGAGAGCAAGGAAATGTCACGTGATTACGGCACCATATTGGAGAACCAAACGCATGTTTTCGTATTAGTAAACATAGTAATTTACAAAAATATTAATTTTATACATAAAAGCACGCTTCTCTATGTTTTGTATAGTTTATGATGGCGAAGTAAGAAAAGCGCCAGTAGTCTTTTAAATCCTCTCGTTCTTACAGTGGAAACAAATCGTCTTAGTTTTATATCCAGTATGTACGCACATGTGGCAGTAATTTTTAAGATTATAATCTGCCTGCTGACCACAGTTTCCGCACCCCTGTGCCAGAAAAAGGAGGTAGTTTTATAAAAGGGTTCCTTGAGATGCTAGAGCTTCCTGTATACAAGCGTGTATTTGTTTATTTTCGTGGAGTTTAATATTTACAGCAAGAAAAGCTGTGTGTACGTCGCGTGTTTTGTAAATACGTAAATATTTAACAGTTTTATGATGTAAACCGCTAAATGCACATCTGTGACTTACATTACGTCAGGATTCCTTCCTTTAGTTTTTATCTTTCTGTGCTACTGCAGTTTCTTATTTTACGACGGTGTAGACGGCTGGAGTTACGGAACGTCCAAGGAGAGGCACGGTGTGTGTGTGTGTGTGTGTGTGTGTGTGTGTGTGTGTGTGTGTGTGTGTGTGTGTGTGTNGTGTGTGTGTGTGTGTGTGTGTGTGTGTGTGTGTGTGTGTGTGTGTGTGTGTGTGTGTATGTTTGTGTGTGTACGTGTGTATGTATATGTGTGTGTGTATGTATGTGTATGTTTGTGTGTGTACGTGTGTATGTATATGTGTGTGTGTATGTATGTGTATGTTTGTGTGTGTACGTGTGTATGTATATGTGTGTGTTAGTGTGTGTATGTGTATGTGTGACACGGTTGTGTCTGGAATTATAAGATAAAGATACGAAGGAAATTATTCCTGTTGAATTTGGTCGGCCGATCCGTGGATCCCAGTGGCCGCACAGTCTTAAGGCGTGGGTCTGCTTCCGTTTGCTTGCTGGGGTTGCGGATTCGAATCCCGCCGGGGGCATGGATATCTGTTTCTTGTGAATGTTGTGTGTTGTCAGTGGTCTCTGCGAGGGGCCGATCCCTCGCCCAGAGTGTGCGTGTTTGTGTGTGTGTAATTGAGTGTGATCAGGTGGAACAGTAACCCTCTGCACCTATAATGAGTAGGTAGAAGAGGTCAGACTGAGAAAGGAAGTAAGTAAGAATTTGCGGGGTTTTTCCACATTCATTTATAGATGACAGTTGAAGACTCTTAAGACATCCTGGATTCATGTGGACTGTTTCGACTTTGACCTTTTAAAGCCTAGCGGTAACTTTACGTACGACCAGGTTTAACATTAAAAAATTCTACGTGGTGCCCACATTGCGTTTATGTGTTTTGTACGGATCTCAGAACAAACAGCAACTTTTGCCTTATAAAACATTAAGAGATTGTTTTTTATAACCGAAGTGGAGAGTGTTTACAGCGCGGTACGCACTGAGTCCTTAAATAAAACAGATACGTTCCGTCTTTAAAGGGTTAATTCAGTAATGCTTCACAGCCAGTATATTACCTAACTTTACTCAAAGGGGCAGACATCCCATAGCCGTAAAAGTATGTCAGTGAGTTAACGTGGCGTCGTCTGCATCGACTGTATTAGCATACAATGGTAGGATGACTGAGTAATGGACAGAAAAGGTCATGGAAGGAAAAACTGTGGCATATTTTTGTCTGTTTCTTCTTTAAACACATTTGATGTGAGGACGTTTTGACCTGTCAGGTTGACGTGTTACAGAGATGTTGCTAGTAAAAGGACTGCCATATCCTTCGGAACCCTAAGTATATTCTTCTAACGGCACTTGTCTTTTAGTATTTGTTGCAGAGTCGTGTTGTATCTTTTCAAAAACATAAAATCGTCCCGACGTTTTGGACGACTATCTCATCCTGTGAACTGTACTCTGTAACGGTTGTGATATGGACGCCACAGTTTTAGGTGCGCTTAGCCAATTTCGCTGTTGCAGACTTTACCGTTTAAAGCATAATGATGACTATGTATGCCACCTGCAGAAACGCTGCACGTCGGGCATACAGTGTAAGCCTGTTGGTGTGTTCAGCTGTTGGAATAAACGGGGATCCTTTTCCTCAACATTGTGAACCGGTTGGTCTTTCAACTGAAGCCATACTCTTCGCTGTGTTGTGTGAACTGAATGTTAGACGCGTTCTCAAAACTGCGAAAAGCCACTTTAGATTCGTCATGTCTGTGTGTCCATCTGTCCGTACGCACGGAACAACTCGGCTCCCGCTGGACGGATTTCATGAAAGTTGATGCTTGAATGTTTTTCGAAAATCTGTCGAGGAAATTCAAGTTTCATTGAAATCTGACAATAATAACGGGTAATTTACTTAAAGACCTATGTACATTTATGGTAAAATTATTCTTAGAATGAGAAATGTTTCAGACAAAAGTTGTCAAAAAAGGCAAATCACACATTTTATGTTCAATAACGTTTTTCCGAAAGTCGTGCCGTTTATGAGATACTGTTGTAAAAGTCGGTTGAGCCGGGCAGGCCACAGATGGAGACATAATACGGCGCATGCGCCTTGCGTGCTTGATAACTAAGGCTACAGACACACACACACACACACGCACACACACAGTCAGAATATGTACTACTTATTGCTCTTCCACGGCAACAATGGTTGCGGTAACGCGCCTCACTGTTACTTTATGACGTACATTTGCTGTATTGTTAATTACTGTTTATGTAAGCTGCGTGTTTTAAAGGCCTACTTGCAACAGACATTCTGTGCAGAGAGTTACACGACAGTAAGCCTCAAATTTTTCCTTATACGGCTGAAAATAATTAGAAGACAAAATTACGCGAATTCGTACAAGAGAAGTCGTGGTGGTCGGTTACAAGTCTAATGATATGACGGAAGAAACCCTGTCATTCTGTACGGCAGGGATTTTCAGCTTTTCGGTGCTCGCGGCACACCATTTGATAACCATTGTTGTACGCTGTAGTGTAGTGACGTATCTCATAGTGACATCAGTATTTCCCAAGAGATTCACTGCAACCTTATTATTATGCCTACACATAAAATAACTATGCTTAATCTTCGGCTATGTGTATCTGTATCACTCGTTGTATACGATAAGGGATAACCGCAGTCGATATAGTGACGTTAACGACTGAACATCTGCGGGATCGAGGTTCGATTCCAGATGGGGGCGAGATATATTTTTTCTTTTCTCCAAGCGTCCGGACCGGCTGTGGGGACCATGTAACTTTCTCCTGAATGGGCACCTGAGGTCCTTTCCTCGCGGGTAAAACGACCGGCGCGGGAAGCTGACCACTCACCTCCATCTAGTGCCGAAGTTTAGGCTGAGTGAAACTATACTTCCATTCCCCCGTATGCTGTCATGGAGTGCACAGGGACAACTTTACTGCTGTACTTTACTTTACTGTACTTTACTTTTACCATCTTTGATTTTCCCTAGTACAGACGCTTCCCGACTTAAGACACCATCGACTTAGAACCACTCATACTTACGACAGTGGTATAGTTATGAATTATTTGTTTCCTTATGCCGACCATGATCGGTAAGAGCAAAAGTGAAAGTGATAAAGGTGGCGATAGAAGCAAGAGAAAGGCAATAGATTTAGAAAAGAAAATAAGAGGATATTGCTATGATGAATAATGCTAGTGGGCAGTCGATGTGTATCTGCAATGAATTTCCGAATTGACGACTCGCTGTTCGGTATGGAACCCCGCCGTATGTCGGGGAGTGTCTGTGTTCTTGCGTTGCACATGCCAGAGGCCAACATACAGGCCCGTAATTGTGGTGTTGAGACATTTTGTGATCTTCACTGTGTTAAACCTGTGTTTCTTCAAGTGGAACGTTCATAATTTCTTGAAGGTTTTATTCAACTTAATATGGTATCGCGCCGTCTGAATTGTGTTACCCGCGTAACCTAGTTCAGATACACTTGTGAATACGAAAATAAACACGTTTAAAGTGTGTGTATATTTAACTACTCTGTACGCATTGAGCGATAGAATGAGACTAAGTCCATGGAGCAGAGTCCTTGCTAAGAAGCCAATAATTTCTCAGTTAGTGAAGAAATTCCTCGCATTTTATGGAACCAGAACTTTCGTCACCGCGTTCACAAAATCCCGCATCTGTCCTGAGTGAAATGAATCCAGTCCATGCCCCATCCCACTTCTTGAAGGTACATTTTAATATTATCATCGCATCTACTCCTAGGTTTTCCAGGTGACCTCTTGCCCTCAGGTTTCCCCATCAAAACCCTGTATGCACATCTTTTTCCCCCATACATGATACATGCCCCACCCATGTCATTCTTCTTGATTCAGTCACTCGAACAATATTTGTACAGATCATGAAGTTCCTCATTGTGTAATCTCCTGCAGTCCCCTGTTACCTCGTGACGTAAATGAATCGTATCTCGCGTAACTTCCAACTTAGCAACCGGACTGTGAACTTTTCACAGTATTTCGTAGAATAGCATTCATTACGTAATGGCCAACACAAGCAGACGTGGGCATTTAGTGTTTAATGTCTTTTAAAATGTGGAGCCTTTGACACCATTACAAGTGGTCTACACGTCTTCTTAATTTATTACATATGATTTGACTAGGTTGTGACGTATCTCGTACTTACATTGTAAGTGTAATTCAGATTATTGCTCTGAATTATAGTTCAGTTGGTATAGCAACTACGCGACGGGATAGACGGTCCGGGGTTCGAATCCCGCTAGGGGCAAGAGATTTGTCTCTTCTCAAAAACGTCCATACTGAATCTGGGGCCCACCCAGCCTCCTATTCAGTGTGTACCGGGTTTTTTCACGGGAGTAAAACGGGTGGGACGTGAAGCTGAACACTTACCTCCCTTTAGTGCCGAGATTAAGAATTAGGGGAGCTATATCTTTGCTCCCCCTATATGCATTCATGGCATGGACATGGAAGACTTTACCTTTAGAACCATCACTGGGGCTCACATCGAAATTCGACATGTGGCAGTAAAAACGTACAGAGTGACGCTTTTTACTTCACAAGTGTCGTTGTTCTGTGGAGCTTACTTCTCGTAGAATATGTTATTCGTTGAAAGATCCTTTATAATTACTCTGTATAGGGAGGAATTTATTTTTCCTCTTGAACATGTAATATCACTGGGATTTCAAAGTGAGCAGCATAGCTTCCATTTATTACGACAAAGAAAAAAGTTTTGAGCCTAGAAATCACATTTTTAAGTGTCAGATTTATGGGAGATTCATGTGAGGAAATTGCCAGTAACTTAGAGAGGACTTATTATCCTGAATCCGTCAAAAAGACGGACGGAACTTAAGAAGGGGTTCACAAGTCCCGGGCCCCAAGTTGCAGGGGTGACTAAAATTTGCACGGTGGCGCCGAATATTTGTGGGTTCACAGTAATGTACTTACTTCATGTCACCCATCTGGCGCCTAGAATTTTGAGATGGCTCCTAGATTTTTGGAAAATTTGTGTACCCCTGATGTAAGGTGTATGTTTCAGTTCTCTGTACAACTTACCTTTCTGAAAGCATGCATTCCGGTAAAAATTGAGTTTGTTGTATACGTATTGCGCTGAGATGCGCCCGGAAACACGCGTCGGCTTTTCCTGTTAAAGTGTCTGTCATTCGCTTCTTATTTGAAGAAAGTGGAAACTAGTTCGCAGATTATAATTAAACTACCAAGTACGAAATTTCGTGAATATCCGTTTTAAAGGTTCTGGAGTTCTGAAATCATGCATATGGCCGGAGCAGTTTTGTTAGGCGTTCTGCAAGGGCAGTATCGCATCTATGAACGAATTATCTTCAATTGTACCGAAAAAACCAGAATCTTGCTTTTTTTAAATTGCATAAGAGTGAAACTTTTCCATTCGAAGGATTGCATAAACCTGTACGAATATCGGAATGGTCTTTCGTGTAGGCTGGACGGCCGAACTTCAATTCCACGCAGGGACACGTCCACACCGCGGTCTCGCCACCCTCATAATCAGTGGTTATTGGGGATTATATCCCTAGGGCTAAAGTGCCCTGAGTGTGAAGCTCACGAGTCACTTCTGTCCGTTCCTGAGTTTAAATTTTTTTTTTGTCTGAGTCACTTAGCCCTGTGAAGAAGAAAATCAACACGACTTATATGTAAATATTCAGTTCGTACCGCGCAGTAAACACACCGTCTGGGTTATAAAAGCAACCAATTATTGCTGGATTGCGAGATTATCAGTGTCTTTCTGAGATCCACGGAACACACAAATGAACTGTGTGGACAGAAGTATAACTTTTGAAAGTTATACTTGGCGGTACACTGGGCCCAAAAGAGTTAATGGCGCTGTCGTGGTACACTGGGCCCTAAAGAGCTAATGGCGCTTTCAGCTTAGATCATATATTGTCGAATAATGTAGGACAGTCGGTGACTAATGGACTGGGAAGGACGTAGAAAGAGACAGTTGTGATCTAACTTGAGGACCCCCATGTGCTTGGAAAAAGAAAAACGCGAAACTTATCACAATAATCCTGAATTCGGGCCGAGATTTGAACCAAGGAACTCCAGAATACGAACCAGAAATGTTACCCACTCGACCGCGATATTATATTTGTGATGGCTGTGGTTAAGGTTGCGTGAAGCCATACGTCTACTCTATACATCTTCGTGGTGTGGTGCTTAGTTAAATACTGTGACAACTTTCAGTGTAGCAGTGCACATGATTTATCTGATAGCGAGACAGATATTAGTTAATCGTGTGTTTGTACACTGTACTTCCCTCTAGCTTGCAGAACTCAAAGTAACACGCATTCTCTTTCAGCTTATAGCTATAATTATAGACGATCTTAAAATGACTTCTAGAAGGCGTCATCAATAAACTTGGTTCCACGTTTAAATTTGGAACACACAAAACCTAATGTTGTGTGTTCAGTTTTTCCCCACTTGCCCGTCGTGCTAGAGCAAATTGTGTTCGAGTAGAGCTGGGGTCCTCCCAGTCAACATTTATGATGTGTTTTTCTTGCAGGACCTCCTCCAAGGCGTCCTACCTCGCGTATCGTCGTGACAGAGATAGAGGGCTGCCTAACTTCGAGGGGAGCTACAAGCGAACTATGTCGCCGTCTGGGCAGGATGTCATCAGCACAACTCAGAGCCTTTCCACAGGTAAAATTCCATTTCAGTATGAACTTATGTTGGAAGTGCTGTGTGGTGTTGTAAATAGACCGTGTGGGTTTGGGCTGTGTGACTGGCTGAGGGTATGTTCACGTGACAGGCTTGTGTGAACACGGTGACGAACACTCGAGTTCATAAACGGCAAATATTTTCGTGACAAGTGTGTTTGTTTGTTTGTTTGTTTGTTTGCTTGTTTGTTTGTTTCTTTGTAGTAAGTGTAACGACTGTCGCAGGAATGGTTAGATAATTTGTTTTTATAAGTATTGAATGTGGTGGAATGTGTGGGAAAACAACGGCTTCACTGTAGTATTATTATATTATTTATACAGATAAGCTAAAGAAGACATGACACATTTAATTCTAGGTATAAGTAGGATGGGATAGGTTTTACTTTCTACTGTGTTATGCAGGTAAGAGGGAGGTGCAAAGCGATTTCTTGAACTTTAGATTATTGTTATCATCATCATCATCATCATCATCATCATCATCATCATCATCATCATTTCTTACTGCAATTGGGTTTTCACCCGGTGGCAGCAGTCTTACACTAGTACAGACACCACAATACAATAACACATACATAAACGGAACAGCACAAATTGTAGGTGAATTATTAAATGAACTGAGCAAATATGAATTTTATTAAAAAGATTAATAGAACAGAATACCAAAGTTACAAACAATTAGTTAAAAGGTACAGAAGAGATAAAAAAGGAGGAAAGTGAAGATGTTATGATATTTGAAACAATATTTGGTTTGTAAGCTGTGGAGTGATGTTTTGAATGTGGTAAATACAGGTGGTAGTTTGAGGTATGTGATGTGTAAAAATATTGTTTGTAAAATGAGACATGGCGTCTGTGAAGTGGAAAAAAACCCAGTGTTAGTGGGTTTAGCCTTCTGTACAACTTGAGTGGAGTGATAAATATTTAATTTAATTTGACTCTGTCAGAACTGTGCTATATAACGTCAGATTAAGGCATAATAGTGTGTAATGCATTTTAAAAGATATGGTAGGGCATGGTTATGGCCTGATGTTTATAAAGCGCTGTCCAGCCATTTGCCTGAAGAGCTGACAAAGACCTCGAAAATGTCAGAATATCTGGGCTTGCTGTTAAGTTTCTAACTTGGTGGTCTTCCAGATACAAGTCAGGAGTTGTAGAGGTTGATGAACTTCCTTGGTTGTCTTGACCAGCTAAACTGCTGTTAGCTTCTTAAGAAGGACTGCACTGTAGATGTGTGTGCACATGCATGCGGACACATGTGTCTCTGCACATACACATATACAACATACATGCATAAAATAGAAGACTTCATTACATATACACATGTTATATTGACTGTGTATGTTTTGTCATTGTCACAGTGTGTTAGTGTTCATGCTGTTACACAGAAGCGCAGAGATGAAACATAATTTACCCTAAAAAGAAAGTAATGAGATAAAGTGTGAAGGGGAAAAATAAAGAAGGTCGTAATCTGGTGGACCTGTCTGTTTTGGACAGTGTCCTTGAACTTGGGTCTTCATCACAACAAGGTTTTGAAAAATCGGTCTGTTTTCATTGTAATGTGATGAACATAGGTAAAATATTCATTTATACTGTGTTTTATACAGCATGTGTATGAGGTGTTTGGATTTACTGTTGACATTTGTGAAACAGTGAAAGGGAGCAGAAGAGGATATTAATGAATACACTGAAAAGAGTTTTCAGCTGATGAACTTAGTTAAAATTTTATTTGTATTGTCTAGTGTATTATACTCAGGTAACAATGAAAATGGACACTTGTGTGAGGTTTGATGTTCTCACTGGGATGTTTCAGAGGATTCAGGTCTTCGGAGATGACACTGCACCATAAGGTTAGAGGTCCCCGACATTTTGCCAGACCATAGTGTCTTCATTTTCAAGTATCAAGGAGTCGACAAACTTGAAGATGAAGGTACTGTGGTCTTTCAAAATGTCACGGATCTCTAACCCTATGGTGCAGTGTTACATCCCAGAGGGCCTGAATCCTCTAAAACAGACTCACTTTTGAAAACATTATGGTGTAAAAGATTCAAGATGATGGACATTGTCCAAAACAGTAGTCAAACT
Source organism: Coptotermes formosanus (assembly GCA_013340265.1). Taxonomy (NCBI): domain Eukaryota; kingdom Metazoa; phylum Arthropoda; class Insecta; order Blattodea; family Rhinotermitidae; genus Coptotermes; species Coptotermes formosanus. The sequence goes on along the minus strand of BLKM01000378.1, from coordinate 2,572,929 downwards.
GAGGTCTTTGCTGTTTTGGGATGTCATGCAGTGATGATTTGGTGGTTGGTAACCAAATGCCAATCAGCACTGCGTAACATCCCAGCAGAGTGAAGACCTCATTTACACTGTGGTGGAAGCCTGAAATCATGAATAGTCAAATTTATAGCATTTCTAAAGTTGTACTCTGTGTTGCAGAATGTGATAGAGTGCCCAGTGCAGGCAACATAGCTGTGTCTGAGAAAGAAGATCAACCGCAACCCTCTAGTCATCACTGTCAGGCTGTGTGTAGCGAGAAGTTTGTTGTTGTTACATCTGTGATTGACTGTAACCCCAATGAAGAATCTAGTGCAAGAACTAGTGGTGAAGTGCAGTTAGGGAAAGAGGAAATCCAAGGTAGAGTTACACAATCATTATCTGGTGAGGAACACACAAAGGTGATAGCAAATGTTGAGACTGAAACGCAGTGTGACATACCTGAAGCAGAGACCACCTCTCCAGTAGACTCTCATTTGCCACCACGTTCATCCCCTACTGCACAGCAGAGGATAAAGCCTCAGGTGATGGAATCACTCCAGTTGGTGCAGCGTTCGGAAGTTGTTCTGCGTGTGAATGCTGCAACAAGTGATGCAGCATCTCAGACTGAATCAGAGAGAGAAGCGTTGGAAGTAGTATCGCCACTAGTTCGACAGAAACTTCAGGAAGAGATTGAGTGTGAAAGACTGTCCCTAGATCTGGCTTGCCATCTTCCACCTTCTGATAAACTTCAAGGACTCTTAGGTATGAACTTGTATTTGTTTTCTATTAGGAACACACACACACACACACACACACACACACACACACACACACACATGCATATATGCATGGGTCACCAGATGTTGTTTGATTTCAGACAAAAATTTTGCTCACCAGGTATTTCTCTACAATAGTATGCACACACTCCTGCACTGTCACTGTTGCTCTGTATTAACCTGTTTGGCATCAAATAGCATAATAAGAAAACTGTACCTGCCCACCCACACAACAGATTGCTTACTGTCACAGAACATGGAACATACAAATTATAAAATATTGGCTCTTGTGTTATGTGATATTTATACATGGTATAATTTTTCATTGAGATTTATTGTTTGGTGTGGAGAAATATTTAACTTCAAAATAACTGAAACCGTGAAGAGCTGCATTATTCGTACTTGCGATAATGAAATTTAGTATTATATAAAATAGTTGTAGTCTGTATTAGGTTTATGGCAGGAAGCAAGAAGGAGCATAGACAGGGGAAACACTAAATGTTACATGCTTACACCTGTGTGTGCGCATGAATGCACCAATACACATGCGCACACACACACACATGCATGCACACACTGTGCCAGTGTGTTTTGATTGTTATTTGATATGTAAACATCTGTTTGACTATTTCCAGTGCCTGTACCAGAACACAAGAAACCAACTGATTATGTCAGTGGTTTGTTCAGATTGGATGTGACACAAAGACCCAGAGTAACAATATCAAACACTGCCACACCACAAACAGCAGCAGTGACAATGACAACAACAACAGCGACAACAATAAAATTAAGAAGTACCACAACTACCAGTACTACCGGCAGTGATGTTCCTGCACCGACACCTGCTGGAAATGCCAGCAGTGAGGAAGTGAGGTTAGGAATATGTGCTTTTTTTTTAATGAGATTAACCCTTTAAAGACGAAGCGTGTCTGTTTTATATAAGGACTCAGTGTGTACCGCGCTGTAAACACTCTCCACTTCGGTTATAAAAACCAGTCTCTTAATGTTTTATGAGACAAAAGTTGCTGTTTGTTCTGAGATCTGTACAAAACACATAAACGCAATGTGGGCACTACGTAGAATTTTTTAATGTTAAACCTGGTGGTACGTAAAGTTACCGCTAGGCTTTAAAAGGTTAAGGTGAATGCAGTACTGGTATGAAAGTTATTGTAGCTATTGTAGTCAGTCTGCTAATCAAGAAATACCCTTAAAATTCTGGTGTGTGGTGAGAGGAATATTGTGTAAGCGTGCAGTATTTGTTAGAAGTAAACAAATGAATAAATAAATAAATAAATAAATAAAAAATTGAATGAGTGGAGAATAAAGAGGAAGGGAGAAGAGAAAGATAGTGGTAGCAGGTTCAGAACACATGATATCTAGCTACCAAGCAATGCACTATAACCTTTGTACTAACTGCTGTCAGAATCTAATACTTCAGTAATTGATCTTTCCTTGTTTTTTTAATGTGGATAATTTACAAGTCTGTCCGTAGACAGTAGGAAAGCAACTCTGCAACATATGCAGGTCGAGTAATTAGTGCCTGTTTCTCTCTATGGATGCAGGGAGCCTGCTGACATTACAGTGAGTCCTCTCTCCGCCAGTTCTGCTTACTTCACCACATCTGAGTCAAAAGCAAAGTTCCTCACTCAGTATGGCAGAGACATGAAGCAGTCAGAGCAGCTGAATGGACTGCAAGACAACAAAGACTTGCAACAAAAGAAGGTGTGGAACCTTCTGAAGTCGTTTTCCTGCAGTAAATCTCCTTATGCCGCTCTGTTGTTATATGTACAAGGGTCCTTGTTATTGTGGCTTTTCATATCCATTTTCCCGCATATACAGTGCACAGTTTTGGAGGAGAGATATATAACAATTCCCAGATGTACCAAAGGTGACATCCATAAAGCATTAATTTTCTGAAAGAAACCGGCTTTAAGTTTGTGCATCCATATTTTCACCTAATCTCCTGCTCATGATCCAAACTCGTGTGTAACTTCTGAACATCAAGTACAACATGACTCCAAGAGGCAAATCGCTGTAATGACTTCGGTTCTTCATTGTAACAAAAACAACAATAATAATTCAGTTCATTTTATTAACATGCAGGCTTGAGAGGGCATGGTCAGTTTGTTCATCATTGCATGTTGCACTATGATTGTTGTTGTCATGTCACTGTTTTTTTAGGTTTATGAAAACACTGTGTAATCAGCATTAGCAGTACTTTATCCATTTGCAGTGTCACATCAAGTATCAGCACTGGAAAGGAATGCCCTCTTGAAGGTGTACCCATGTTGAAATTTTGTATCATACATTTTGTTTTCTTGTTGAGAAGATTGGTGGTAATTCAGTGAATGGAGGTTATTTGTGAATAATAAACACTTACATGGCTATTTCTCAGAGCTGACCTTAACCTTTAACAGACAAACAGGACAGTGCTGTCTTACTAAGTTTACGTCCTCTTTGTCCAAAAGGGAAAATGTCTCACATTGGGCATTAAATTGAACAGTGCTCCATTCACAGCAGAAACCTGGGATTTAAAAGGCTGTATGCTACAATTTAAACTGCATCATAGGATACTTATTTGCTTTGTGGTATATGTAGCGCAGAAACTGAGTTTGGAGATTGGTATAGGTTATATGCAAAGTTGTCAGTAGGACATTTAAATGCCAGATATTTGAAACTGTACTGAAGGATGAATCAGTATCTGTGTTGTACTAAGAACGGTTTATGTATTTAATGTGATATTACCAGGAGGAGTTGATGGCTCGGCTAGATCGTAAGCTGCAGGTTTTGCGAGGTGAGCATCTGGTGGTGACTGAGGAGTCCCGAGTGAACGATGAACTTGGCGAGAGCGTTGCAGTTCAAGTTTCTCGTCTAGCACAGCCACATGAAGCTTCAAAGTATCGACTACATGTTGAAGAAGTAGGAAAAATTACCAGCTTGCTTCTAGGACTCTCTGGACGCCTTGCTCGTGCTGAGAATGCACTAATGGGACTTCCACTTCATCACACTGAGAGAGTAAATGTCTTATAAATTGCATAGCATTGTACTATGTGTGTATGCTGTATTGATGGCACTGAATGGTGTGTTCTGTAGAACATGTCCAGACCTGTGTAAATTTTTATAACGTGGTCATTTATCAAATATGATGATTGAAATACATGAAAGAAGTATATTGATACGAGAGGTTCTGAAAATTGTGATGCCTGTTGGCCTTCAGACGTTTCCAATTTGTATAGTGATGCCAGCGGGAATTATGAGTTATTAATTATGCAGTTCTGTAACCTATTTGTATCCCCTTTGTACAGGTTCAGACTGTGTTAAATATGTCACGTATTAACCCCAGGCTTTTGCAACAATGGCCATGTTTGTAATTTGCAATATATAAGACGTGGTTCATCAGGTCTTGGCATCAGAGTGAGAACTACATTTAAATGTTGTGTAGCTGCCACATTGTTCTTGAACATTCCACAAAAATATTATCTCAACAGAAGTTGCATGTTGTATTTTTGGTAAAGTTTAATGCCCACTGAAATTTCAGGATGTATGTATATTGGTTGTTGCTTCAGAAGTTTGGATGGCTACCATATTGGTATTATGAGTGACAGGAAACAGAACAGTAGAAAACATTGTCCAGTATAGTTTGTCTTTACTGTAGTAGTAGTAGTAGTAGTAGTAGTAGTAGTAGTAGTAGTAGTAGTAGTAGTAGTAGTAGTAGTAGTGTATCTTACAGTGCCACAAAATTTAAGTGTATATATGGGTATGTAATCTCTGTTTTAGAAAATTTTGGAGTCCAAAAGAGACAAGCTGAGGGAACAGTTGGAAGAAGCCAAGAAGCTGAAAGAGAATATTGATCGGCGAAGTGTATGTGTGTCAAACATCCTTTACAAATATTTCAACGCTGAAGAGTATGCTGACTATGATCACTTCATCAACATGAAGGCTAAGTTAATAATGGATTCACGGGAAATAGCAGACAAAATTAAACTGGGAGAGGAACAGTTGGCAGCATTGAAAGAAACCCTATCTGCTTCTGATTGAAACCGCTGTACATACGACATAGCCTTACCATTTTTATGCTTGTCAACCAGTAGAACTGGTCAACTTGGGTGCCTAGTCTTTTGGGTCTTCTACTTGTTTTTATGTGCCCAATACTGCAACAGAATGTACCCAAGACTTAATTTGAATGCCTAAACAGGCAAGTTATATTTCAGTTTGTTCTGTGAACTTCTCAGCAGACTGGGGCTGTAGCATGCTTGGAATGGGAAAGCGGATAAAAAACAGGATGTGAAGTAGCTGCATATTAGTGTTCTTACTTGAGTCTTTCGTATACAATAATAGCTACTGACTCTGGATGTGAAGAATTGTTGAAATGTGGAGTTTGATTTTTTATTTTTGCAATTAAGTATGGTTTACTGTAGCCAGTATATTGCAGTCAGTGTAGTGATTGGACTGTGGGCTGGGCATTTGATGAATTGTTTGATTCTTCTCCATGGTGTCCAGCCATCTTTGGGACCCATCCAGCCTCCTATCCAATGGGTACCAGGGGTGATTTCCACAGGCATAAGGTGGCTGAGCATGTGAAGTTGACCACTTACCTCAGTTTGGTTTTTTTTTTCGAATGAAATCCATCCCTTGTGTTTGACATATTTATATTGGCATATATCTTACTGTCAAACACAACAAAATTTTGGTCTTGAAGGACCATCATCAGGGTCTAAAATATATGATTTAAAACATAAGTAAATATATATCAATACATTGTGAAATGTATGAATCTCACAAATTTTTGCAAACTTTTACAAAGTTATCATAGCACTGAATGTATATATTTTATATTCCTCATATATATTTGTTGGTTAGTATATATTTTTCTCGGTTGTTCCTAAAATTGTTAAAATTGTGGTGATTGGTTCTTATTTGCTTGAATATTCAGTTGCCTGGTGTATTTTGGCTAAGTGTGAATTCTCTTGAAACTGAAATATTTATTACATTATGTTTTTTGACTTTTGGTGTTTACTTGTTGGATTGCATTTACAGCCATAGTTACTGCAGGCTATATGTGTTTGGGTGTTGTATTTACATAGCATCTTTTGTGAAGTATTGGTTTGTGTTTGCTCCTGTTTCTTGTGTATGTTGTTCTCCATATACCAATATACTAAGTACGCAGATTCCTGGTTCTTAGTTTCCTGGTTTGGGGAGAGCAACATACACAAGAAACAGGAGTGAACATAAACCAATACTTCACAAAAGATGCTAAGTAAGTACAACACCCAGACACGTATAACCTGCAGTAACTTCGGCTGTAAATGCAATCCGACAGGTAAACACCAAAAGTCAATAAACATAATGTAATAAATATTTATCAGTTTCAAGAGAATTTACACACACCCAAAATACACCAGACGACTGAATATTCAAGCAAACAAGAACCAGTCACTACAATTTTTAACAATTTTAGGAACAACAAAGAAAGATATATAATAATGTACAAATATATATGAGAAGTATAAAATATATACACTTCAATGCTACAGTAACTTTGTAAAAGATTGTACAAATTTGTGAGACCTCGCAAATTTCAAAACATCTGTACTCATGTTTACTTATGTTTTAAATCATGTATCCTTAGTTTGATGTCAAGGATAAGATTGAGTTGAGCTATACCTCCATGCCCCCATGTGCCTTCGTGGCATACAATGGGACAAATTTAACTTCAGTACAGTGTAGTATTATATTAATCATTAATGGAAGTTCTGTTTTTGATGCCTGACATACCAGTAGGGCACATACACCAGTTGAGAAACAACAATTAAAACCCTTTGGCAGTAAGGTGCAGGTGGATTGACAACTCCACATTCTGAGCCCCTTTGCTGTAAAGTCTAAGTAGACTTTTGCTGCCCGCTGCTGGGAAGCCAAATAGACCCCAAAATGAGCACATATCAGAATGACATTTTTTGATCAAGACAGTTTTGGAAAATTTTAAGGACAAAATTTTCCTCTACTGAACCAGTGTCTGAGTGTTTCACAGTTTTAACACTAATGGCATTTTAGTAATGCACTACACTGCACTTGTAGCTTATCCCTTTTGTCATTATATCTTTTCTAATAAAATTTTTTTGAATCATTACAGTATATAGACTGGCCCTAAAGTCAGTTAATCAGTTAGTAAAATGTACACTAAAACAGGGTTAACTGCTTTGGACCACTCTGTATTTGGGCAGAAAGAGGAAGATAGATGTTTTTGTGTAGTTGCTTTATGCTGTGTTTGCCAGCTGTTACAGTTCTGATGGATTGGTAATTTCCATGTTACTGGACCTTTCTCTTTCTTCCACTTGAAATATTTTGTGGAAGCCACAGTGTTGTGACTTACACACATATGGAACACAGTTAATAGTATAACATTTTAATGAAAGTAATTATGAAATTCACAAAGACATAACAATCAATAAAATGAAACATGGCCCACTTGTAGTCCTTGAGCCCAAAAATAAGTTCATGCTTATATCATGTATTAAAACCAAACCAAATATATGCATGGTTGGCATTGTGGCAAAAAAACCCCAAACACAGAGACAATCCACTTACCCATGATGCCAGTTAAGGAACACTGACCTGGGGTTCTCGGCTGAAAAGGAATTTTGAAAAGCAGTCTAAACAGAATTTTAGAACCATTTTTGTCACTGCCAAGGATAAGAGGGTTGTAATTGAAAGAGTAACAGAAGTGTTTGATTAAGATGAGGGGAGGAATGGGAGTTGGCTGCATGTGCCAATAAGGAAGTCTGGAGCATTCTGGCACATTACTGTTTGAAGCAAAATTAGTTGTCGGAATATTCATGAAGTTTGGAACTTAAAATTGACATAAGGGTATTTTTCATGTGACTTATCTTCAATTTTTGTGGTTCAGTCTAATACTCCAAAATCATTCCTGACATGGTGATGAAGACAGAAATTTCCAGCACCAAAAATCAAACTGTGTACCTCACATAACTTTAACCAGACATGACAAACACAAGTCTGTTAAATAAAGCAAAATTTTGGACTGGACTCACAGTTGATTTCTCTGAGAGAAAAAGGTGAATATTTGGATGTTGTGTATAAGAGCTGAAACTAACTCATTTAGAAACATTCAGTATGTGCACATATACTTTCAACAGTAAACATGAAGGAAGGAAGGAAGGAAGGAAGGAAGGAAGGAAGGAAGGAAGGAAGGAAGGAAGGAAGGAAGGAAGGAAGGAAGGAAGGAGAGAAAGAAGAAAGAAAGAAAGAAAGAAAGAAAGAAAGAAAGAAAGAAAGAGAAAGAAAGAAAGAAAGAAAGAAACACAAACAAACAAACAAACAAACAGAAGCAAAAAAATTAATTTTGGCCCTTGAAATATAGTTTTGTGTATATCCCACATAATGTCTGTGTCTGTGACTTAAATTTATGATACAAAACGATTGTCACCTAATTGAGCAGGTGAAAGTATGTAAACTGCTGTGTTTAAAGTTGAAAATGATTCCTACCAAATTAAGTAAAGAAACTATAAAAAACGTGTCTGCAATAACTAGAATTGCTAAGCATTGAAGTCAGACATGAAGAATGACTGATGCAGAATATCAGGCAGAAACATGATTTGAATGTCAGGTGAATTGTGCAGAATTGTGAGATTCAAAGATGCTTTTTTTCTAAGAGCCCCATTATGTATGCTTCGTACCAATTCAAACCTCAAACTCCATTTTTCACTTTTCTTCAGAACTCAGACTTTTTTATCTGGAGAATTATGCTGTTTATCAGGTACATACACAGAGACAGTTGTACACCTTGTAATGTGATTGTCTCCCCACAAGTCGAACTTTCTGTACCGACCTGACAGGGGAGTCGAGGATCTGTTGCTGTTTTAGAAACCTCTTGCCATTTGGGTACCTATTGGAATGTTAATATCCAGTTTCTAAAATGTGATGCAAGGCGTCAGATAAACATAAACTTCTTACTGGAGAGATCTGTGTTAACATTGACCAAATGGCATAGATGGTTGGCTTTTAAAAAGTGATTTTCACTGAACATGTAACTGGCTAATGCAGATTTTTTTCTCATAATTATGAATTGCCTCTCAAGTTTTAACGTCATTGAAAGTTGATACCAAGTTAATTTACATAAAAGCTGTATGTTTCTGAACAAATCTGCTCCAAAAGTTGTAGTTCCATGTAGGTTCTGCTGCTAATATTTTAAGTTTAATTGTAATTTATTGTCCAGGACTGTTTAATAAGACTGTTTTGGTGCCTGTATAAGAGTTGTGTATACATATGGGGAGGCAGGAGGGTACAGAGTGTGAAACACAAGGAACAGTACATGTGCAGTAATCGTCTCTGGTTGACAGATGTCTTATTATGCTTGGAGTTTTTGAAGTTATTCTGTGTAAATCATAAAACATCAACAACATACACATAACTGGCAAAATTAACAGCTGTTAGTTTCGTCTCCCTCATGTTTAAACCTTTTATACAGTCATCATCAGGGAGACTTCTTCAGAAAACCTATATACAAATACCAAATTTGGACCAATAAGTTTAACTCTTTATACACTGGTATATGAGATTTTCTGGTTACACTGTACCTTTTATATTTTGCATTGGAGACTGATATGATTTATCTGCTGTTAATTCCAAATATAAAAATGTGAAAAGCAGCAAAAGATTGAAAATGTTTGCATCATGGTTCATGCCCTTCTTTAAACGTAGATATTTAGAATCACTTACCCAGTATGCATGTTGCTAGTATAAGGACAGCTGTGTTGTACTGGATAGTATTGGCACGCAAGAAACATTTTACACCTATTGTTGTTGGTACAAATATTTCTTCCATGCTACAATTGTAGAATGCATTAAAGAATTGGACTTTATATTGGAAAAATCTACAAAAAAATGCCAAAGCTGTTTCAATTTTCATTAAGACTGGACAGTTTTAACAACCACTTTATATGCAGATTGACGTGCATTTATGGGCTCATAAGCATTGACTTTCCTGCTGCGTACATGTACAGCTCCTGTTAGACTTTGGACCCTGTGCATGTGAGACTTTATATCCTTTAAATTCTCTGTGCCGAAAGTGGAAATCTGGTTGTGCAAGTAGCACATTTTCCCCCTGTTCTGCCAACAGTGCTACTGTCAAACATGAGGGGAACTTTCCATTGATTTTAGCACTGTTACTAGGATGTAAGAGAAACTACAAACTATCTGGAGCACCAGATTTGCAGACAAGCAAACACAGCATAATTTTTACACTACAGAAACATGTCGTAACCTGTTGTCGCTTTTTACTGAAGTAAAATAAATTTCTGCATCTCTTTTTTCATGTTGTGACCATTAATTGGCAGTCATCTAACTGTGTTTTGCAGCAATGTAAATAGTACTATAAACTGCAAGCACTGGTATTTTCATCTGAAGCCGTTGGTGACCTGGCAACTGTTGACCAGGTAGCTGCTGTATTTTTGCTACAGTTTTTTTTCTGACTCCTGTTCTAGTAATTGTGACACGAGTGTCAGTTTTTGTCACATGTCTGAATTTTGTGTTATTAATCATGACAAAGTTTTGTGGAAGTTGAGCTATATTCTGACTGGGCGGTGGAATTTCTTGTCACCTGGGGCAGCATTCGGGCTTGTTACAATCCTGCTTTGACCCACTGTTACGTGTATATACATGTAGTAGCTTTTGACTCACAATTACATGTGTATACGTGTAGTAGCTTTCCTTTCTCTTCGTGTATGAGCTATGTTATGTAAGGTACTTATTTTTGTGATTTTCATGTCATGTGTGCATGTTATGTTGTAAGACTGATGCTGTATTTGATTCAGTGGACTTAATTTAGGGCCATAAGTGCCACACTTTTATTTCCAAACCAGTCTATTTCAGAAACAATTTGAAAATATTCAATGATATTTTGAAAAAGACTTCTAATTTTTTTGTAAATAATAACAGGAATAGAATGGTGCTTTGGATCATCTTTGATGTTGACAAAATAGCATCTATTTACTTTTATCATATACCTAGTTAGAACATAATTATGACCATCAAAGTGATCCATATGGGCAGAGGTTTGCAGATTACTGATGCATCCCATTTGTGTTTGTATATGTGAGGTTTATACCTGCAAACTTTTTAATTATAATTCTTTGAAATGTAAAGACATTGTTATTTTCTTTTTATATTATATTATAGTGAAACAGCTTAACTGTCAGTAAAAATCTTTCCATTTGAAGATATTTATATTTCGGATTTCCACACTGTTGGTCCATACACTTAGAATTCCTGCCTGCTTTACCACACTCACTACATAAAGGGCCAGTCAGTAAAGTATAGACATCTATGTACAAGTTATCATTTCGTGAAGGATTTTAACAAAGTGAATGAATTGAAATTTGTTGCCAGTAACATGTGAAGTGCAAGTTCCTGCTAGATCTAATCTGTACCATTTCCATATGAGCTCTGAGGTTTTCACAGCAGTGAATGTTAGGTTCTGGCATTCTGCATTGTGCAGCCTTTTAGTCCAGTAGGTGGGTAGCAATGTTTTGGAGGAATCTGGTGGTTTTATCTATCCTGGAGGCAGTATGTTCATCTGAAATGCCTGGAACTGTCTATTGGCTACACAGTGTCATAGTGCAGGAGACTGCAGCCAAATCATTACTCCTTTTTCTTGTAATTACAGATTATAAGAAAAAGATGTTATATCAGTGGAATTCATCCCATCATGCTGTAACATATTAATATTGGTATGTGAAACACAACAAACTTTTATTAATTCTTTAGGGAATGCTACATGTTTCAGTCTTACAGACCATCATCAGGCGATAAAATGCACACATTATGTTTTAAATCATTTATTTTGTGGCCTCATGATGATCTATAAGACCGAAACATGTAGCATTCACTGATGAATTAATAAGAGTTTGTTGTGTTTCATGGCAGTACACATACTAATATTAAAATACATTATGTTTGCTTCATCTCTGCTATTAGGAGGGAAAGTGTAGGTTAAGCTTAAATTTATAGCCTGTTCCAAAAATATGGCCTCCAGATACTTCTGTTGCTTTTAGTTGCTCTGCTTTGATTTACAGCAAGGTCAGTTGATCTAGACAGCAAATGTTATCTGTTCATGAAATGAAAAAATATATAATTGTGGCCTTGATTAGCACATACTGTGTATACTGCAGTAAGGAAAATCCAGAGTACAGCAAGGAAATAACCAAAGATAAAAACATTAAAAGGCTTTAAAAAATATGTGTTTTCAAAAACTAGACTTTGTATAGGTAACACATATGGTGATGTGTTGAACTCTCCTTTCAGAAAGGAGCAGCTTGTAAGTAACATGGGAGATGACATACATTTACCTTGGCCTTCCTTCCTTCCTTCCTTCCATCCTTCCTTCCTTCCTTCCTTCCTTCCTTCCTTTCATTTCATTTCATTTACACAGGCTTTTGCCTGATTAAGTAGGTGCTCCTTGAGTTACATTCATACTTATGAAGATGATACAGTCTCTTAGCCCCACAATTGGTCAGTGAAATGCATGTGAGTCAATATCATGTCTGGTCCCTTTTTTCTTTTTTTTGTATTTTTTTTTTTTAGTTCACTGTGATGCTGTGTGTCATACTGTATTTTGACGTTTGATGTTTGATGTGTATTTGCATTTTACGTTTTTACAAATTATTTTGTGATTTCTTGTTCCCCATGTGGCAAGTAACATGAGTGAAAATGATAAAAGGAAAAAATGATAAAGGAAAGGCACAAAAGTAGTAATAATAAAACAACATGAAAACAATAAGTATTGGCCATAGCACTTAAATCTGGGCAGTCAATTAATATGTTTAAAGTATTTCTGACTTTCAGTTAAACTTATGACATGGCCATTGGAACAAAACACCATTGTAATTAATTCAATAGTTGCATATCTGGATGGCTTCACATATCACTTCCATTCTGTCACAATGTTTTAGCACTCTGTTGCATTAGTTTCTCACACAGTTAGTCTGGCATGGCCCAAAATTCTGTCATCAGGTTAATTTTACTGTGTTGTCATGGTGCTTCTGGAGCAATGTTTGATGCTGGTTGTGTATAGTATGTGTTTAGAAGCTGAGAGCTACAAATGGTTTTGAATGGGTTGAATTGTGTTAAAAATGAAAATGCAGAGAACAGTATGTTTGATTACAGACTTCTGAGAGATTCAAATCTGTGTGATGGACACGCATCTGCAGTAGAGGGATAAGGTGTCCGTAAGGTATGCATTTCTGTTACTTCATGTGGGAGTACATCTGCTTCATCAAGTTTGTAATGAATGTGGAGAGGGAGCCGTAGCAGCATAGTTGGTGTACTTGGTATAGTGACCATGCCAGGGGGTTGAGAGTCTAGGGTTTGAATCCCAGTAGGGCCAAGGGATTTTTCTCTTCTCCAAAACACCCAGACCAGCTGTGAGGCGTGCTGAAGCTCCTGCTCAATGGATACGGGGGTTCTTTCCTGCAAGTAAAGTGGCCGGGGCATGAAGTTAACCAAGGTAAAATGAGCGGAGCTATACCTCTACTGCTATAGGGTCAGGGCATACTCTTTAACTTGTAATACACAAGTATATCATACTTGGGTAATGTACAGTCGATTGCAACTCTGTTGTAACTGCATTAGTCTTTCCTGAAATTAAACATTGACCCTTACGGATTTCAAAACCTCTGGTGTTATGGGGCTGATAAGAGGAAGGTGCTGATTACCAAGGCCAAGATTGTACTAACAGTTGGCCTCAAATATATTATCTAAAAACATTGACATAGCAAGGTTTACTTGGTGGTGATGACAAGTAATCACAGTGGCCCACCATAACAGAAGTTTTGAATTTTAGAAAATGACAGTCACTTATCAGGCTTGTTTGCAAAATGTGAAAACAAACCATTAGCTTCCTCATGTGTGTACATGGGTCCTCATGACACAACTCAGCTCCCACTGGACGAATGTTCACGAAATTTTATATTTGAGTATTTTTGAAAATCTGTTGAGAAAATTCAAGTTTGATTAAAATGTGAGTAGAATAAATGGGTAGTTTACATGTCATATGTACTGTGCATTTATGATAATATCTTGCTGAATTCTTAGAATGAGAAATGTTTCAGACAAAAGTTATGGAGAGAAACACACGTTTTATGCTGAATAATGTTTTTGTGAAAATTGTGCCATTTATGGGGATGTGGAAGAATATGGGAGCCAGACAGGCCACAGGTGACCGTATAATACAGTGCATGTGCTTGGCATGTGGAATAACTAAGGCTGCAGGCATGCGCTGAGAATGCATTGCTTTTCAACGGCACCTGTGGTTATGGAAATGCACCTCACTGTTGTATGTACATTGCGTGACCTGTTGAATTTACTTTCATTTGGCTCTGTAATTTAAAATGTGTGGAGAGTAGAAAATTACATGTTAACATCAGAAATATTTATGTTTTTACCCCCCATTGACTCCGCCAAGCCGGGCAGGCCCCCCCCCCCCCACTCCAGCTGTGCACTGACTCTACAGAAATATGTTCTTAATGGGTAACATGTGTTCTTTTTGACATCTTATGTTCTTGTACTGTCTTTTTAGGTGCGCATCAAATATTTATATGCCTTTGAAGAAGGCATTTCCCTTGACCCGGGTTCTCATACTAGGACAGATACATGCCAGGATTGAAGACGGGCAGGGTCGCAGTGCATCTGTGCAGGCTGGTCACGCAAGTGTTGTGCAATGGACCTAGCAATTCGTACATGGGATAGTAGTTCGACCTGTCTTGTCGATAGCGCTACCCACGAATTGCAGGCTTCTTTCAATAGAGGGCAGTGAAGTTGAGGGGCGTCAATGCTTCCGGCTGTGCGCGTGTCGAGCGAATCTCTGGGAGCGGCGGCTGCCGGTCGTGAGTCGGTGTGGTGGTGTGTGTATGGCGTTTGTAATGGTGGCTGTTAGGGCTTTCTTAATTGTTTCGTTACTCATAAGTCATTAAATTGTAGCAGAATTCAGTGTAACTTGCCATATGTTTGTTGGATGTCCGTTTATATGAGACGCGAAATAATGCTGCAGCAGAAGTGTACCATGTAATGGAATTCGAATTGAAGGCGAGTTTTTACTTTATTTTGCTGTTTATTTTGTAGTTAGGGCTGTTGAAGTGAATGACATAGTTGTCCTTATGTATAATAATTGAGCACGCTTCCAGTTCTATGTCTTTCCCTGCTTAGACTAGAAGAATGTGGGGTCTTTGCAGCATAAGGTTAGGGTCTTGGAACGGTATGTTACATCACATTTTCATACATATCGTCGATCCATTTGTGTCACACTAGCAATGGATATGAAATATGTCACAAAATTTAAAAGCATGATTTAAACAATCGGTAGTTAATCACTAAAATAATATACAAAATACTTATTATAAAAAAAGTTGCAAATGACTGTTAAAACGAATAAAACAAGGAATCTGAATTTCATAATGCATTCCTTAATATACAGTATTACAAATGACTCTTAATAAACAATAAAAGATAGTTTGAATCCATTCCTAATCGACCTCACTAAACTTTCTCGTGCATAAGCGTTATCGTTTAAGAATTCATCCACCGAGTAAAAAGATTTTTTAATTAAATACTTTTCCAGCGATACTATAAAACGGGTTTTATCTAATACCAGATCAGCAATGAATTTTGGTATTTTATTGAAAACCTTTATACTTGTGTAATAAGCACCCTTCTGACATCTTGTGAGGTTAACTATTGGTTTATGCAATTTCAATTTGTTTCTAGTATTGAACTCATGCACAGAGCTATTAAATACATAAATTTCTATGTTTTATGACAAGAATCTCATTAGGGGTAGTATGTATTGCGAAGGCAGTGGTAGAATTCCCAGTGAACTAAATAAAGGTTTACATGATGTTCTAGTATTTGAACCAGTTATGATTCTGCCTATCTTCTTTTGGAGCTGGAAAACTCTTTTACTGTCAGTTGAAGTTTCCGAAAAAATTATGCCATACTCTAATTTCAAATGGAAGTAAGCAAGTAAATCACCTTAAGAGTAGCGATACTGCTGGTGTAGTACGTAGATCTAATAGCGTAACAGGCAGTACTTAATTTTGGTAATATTTCTTCAATATGGTCCTTCCACTTTAAGTGTTTATCAATTTCTAATCCTAAAAATTTAGTGTTTTCTTTTGAGTCCAGAAGTTTATTTTGAGGAATAATCTCAATTGCATCCTCTTGCCTATGGTGAGTGCTAAACTTTATTGTATTAGTTTTCTCTATATTTAATGATAGTCCATTAATAGTAAACCAATTACTTATATTATTTAATGTAGAATGTAATTTTAATTGCTCTTCAGTATTATCATTGGCAGTAACTAACACACTTGTATCATCAGCATACAATACAAATTTAGCACCATTATGAAATCCATATGGGAGATCATTTATATAAATCAAAAACCGTAACGGTCCCAAAACTAAACCCTGAGGTACCCCACTTTTTATTGTCCCCCAGCTGGAAGAAAATCCTTCTCTTTGATTACTAGACCATAAATGAACCTTCTCCTTCCTGTTAGTGAGATATGATTTTAGCCAGCTAACATAAGTACCATAAATTCCATAATATGACAATTTCCTTAAAAGAATCTCGTGATTTATGCAGTCAAGAGCTTTAGTTAGATCACAAAAAAATACACCCTGTTTGTATTAAATGATCTAATGATGGAACAATAATATCAGTTAGCGTGAAATGGCCTTTTTAATGGACGTTTATTTCCTATATCCAAATTGTTCTGGCACCAGAATTCTGTTCACTTTCTAATATTGATATAGTCTGTTAAATATTAATGTTTCTAGGATCTTTGAGAAAGTTATTAATAATGAAATGAGTCTATAATTAGTTATTTTGTTTATATCTTTTTTTAAATTGGCTGTACAATTGCATATTTACATCTATCTAGGAAAGTTCTGGATGCTAGTGACAAGTTAAATATAAAAGTCTGTGGCTTACTTATTATGTTTGCACAAGATTTTAAAATTTTTAGAGATTTCATCAGATCTGATAAGTTTTTGGATTTTAGGGATGTTATATCAAGTACTTCTGCTTCTGTTACTGGAATCACCTTCATCTCTATAGTGTTATCTTTTTTTTTGCTTGTAGTAATTGCAATACCTTTTGCACATCAATATGATTATGTACATTCCCTGCTATGTTCAAAAAAAATTTCTTAAAAGTATTTGCAGTTTCCTGCTGATCTGTTATTTTACCAGCTTCTGTATTTATTTCTTTAATAATATTAGTTGATTAAACTTTCCCACTAGACTCTTTTGTTATTTTCCAAGTTGTTTTAACTTTGTTGGAGGAGGATTCTATTTGTTTATTGTAAAATGATTTTTTTGCTTCTATTATTAGTTTTTTGAGAATCTTACGGTATTTCTTGTAGTATTCTTTTACCAGGTCATTTTCAGAGGTCCTGCATATTATGTAGAGACTTTGTTTCCGTTTACATGAGGCTCTAATACCTGTCATGATCCATCCATTGTTATTAGATTTATATCCTTTATATATAACAGGGAAACTGTTGTCAAAAATCCTTAGGAAAGTGCAGTGAAAATTGTTAAACACAAAGTTTGTATTATTGGCTTCATAAACCGTATCCTATGATTCCTCCTTCAAGTTTGATTGAAATTGTGCCAAAGAAAGACCATTGACCATCTGAGATTTATTTTTAGGAATTGACTTAGAAGATGACGTTTTTGTATTATTCAAATGAATAATTTGTGCATCGTGGTCTGATAAGCCATTCACAAAGGGGTGAACTGATATACTTTTAAACTTCATATGGTCTATAAAAAGACTATCTATTAAGGTCCCTTTATTATTGAAAGTCCTTGTAGGAAAATTAACTACTTGTGTTAAATTGAAAGTTTTCATTATTGATTCCAGTTGTTGCTTGTCCATATTGTTCTCAAGAAGATTTATGTTTAGATCACTACAGATTTAAAAAGTAACTGATGATTGGTACAGATTACTCATAGGTCTGTCTAACAGGCTAAAAAACGGGTTCAAATTACCAGAAGGTGCTTTCTATATGCAGCGTAAGATCAATTTTATAGTATTTACGTTTATTTTAATTGCACAAATTTCAAATGTCTTTTCGTCACATAACTTTTCCACATCTATCACACTGAAGTTCCTATCATTCCCTGGAAAAATACATACTCCTCCCCTTGTGAATTATTCCCGACAGAAACTTGAAGCCAACTTATAACCAGTAAGTGAGAACTGTAAAATTTCTTGTTTCCTCAAATGATGTTCACTTATACAAATGAAGTGAGGTGTAATCAGGTTATCTTGTAATGAAATAATTAACTCATCTTTCTTGTTATTTAAACTATTTATATTTTGAGGGCAGATGACTAAATTCTTTGATTCTTTTCTCATATTTTCAGTTCTTAATTCCATAAGAACTTACTTTCGGACATATTCTCTGCCTTTTGGTTTGATTCCATATGGACTCACAATTTTCCAGGTTTATGTTGGGAATGTGACTTCCCTTAGCTTCTTCACAATGATTATGAGGGTTACTGTTACTGATTCCTACTTGGTAAGAATCTGTCATTTAGAAAATAGGACGCGGATAATGAATACATTTTAATGCATCACATTGATTATTATAAACATGAAATTCTGTAAGTAGGCACTTGTCATGTTTAAGTTCTTCATTTTTACCTTTTTGAAGTGACTTTAAATGACAAAACCAAGTGAGAGTTGAAGAAGGTTTCCTAAAGTCAAACATTATGGATTAACAGTTGGTGATGGAATTCCTGGGAATTGGCCTAATAGCAGGTAGAGTTGGAATTCCTCTCCCAGTATTAATGCTCATCCTAGAGAATAAACACATGGCCAGCAAAAATGTTGCCATTATGTGAATTTACACGTTTTCTAAAAGCATGCGCAGTGGTCTCAACTGTTGCAGATCTCATGTAAGGTTGGTCCTTCAACTGGTGAACCTGGGAATGAGTTCCAGCTCTAAATGGATTGCTTTCTAGCCACTTTTAAATGTGAAGGGAATAATGTTGGTTAAAGGGAACCACAAATCTGACATCCAGTGCCTGAGGCTTTTAGAGGGGATGAAAGTGGCAGAAAATAATAGACTGTGTTTCATTGCTGAGTTCAAACATTCAAACTTCATATATAAGAAAAGTGACTGACCAGTATTAAAGCAACTGGTTTATCAGTTGGCTGAACAGTTGAAATTGGGTGATAGAAGCCCTGGGTGAAAATGTTGACTTGATCTGAGGAATGGCAGGATGTTTATATTTCTGATAATGTTCCATCAAGCCATTCTTTCATGTTCATCGTGGAAATGTGCAGGGGAGGCACACAGGACTCTGAAGCACTCATGCATCTAACCAGAGGGTTGTTAACAATCCCCTTTCTGCTGATGATAATTTTTATATGTATTTCTTTCCTCTTATACACAAAATAGACTTTGAGATGTATGAATGCAGTTCATATGTAGGCATTAAGGTATGAATTTACATTCTGTTATTCCTGCTGTGTTAATGTCAGTATCACACCTTCAGATCTTTGAATTTCAGAAAATGCAAACACCATGAACGCCTACAGTGTGTTCATAAGTGTTTTCTGTTGCCAGCAAGACAAGTCAGCTCTTGTGCGCTGAAGTGCTTGATTATTTGATTTTAAGAACCTATTTCAGTGCTTATGACACTGTTCCAGTGTTTGATCCCATATTTTAATTCACTTTCACTTAAACATAATTTTCCTTTTTCTTATTTTACAAATATGTTTGTTTGTGTATAGTTTTTGTTATCCCTACTGGCATATGTTCATGGAATATTATACAACATGTAATCTGTTGGCCAAATATTTGAGCGGCAAACAACTGTGGGGTTAAGGACAATATCCAGAGGGTTCCAGCAATGCTGATTCAGTAATTAAGTTGTTATAAATTTGAAGGAACTGATAATAATTCTTATGTTAATATGGATTGTGATGTTACCAGAAGTTTGATTGTGCTTAGCAGGATAGTATCCAATAATTAAATGACAATGAATACTGTGTGTTGTCCCTTTTTAAGTCCTTTTAAAAGCAGTGAGATTATATATATATTGCCGTTGTGGGTTTGTGAATTGCAGTGTTTTGTCTGTGGGAGTCCACTGGTTGTGACAAGACAAGTAAGAATGAGTGGCCCAATGGGAAGTGCAGGTCTATATGTTGTCAAATACAGGTGTCGCTCATTATATGCAAGTGCCAGTGCTGTATACATTTAGCTGGATTCAATCTGAAGCTAAAAAGAGAAATTTATGCTTGTAGGCATATTCTGATTTGTGTGATTTGACACCGTGTGAATTGTTTTTGGAGCAGTGTTGCATAAATTGCATAGTACCTGTACTTTACACTCTCCAAGGTTTGTGAGGGTTTATATTTAGTGTTACGTAGGCGAAAACTTTCGCTTTGCTTTTGTAGTAAATGGGGCAGTCTGTTTGTGCACAGTGGATGGAGAAGCCTGTGTAAAGTTTCTGATAGCAATCCTATGACTGACCTTACTTGCCTACAGTGAACCTCTGCAAGGAAAATTAAATTTGTACCACTCCAAATTATCGTAATTGTCATGATAATTAACAAAGGAAGGGCATACCGTAGTGGAACTCTTGTCAGGTGGAAGGACTAACTCATGCATGTGTTTGTGTCTTATAGCCCAGTATGGATGTCATCAAAACAGAACCTGATTCAGATGGTGAGAGATACTCTTCAGCTCCCCTCATTGATGATCTGGCGAGTGTGAAATTAGAAGAGCTGCCTGTGGCAGTAATAAAGAGTGAAGTCAGTGTAAGTTATATTTCCTAGCATTCTTCAAAGTAGTGTCATAGTTTATGTTTTTGTTTATAAGCTCCTTCATATTTCTTTTGGCTTTGAAATTTGCAGTTGGTTAGCTGTTCTACATTCTGTATTCAGAAAGTCATTGTAAATGTTAGGAACAGATTCATGTTATAATTTTTATTTCTTGGCAAGTATGTATATGTAGCAGACATGAGATAGTCACTACGTCGGGGCCTGCCAAATATAGTACGCATAACAAGAGCCATAGGGAGCTCAGTTTGTGGGACTGTGAAGTATGGTGAAGGGCTTATGGCCAGGATAATATCATTGAAAATTTATACAACAGAGAACTATGGGCCTAGTATATAAGTGTGTTAACCCCTTAACTGTTTCTATTCAGACAGCAGTCCTTTGCCCCACTGTTCTAATTCCCCTGCCCCTTTAAATTTTCTGTAATAGGAAAATCAGAGCATTCTACATTAAATAGGTTTTTCAATCCATGTCTGCTCAGAGCAAGCAGAAACTGTTCATACATTTTCCATTCTTCTCCTCGAGTGTAACAGCTGCCATAGTTCTTCCTTTGTTTAAAGTAATGTGGCACAGACAGGCAGAATGTGAAGTGGTAAATCAGAACAAAATATTACATCAAAAACAGTGTGTCATCTTCCAGGTGTTGTGTAATATTGTTACGAAAAGAGTTACGGGGTTAAAAGTTTTTTTGGCAGTCTTATCATTCATGCCCTCAGGGAAATTTAAAGTTGGTGTCATGTCATATAATTAGAACAATAAGTGTTGTAATTGTTATGTTGTGGTAAAACAGTAAGTTACAAGTGTAAATTAATGGTAGAAAGTGTGGAAGTCTCATGGTAGACTAATTCGTGCGTATATTTATCCCACAGCCCAGTATGGGTATAGTCAAAACAGAACCTCATTCAGACAGAGAGAGTAACTCATCATCTCCCTTCATTGAAGATGTGATAAGTGCAAAGTTGCAAGGACTACCTATAGCTGTGATAAAGAATGGTGCCAGTGTGAGTTATTTCCTTATATTCTTTGTGAGGTTATTATGATGTCTTTAATCTGACTTGAAGTTGAAGATTTTGAATTTTTTGATAACTGATCCTTTACAAGTGTGAATATATCTTCTGTCACAAATTTCTAATGACATCTGTTTTTTATCTTACTTTTTGCACAAAGGTATATCTGGTATAAATTTAGGTATGAACATCCTGTTGTGATTGTAGGTGGCATAGGCTTTGGTTTGAAGTGTATGTATTTGTGAACTCATTTCTTAACCATATGTATGATTCTTTTCTTTTTCCTTCCACTAAGCAGTGATTCTTGACAGTCCTTGTACTGCATTACATATCACAACTGATCGTTTGGAACGTAAGATGAGGCTCTGTTTTAAAATTAAACCAAGTACTTATGATATTGAGTGAGCCCAGCCTATAGCAGGGTTTGTCTGGGTCTGATGGGTGGCCTGCACATTGTGTGTAAGGGTCTGTAAGTTCAGTACAGTATAACACCCCACCCCCCCAATTAGCTTTTCCTAATCTTAGTTTTACTGTCATTGCTGTTTGAAAGATTTTTTTTTGTAATAAATTTTTACATTGATTTACCTAAGGTTTATACAGTCAAAGTATGTTTCTTATTTGTAAAGACTTCAGCTTTAAATGTTAGCATATATTGTGCCTAAAGGGGCCACAGGTTGAGGTAGTTTTGGGAAGGGATTTTGCAGAACTTGTGGGACTTTGTAAGGGGGCTACTGTACCAAAAAGGCTCAGTAATACTGGTCTGCAGGGTTGGGCACACTCTTGCCATTGGACATTTTGAATGTCAGTGTACAGTACCTCCAGCATATGAATATGAATATAGTTATCTAACTAATGGTTTAATGAAATTCCTGTGTTTCTCATTTATAAAACCAACATATGCACATGCAGTATACATAACAATAAACTTCTTTGTTTACCTCTACACGTTTTGGCAGAATTCTGCCATCTTCTGGGAGTATACACCAATATTTAAAACTCACTGAAGTGTAATACGTTACTATAGTAATACACATCATAGTGATTTTGGCAGGTAGATTCAAAGGGGTAAGCTCTCTGAATTTAGCTGCAGAAGTCACTATGATGTAATATATATTGTTATACTTTAGTGAGTTTGAAATATTGGTGTATAGACTCCCTGAATATGATGGCGTTCTGCCAAAACATGTCGGGGTAAACATGTAAGTTTATTGTTATGTATATTGCATGGTTGTATGAGTGAGAAATTTAGTCACAATTCACGGACTGAATAAAGTTAGAATTACTGTGTTTCATTTTTTTTTTTGCTTTATATTTTGATCACATTTGATTCCTAGACATTGTAATTCATTGCACATAACCTCTTTTATCACCACAACACATTTATTTGCATCAATATTGAACGTGTAGACTTTTCTCTACATTTTGTTTTATCATAAGTAAATCTGTTGCATTCCAGGAGGAATTGTGGGATATTGCTACAGTGAAGAATGAAGGCAAAGATGAAGTTATTACAGGACACTGTGGAGTTTTACAGGAGAGGTGAGCAAACTGTTACTTATCAAGAAGTTCGAAGGAGACACATAAGCCTTTTTTTCCTGTTGCATAGATTTCTCATCCTACAGATGTTATGATATTACTGTTACTTAACATCACATACTTAAGTATAGTTTCTGCATGATTTAAATTTAGTGGATGCAACCTCAAAAGTATGAGCTGGCATAGCTAAGTCTGCATCATGTGACCTGAATGACAGGATTCAAGGTTCAGCTCCTAGCAAGGGCAAAAGATTTTTCTGTTCACAGTATCTATATCGGCTGCAGTCATCCACCCTTCTATCCATTAGATACTGGAGTCTGTTTGTGTGGGGATAAAGCAGCCAGGGCATGAAGCTGACCCCTCCCCCAGCATAGTGCTGAGATTAAGAATGTTTGGCCCTGTACACCCACTCCCCAATATACCTTCATGGCACTGTGCTTAATTAAGCATAGGGACAACTTAATCTGCATCCTTAACCTCACTGTTTTACATTGTCACCATGTTTGTAATTTCTGACATGAAAACAGTACTTAACATACTCATATAGTGGCTTGGTATATTTTTGATCTTTCTCCGTACCAGATTTCATGTGCCCAGCTTGAATTGTTCATTAGTTGTCATCATAAAAGTGAGGGTAAAGAAAACTGTCATGCTGCCGTGATATCGTTATTTTCCATTATGCAAATATATGACCTGAACAGAAGTTGCACATGACTGCAAGGTCTGTTTTTGTCATTTTGGGAACTGAAAGTAAGTGGTGCAGTGGCTGCTTCTGCCTGAAAAGTTCATGCATTATTATTGTTGACTGCAGGAAACAAACAAAGTATGGCTTTGGGGTTTCCTCCAATGATGTGATTAGTCATACCAAGTTTTGTGAACGTCAGTTTTCTAGTTCAGAACTTGAAATGGGGGAAACACTGAGGCACACAGACTGTATTGTGATCTCAGTGTATTTGTTTCCTTTTATGATGAAAGGCAGGTGGGCTGAAAATCAGAAGGCAGCTGTAATCATGTTTTAAATTATGTATGATAGTAAAACTGTAAATTTACTTGTTTAGATTTTTTAAATTATTTTTTGAAGGCTTTGAAATCACTTCAAAATTCACTTGTGACTGATTTGTTGCTACTTACTGTATAAACCTGAATGAAAGACGACTCTAATCTAAGACAACCCCCCAGATGAAACACGTCCACCAAGAGAAACTGTATTTGTCCAAATCTAAGACGGCCCCCCAAAAATAAAATGTTTGCTAAGACAAAATATTTTACTATTAATTTTGTACACCAAATACACAAAGCATGTCAGATTTTATCTATCTTTACCAATCAGAGTCACTGTCTCCAGCTTCACAGTAGGTGCTGTCATCTTCCTCACACACTCCTAACATTCCCTTCCTGTCATTCCACAACATATCATCATCAGTCCCATCCATTGCACTGGATATACAGCACTTCTTAAGACCTTTAATGTTCACTTCTGGTGAGATGCGCTGTCATGCCGTTATGATCTGCATTGACTAGATAATACATTTATATTTCTTTGTTACAAACTTACTTGAACTTGTGAAGAAGATTCACAATTTTCTCTGCAGATGGTATTAGTGGTGTGAAGAATTTTAAATATGTGTGTTCTGGACTTCAGTGTTGTCTGTGGTCTGATCAGTCTGAGTTCATGGCTCCTTCATGTGGTTTTTAATTTGTGGATTGATCCAGGTTTTATTGTTGAGTCTCGTAGTTAATTTTTACTGTTTCAATAGCCATTTTCCTGTTACTACCCTTGGACTAGATCTATTCTCAGGTACATATCTTAACAGGCTTACTGTTTCTATGGTGCCCAGTGACAGAGTATCTCAACCTATGGGACCCACTGGGTTAGGTGCTTCTTTGCCTGAAGATGGAAACAGAGGTGGCTTCCGAAACATAGTGCTTCTTTAAAAAATTAGATGATGTCTAGAAAAGAATATTATGTCAGTTATCTTTGTCATGCTGTGTTCTCTCGTTTGTCTACACATGACAATTTGGCAATGCAGGCCTTGGTTTGACTTTGCATGGTCCATTTCAGAGTGATCTGGTGTGGCATGGTCCGGTTTGGTGCTTCATACACGATTTTAAGATGACCTTACATATTTAAGCACCAAATTAAAAAGCCTGGTAGTTCTCTCTTTGAATCACAGCCTGAATGCTATACTGTTGCTTGACTCATGTTACCTAGCTCAAGGAATAACCAAAGTTTCCTTCCATTCCTAATGCATAAAGGTAATCTTAGATGAATAATAAATAATTATGAAGTGATTATAAATAATGAGATTATCAGTGTAAAGTGAATGGTAAAGAATTCTAGAGATATCGGTCTTTTAGGAACAGTTTTAATGAATGCAACTTTTTTTGTCACAGAGTGGAACAGTTTAACAGAGAAAGAGAACGTTGTGTTGTTGATGGTGACGACAGCATTTCTTCAAGGAATATTGCACTTGTTAAATGTGGCAACAACCAAATAGAGACTACGCAGAGTGTATATCTTCTAGCACATAATCTTACTCACAATGAAGAGAATTCATGCAGCTGTGTTGTGTCTGATGGGGGTGTGGTAGATAATTGTGATCTTCCTGTGTATCAGCAAGCCTGTACTGGAAAGAACAAGTTCATCTGTGATATGTGCAATAAAACTTTCGCACAAAGGGTGTACCTAATAAAACATAAACGTATCCATACAGGGGAGAAACCCTACATGTGTACAGTATGTAGTAAACGGTTTGCCCAGAGTGGTTCTCTTACGACACATAAACGGACACATACTGGGGAAAGGCCATATAAGTGCAATATGTGCAGTAAGGGATTTGTAGACAATGCTGCCCTCTCTAAACATCGTCGAGTCCATACAGGTGAGAAGCCTTTTAATTGTGAAATATGTAGCAAATCGTTCAGTCAGAGCTCATGTCTTGTGAAGCATCGGCAACGGGCTCACTGGAGGAAGATGCTGACAGTAGCGAATTCATTTTCAAACCTGATGAAGGCTTGTGTGGAAGGCAGTGAAGTAGGTTGTGTGTAGAAGTGTGAGCTCATTCCACAAAGGAAGATTTATATAGATGTTCAAAGCTCTAGGGGCATTTTCTTTATTCAGTACCTGTTTGATGTAATGTAGTCATTTGTTTTAACAAGCATGTTACATCCACTGCAACAAATGCTTTTCTGTCATTTGTGGATTTGCATAAACTTGCATTTGGCATTGTGGCTGAAACACCAAGTCATTAGGAGTACATATGTAGAGACAGAGAGAGACAGTGACAGCTTTCATCCCTAACCATATCAATAATTCTGCAGAAATTTAGCAGGCAGATTTGAGGTTCTGTGAAGAATACCACCTTGTGCAGTATCACACTGTGTAGCCTGGAAGAAATTATACAAATGTTTCAGGGTAGACTACTGCCTGTATCTACGGGAAATTTGTCATATAGATATAAGTTGCGTCACCACAGTCTGTACCTGTAGAGCTGAAATATGACTCTGGTAAGTTGGCACTATAGGAATAACAGTGATGACTGTGTTTGGAAAATATTCTGATCCTAGTACAGTAATGTATGCATAGTTCTGTTCCAAGATATGACATGGTTCCCACATGTTAGTTTTCCAACAGGACATTGAGTTGTGTTTTTCACACTTCTTCTCCACTTATGAGCATAACACAATTCTGTACCTTTGACTGCAAATAAAAATAAGGATAAATATGGTATGGCACTCCCTACATATGCGCTTTAAGCAGTGTAAGTTGGGTTGAAGTCTGTCAGTAATGAAGGGCACTTTACTCCTGAGGCCGAAACAGTTTTTCATCCATATCTCCCCACGCATTGCAGTGCGGTGACTGAAATATGCCACATGGCACTCTGTGCATGTGTTACATGCAGTGCAATTTAGGTTTAAATCGGTTAGTAATGAAGGGTACTCTACTCTTGAGGCTGAAACATTTTCTTGTCCATATCTTGCCTCGAATTGCAGTGGGGTGAGTGAAATGTGACACATGGCGCTCCCTGTGCACGCGCTAAACTTAGGCTGAAGTTGGTCAGTAATGAACGGAACTTTACTCTTGAGGCTGAAATAGTTGTTCATCCGTATCTCACCTTGCATTGCAGTGGGGTGACAGAAATATGACACACGGCACTGCCAGCGCATGCGTTACGTGTCGTGAAAGTTAGATTGAAATGGGTCAGTAATGAAGGGCACTTTACTCTTGAGGCCGAAAGAGTTTTTTGTCCGTATCACCTCTCGCATCGCAGTGGTGTAACTGAAATATGCGACATGGCACTCCCTGCGCATGCGCTGCAAGCAGTGCAAGTTAGGTTGAAGTCGGTCACTAATGAAGGGCACTTCAATCTTGAGGCGAAAACAGCTTTTCCCCCGTATCTCCACTCACATTGCAGGGTGGTGACTGAAATATGTGACGCTATCCCTGCGCATGCGCTACAAGCAGTGCAAGTTAGGTTGAAGTCGGTCAGTAATGAAGGGCACTTTAGTTCGCAAGAGTTTTTCGTCCGTATCTCCCCTCGAATTGCAGTGGGGTACCTGAAATATGCGACATGGCACTCCCTGCGCAAGCGCTACAAGCAGGGCAACTTAGGTTGAAGTCGGTCAGTAATGAAGGGCCGTTTACACTTGAGGCCAAAATAGTGTTTCGTCTGTATCCCCCATCGCATTGCAGCGTGGTGTCGCGACATCACACATGGCACTCCTTCCGATTTCTCCACAACCACTGCACGTTTGGTCCAAATCGGGTAATAACGAAGGTAACTTTACTCTTGAGGCGGAAAGAGTTTTTCGTCGCCTTGCAATAATGTGACTGAAACGACATATTTGATACCCGCTCTTCATGCTCTACGACCACAGGATGTTTGGTCGAAATGGGGCCTTAATGAAGGGCACTTTACTCTTCATACTGATACAGTTTTTCGTCCCTATCTCGCTTCGCATTGCAGTGGGGTGATTTAATCATCATATGTTGCACTCCCTCCACATGTGCCACAATCAGTGCAAGTTTGGTGAAAATCGGGCAGTAACAAAGGGTTCTTTGCTGTTGAGGCCGAAACAGTTGTTCGTCTGTGTGTCGCTTCGCATTGCAGCGGGGTGACGTAAAGATCTCACGCTGCACTTACTCCACATGTGCTACTACCAGTGCAAAATTGGTGAAAATGGAACAGTAAGAAAGGGTACTTTACTCGTCAGGCGGAAACAGTTTTGCGTCCCTATCTAGCTTCGCATTGCAGCGTGGTGACTCGCACATCGTATGTTACACTCCTTCGATATGCAGCACAACCATTGCACGTTTGGTGAAAATTGGCCTGTAACAAAGCGCAATTTATTCTTGAAGCCGAAACAGTTTTTCGTCCATATCTCGCCTCTCTTTGCAGCGGGGTGTCTGAAACATCACAATTGGCACTGCCTCCCCATGTTGCAGATGGAGTGGAAGTTTGGATGAAATCAAGCAGTAACGAGGCGCACTTGAGTCTCAAGGCCAAAACAGTTTTTCGTCCGTATGTCGACTCACATTGCAGTCGGGGTGACTGAAACATGATGTGTGTATTTCCTGCGCATGCGCTGCATGCTTCGATAGGCTGAAATTGGTCAGTAATGAGAGGCTCTTTAGTTTGCAGGCCGAAAGGATTTTCGTCCGTATCGCGTGTCGTATTGCTGCGGTGCGACTGACAGACCAAAGGCGGCACTCCTTGCGCATGCCCGCGAAGCAGTGCATGTTTGGTTGGCATAGGTCAGTAATGAAGGGGACTCATGATGTGGAAAGGTTTTCCGTTCCTATGTTGCCTCGGATTGCAGCGGAGTGTCTGAAACATCAGAACTTGGCACTGACTGCTCATGCGGTAGAAGGTGGTCAAGTTAGGTTGAAATCTGTGAGTAATGAAATGATACTTTATTTGGTTCTAATCTGCGGTCAGGGTTACGTACTTCAGATTAAATGCTCTGTGGTAATGAGTCTGATGTAGTTTCATATAAGATCCATGCCAGTTTGATCTCGTCAACGGTTATCGCACTGTTATATAACCCGTGGCACTGCTCTCGGTCCGCTAATGGTTGGTGCACCTGCAACTCAACCCGATGTCGTTTATGTTGTCGGCGTGGATGTAAGTTTGGGTGTGTATTAAGCCATTTAATGGTATAAGGGTTAATATGTTGTTTTTTGTGCAGTATGATTGACATTAGCGGATAGAGCTTTTGAAAATTGTGTACACATAAGCATTATGACGTAAGTATGGAATGACTGTTTTGTCAGTGAATATGGGTTACGTCCTCCTGAGCTGGCGCTATGTTAGGTGTGAGTGCACCTGTGTAGGCTGTATACTGTATTTACTTGGATATGCAAAAATAGTGTTGCCCTGTTGCGTCATGTGGAACATGGGGTGGCCTTACAATCGTACAGAAAGTGATACATGTTCTATATACAAATTACAAGTGAGGTCACGCGTGGCGCTTTAGCTTCATGGTTAATGGGGTCCCCTGTGAAAATGTATGTCATTATTCTTGTAATATATAAAGAAAACAGTGATATTGTGGCATACACATTACTACAAAAAACTGTGTAAATATAACAAGTTTTAGAGCTGCGCCTAGTTTCTGAGGCCTGAAAGCATATGTGCCACACATATCAAGGTAGGCGTGTGAGATTTCAAATGTTCTTGATCTTCAAACACTCCCCCTTCAGTCTTAAACTTTGAGAGTTTTGAGATTACAATGAGATATTAAGCTCTCTTGGTGGTGTCTGTGAAGAGTTCTGTGGTGTTTGAGACCGTGTCATATGGTATCTAGTGACGAACGTTTCAGAGGAACCTGCAGTGGTAATGGTTTTTCATTGCCTAACCTGTGAGTGACTGTTCAAAGCCCTGCTCATTAAACGGAAGTTGCACATAGTGTTGCTGGCCTGAGTTTTTCGGATTTATATCAAGTCCTATGCGTAACACACGTGATTGTAGACATGCAGTAGATTCAAATATTAAGACTTGTACACCATTGTAAGTGCTTCTAAGCGTGGCATTGGGACAAAATTGGAGACATTGTGGGGGGGGGGGGGGTGGCATGCTGCATCCTCCTCAAGGGTTGAAAATATTGAATTAAGAAAGTCAAATATGTATGTTTTATTGCCAAATTATGAATGTGAGATGTATATGCTTTATTGCCCACAGTCATGGAGACACTGCAGTGAAACTATGTTCGTTCTAAAGGTTTTAGAGTCTTGTGGATTTGGCTGACTGAGGAGCATCCAGGAAGTCCCAGTGAGCACCTATCTTGAGGAGCTTATCATCCTAAGATCATGACAGGAGTGCCCAGCAGACCCACTCCCCCACCCAGTGCAGTCTGACTGAAGGATGTTAGATTCTGTCTGGATACACGGATCATTGCCCTTGTCTCTGTGTAACCACTAATGAGGAGTCTCTCTATCAGGGGTGTGTATCATGTGACAGAGCTGCCATTTGAGTAACACATTGCTTCAAAATTCAGAATCAGGTGGTTTTTCATGAACTTTGCATTTCACATTCCATAGATTATTGGCAACATCAGTAGCTAGAGGAGAGCATCCAGACAGGCTTTGAGGCTCACACAATTTCCTATTCAGTCAGTACATGAGGTAATGTGGCAGGGGTGTGAAAGCACCAACTTGTTTCTGGTGCCAATATTAAGAATATGTTGAGCCCTATGTTGCTACTTCCACTTGTATGTTCATGGCTTGATGCTTCATTCAGCACGGGGATAGCTTTACTTACAGATAGTGTTTGGTATTAACATGTTGATCAG
Source organism: Coptotermes formosanus (assembly GCA_013340265.1). NCBI lineage: Eukaryota > Metazoa > Arthropoda > Insecta > Blattodea > Rhinotermitidae > Coptotermes > Coptotermes formosanus. Next base: position 2,541,952 of record BLKM01000378.1, on the reverse strand, counting down.
AAGATTGTAGCCTTCTGGTTTTTACATGGCATGGCTGCCATTTGAGAGGAACATACTGTCACCCTCTTCAGAGTGACTCAGTTTTATTCAGGTCACCATAATTTTAACTGCCATTGATGTGTGAAAATAATGTACATTATTTTTACAGGCGACAGTGACGAGATGCCATTCCAAGTGATGATGAATCAGGCTGTGGTTGTGGCCTCTGCACATCCTCTTCTGGGAGCCCATTGAGATCAGACTCAGGAAGAACGATGCACAAAGATGATTACCCTGCAGTATGTAACACCATGTAGTGTGGCAGAGAGGTATCATTAGGTACCAGGCTGCTGTCTGCATCTTCTACCCTGATGGTGGCAGAAAGTTTCTCTTGAACACTGATACCTCTCTGCCAGACTACATGGTGTCACACACCAGAAGACTGTGATCTTCATTAGACTGTCAGATCTCAGAAGATGCAGGAAGTTCACCACTGTGCACGTTGTGCATAATGGATGGACTGTCTAGTCAAGGTGTGTCATGTCAGGAGTTGTGATGTGTGTTGTTAGGAACTTGAAACTCAGTGTATCATCAGCTTTGTCATTAATTTGGACACCATATTACCCTTCTTTTTTACAATGTGAGTGCAATATGAAATGCAAATGCAAATACATCTGTTTCAACCAACAGGATCTTTGAAACTGATATGTGTTTGCTCTTTGCAGGTTTGTGGGAAGCAGGGCATCATAACAAATGGCCAGTAGAGTCCCATTCTTCTGGAATTTAATGCCATGTAGTCTGTGAGAGAGTGGCAGGACCACTGAGAGCCGCAGTGAACAAATTTTTTCAGCTCCCCCCCCCCCCCCAATCAAGGGTGGGCTAGCCAAAAATCATTAACACTAAACTGGGAGACTGACGCTCAGTTGCAAAGTTACTTGGACATGGTCAAAAAGGTTTAATTTGTACAGGTGTCAAATAATGATACTAGTGAGAACAACAAAAATACGTGCAACATAGGCCTGCGGTCCCTTTCTGAACTGCCAGGCCCCACTTATTTCTACTGGCTTAGCCCTAGGTCATTGGCCCTAGAGAGAGGTATCATTATGTAGCAGCACACTGCCTTCATCTTCCACCCTGATGGCGGCAGGAAGTGTCTCTCGGACACCAATATCTTTCTGCCAGACTGCATGGCGTCACACACCAGAAGACTGTTGTCTTCATTAGACTGTCAGATGTCACAAGATGCAGGAAATTCACCTCCACTGTGCCCATCATCTGTAATGGAAGGACTGCCTAGTGAAGGTGTGTGTCATGTGAGTAGTTCGGTTGCTTGCTGTTACGAAACTGAAACTTGGTGTATCATCAGCTTTATCATTAATTTTGACACTACAGAAACATGGTTCCAAACTAGATGATCATGATTTGTTGCCACTTTGTTACCCAGTTGAAACCTGTGAGGCTGGAGGGGGTTGGAAATTGGCCTGCAGTGATAATGGTTGTTCATTGCCTGACTGGCTAGTGACTGTTGGAAGCCCTGCTTATTAAATAGAAGTTGCACATAGTGTCCCTGCCTGATGTTTTTGGATTAATAGCCCTGTACATAGTACATATCATTGTAGAAGCAAATATCATTGGAGATGGTGTAATTCTGTTTGTAAGACTTGTACTTCATTGTAACTGTGGCATTGGGACAAAAATGAATTCATATTTTGGGGGATGGCATGCTGCATCCACCTCCAGGATTGAAAAGATTGAATTATGAATGCTTTATTGCGTACAGTCATGGAGACACATCAGTGAAACAATGCCCATTGTAAATGTTTTAGAATCTTGTGGTTTTCGTTGACTGAGGCGCATCAAGGAAGTCCCAGTGTGCATCTATTTTGAGGAGCTCATCATCTTTAGACCAAACAGGAGTGCCCAATGGGCCCACTGGCCAACCAGTGCAGTTTGAGTGAAGGATGTTAGATGCTGAATCGGTACACAGATTATTTCCTTCGTCTCTCTGAGTAACCACTAATGAGTTCCTGCATCAGAGGTGTGTACCCTATGACAGAATTGCCAGATGTGTGACATTGCTTTGACATTCAAAATCAGGTGGTTTTACTTGAATCTTGCATGCTCACTGGCTAATATGCTTGACAAAATTTTCCTTGTAAGTAACTGCATTGCACATTCCACAGATCACTAGCAACAGCTGCATGTAAACAGAGTTAAAAATTCTGGCAAAAGAGTAGCAAAGCATCAAGGAAGTAGAATATAGGTAATGGGCATAGTGAATAGTGAGCAGAAATAACCTGCAGCATAGTGATAGTGCCAGGGAGGAAACACACAGGGCACAGTACGTATTGAACACAAGCAGACTGCACTGTACTGGTAGTGACTGGGAAGGAACACAAAGGGCACAGTAAATACTCAACAAAAATAGACCGCAGTGTAGTGGTAGTGCCTGGGAAGGAACACAGAGGGCACAGTAAATACTCAACACAAATAGACTGCAGTGTAGTGGTAGTGCCTGGGAAGGAACACAGAGGGCACAGCAAATACTGAACACAAGTAGACTGCAGTGAACTGGTAGTGCCTGGGAGGAAACACAGCTTAAGAAATCGTGAACACTAACTGCAGTGTGTTGGTGGTGTCTGGGAAGGAACACAGAGGGCACGGTAAATACTGAACACAAGAACACTGCAGTGTACTGGTAGTGCCTGGGAAGGAACGGAGACGGTACAGTAAATACTGAACACAAATAGACCGCAGTGTACGGGTAGTGCCTGGGAAGGAACACAGGGGGCAAAGTAAATAATGAACACAAGTAGACTGCAGTGTAGTGGTAGTGACTGGGAAGGAACACAGAGGGCAAAATGAATACTGAACACAAGTAGACTGCAGTGTACTGGTAGTGCCTGGGAAGGAACACAGAGGGCACAGTAAATACTGAACACAGAGTACAGTGTAATGGTAGTGCCTGGGAAGGAACACAGAGGGCACAGTAAATACTCAACACAAATAGACTGCAATATAGTGGTAGTGCCTGGGAAACAGAACACAGAGAGCACAGTAAATACTCAACACAGATAGACTGCAGTGTAGTGGTAGTGCCTGGGAAAGAACACAGAGGGTACAGTAAACACTGAACACAGAGTACAGTGTAATGGTAGTGCCTGGGAAGGAACACAGAGGGCACAGTAAATACTCAACACAAATAGACTGCAATATAGAGGTAGTGCCTGGGAAACAGAACACAGAGAGCACAGTAAATACTCAACACAGATAGACTGCAGTGTAGTGGTAGTGCCTGGGAAGGAACACAGAGGGCACAGTAAATACTCAACACAAATAGACTGCAGTGCACTGGTAGTGCCTGGGAAGGAATATAGAGGGCACAGTACATACTGAACACAAGTAGACTGCAGTGTAGTGGTAGTGCCTGGGAAACAATACACAGAGAGCATATTAAATATTCAACACAAATAGACTGCTGTGTAGTGGTAATGCCTGGGAAGGAACACAGATGGCACAGTGAATACCAAAAACAAATAGACTGCAGTGTAGTGGTAGTGCCTGGGAACGAACAAACAGGGCACAGTAAATAGTGGAAACAGTAGACAGCAGTGTACTGGTAGTGCCTGGGAATGAACTCAAAGGGCAGAGTAAATACTGAACACAATTAGACGGCTCTGTATTGGTAGTGCCTGGGATAGAACACAGACATTAAATAATGAACACAAATGGACTGGAGTGTAGTAGTAGTGGCTCGGAGAGAACACAGAGGGCCTAGTGAATACTGAACACAAGAAGACTGCAGTGTACTGGTAGTGCCTGGGTAGAAACACAGAGGGCACAGTAAATACTGAACACAAATAGACTGCAGTTTACTGGTAGTGCCTGGGAAGGAACACAGAGGGCACAGTAAATACTCAAAACAAATAGACTGCAGTGTACTGGTAGTGCCTAGGAAGGAACATAGAGGGACAGTACATAATGAACACAAATAGACTGCAGTGTAGTGGTAGTGCCTGGGAAGGAACACAGAGGGCACAGTAAATACTGAAAAAAAATAGTCTGCAGTTTAATGGTAGTGCCTGGGAAACAAAAGAGAGAGCACAATAAATACTCAACACAAATAGACTGCTGTGTAGTGGTAGTGCCTGGGAAGGAACACAGACACTGCAGTGTAGTGGTAGTGCCTGGGAAGGAATACAGAGGGCACAGTGAATACTGAAAACAAATAGACTGCAGTGTAATGGTAGTGGCTGGGAAAGAACACAGACGACACAGGAAGTACTCAACACAAATAGACTGCAGTGTAGTGGTAGTGTCTCAGAAGGAACACAGAGGGCACAGTAAATAGCAAAAACGATTAGACTGCAGCGTAGTGTTATTGCCTGGGAATGACACAGAGGGCACAGTAAATACTAAACACAGACTGCAGTTCAGTGGTAGTGCCTGTGAAGAAACACAGAGGGCACAATAAATAGGGAAAGAAATAGACTGCAGTGTACTAGTAGTGCCTTGGAGGAGACGCAGGGCTTAAGAAATTGGGAAAGTTATCTGCATTCTTTTGGTAGTGCCTGGGAATGAACTCAGAGGGCACAGTGAATACTGAACACAAATAGACTGCAATGTAGTGGTAGTGCCTGGGAATGACACAGATGGTACAGTAAAAGACAAATACATTGCAGTGTACTGGTAGTGACTCTGAAGGAACACATTGGGCACAATAAATACTGAACACAAATATGCTGCAGTGTACTGGTAGTGCCTTGGAGGAAACACAGGGCTTAAGAAATTGGGAACACTGAGTGCAGTGTATTGGTAGTGCCTGGGAAAGAACTCAGACAGCACAGTAAATACTGAACACAAATGGACTGTAGTGTAGTAGTAGTACCTGGGAAAGAACACAGAGGGCACAGTAAATACTGAACACAAATAGACTGCAGTGTATTGGTAGTGACTGGGAAGGAACACAGACGGCGCAGTGAATACTGAACAAAAATAGACTGCAGTTCAGTGGTAGTGCGTGGGAAGGAGCACAGGGGGCACAGTGAATACTGAACAGAAATAGACTGCAGGGTAGGGCTAGTGCCCGGGAAGGAACACGGAGGCCACAATGAACACTGAACACAAGTAGAGTGCAGTGTAGTGGTAGTGACTGTGTAGGACAGACAGAGGGCACAGTGAATATTGAACACAAATAGACTGCAGGGTAGGCATAGTGCCTGGAAAGGAACACAGGGCACAGTGAATACTGAACACAAATAGACTGCAGTGTACTAGTCATGCCTGGGAAGAAACACAGAGGGCTTTAAAAAATCATGAACACAAATAGACTGCAGTGTAGTGGTAGTGCCTGGGGAAAAACTCGGAGGGCACAGTAAATACTGAGCAAAAAACTAACTGTAGTGTACTGGTAGTGGCAGGGAAGAAACACAAAAGGCACAGTATGTACTGATCACAAATAGACTGCAGGGTAATGATACTGCCTAGAAGGAAGGATTCTGTGATTTAGTTGTATAAGAAATGTAATTTAAGATGGAGTTTATTACTGTAATGTTTTGCATTGATAGGGTATTTTGTGACTATTTATTAAAATCCACGTAAGTATTAGGATACATACACATAGCAATTGTATATCAAAGCATCTCTGATACATTTTGATCGTACCACGCCATCACCAGGGATACAAATAATAGAGAACAGGCAGGCAAGTAGAAGGAGCAAGCAGAGGCAGGGAAGCAGATACGCAAGAAGACAGGCAATCAGGGGCAGATGGGTCAAGGCAGCCACACAGGAACAGGGAGACAGAGGCAGAAAATGGCAGGCAGTCTAGGATGCCAGGGTGGGTAGAGGTAGGCAGAATCATTCTAGGCAGAGGGAGTCATGGAAGGGTAGGCAGGCAGGCAGACAGACTGATGCAGGAAAAGATAGAGGAAGGCAGGAAGAGGGATGCAGTTAGGCAGGCATACAGAAGCAAGTAGGTGGTGAAACAGGGAGGCAGGCAGGTAAGCTGAAGGCAGGGTTGCATACACAGGCATGGAGGCAGAGGTAGAAACTGAAAAGCTGGGAGACAGGCAGCCAGACAAGGGAGTGCGTAAGCAGAAGCAGGCAGATAGAGGTAGGCAGGTCAGGTATGCAAGGAATCATTCATGCTGGCAGGTGGGCAGGATGAAGGCGGTGGCTGGCAGTGGCTGGGCCAAAGAGGGAGGCAGGCAGGGAGGAAAGGGATTGTGGGCTGGGAAGAAGAGACAAGCAGACAGATGCAATATGGCAGGAAGAATCATGCAGTTATCTAGAGACAGAGGCAGGCAGGCAGGCAGGCAGAGAGAGGCAGACAGGAGGTACAGGCAGGCAGGGAAGCAAGTAGAGAGCAGCCACGCAAAGGCACAGAAGCAGGAGGATGTTGAGGCAGGCAGGTAGTGGTAGGCAGAAGGCAGAGGCAAGTTGGAAGATGCAGGCAGAAGTGGGCAGGTAGGCACACACAGTTACACAGGAGTGTAGGCAGATGAGCAGGGAGGGAATAAGGTAATGCAGAGAAGCAGGCTGGTAGGTATAAGGAGGCAGGCAGACACAGGTAGGTTCAGGCATGCAGAGGCTTAGGAAGCAGGGAGGGAAAGGAAGGCAAGAAAGCAAGCAGGGAGAGCCAGAATAGCACAGGAAGGGAGGCAGAGAGATGAAAGCAGTTGCAGGGTGACAGAATAGCAGGCAGATGCAAGTTGGTTGAATCATGCAGGCTGAAGGAGGCAGGGGCTTACAAGCGGGCATACAAGGAGGCATGAGGGCAGAAAAGCAGAGACCTGTGGGAAGTGAGGGAGGAGGATGCATAGAGGTAGGTGGGAGGAAGGTGGAAGGAGGCATGAACAGGCAGGAAGCAGCAAGACAAGTACGGATGGTAGGAGGGCAGAAACAAGGAGGCAGACAGAGGCAGTTAGGCTGGCAAAAGCGATAGGGTAGGACAGTCAGGGACGTCAGTGCACACAGTCACGTATGTAGTTAAGCAGAGGTAGGCAGAAGATAGGAGGAAGTATGTATCGTAATTGTATATTTATTTGGATTTTAATAAACATTTGTGTTTTTAAATGTACTGTTGCTTGTGTGTATATTTCAGGGCAACTTGCTGCTAACCATCCCAGGAACTCCCTATGCTGGACTTACAAGTCACATCCTCACAAGGATGTGACTTGTACCTTCAGCACAGGGAGCCCCTGATGATGGTTAGCAGCAAGACACTGCTGTTAGTAGGGGTATAAATTACAAATTTCAGAAATGTTCTCATATATGGAGAGAACACTCAGTGAAGCATGTAAAGTCTTTGCATTGGGGAGGATATGGCTATTATTATTATTCATTATTATTATTATTATTATTATTCATTATTAACATGCTTATTTAATTTCTCTCTCACTCACTCACTCACTCACACACACACACACGTTCACATCTTACATTACACACCAACACTTCCCACTAACATTGGTCCTGGTATTCTCCATTGCACCACTTCACTCAAACACCATTTCAAAAAAAAAATTTTATTTTTGAAACAGTGTGTTTGAGTTGAATGGCACAGTGGAAAACAGTTCACTTTCCATTTCTCTCCATCACCACCCTCTTCTCCACTCCTCCACCACCTGCAACAACAAACATTCCTATTAGGACACTTGCACACATTCTATACACATCTTATGTATGTTACAGGTGAAGCGTGACGAACCATGTGGGGCCAAGTGAAGAGGACTTACATACAACAAGAGAAATGGAAAGTGTTATCACTAATGTGTTCGTGAACTATTTTCCATTGTCCCATTTCACCCAAACACCGTTTGGTGAGTGGGACAATGGAAAATAGTTCAGCCCACATATTAGTGGGAAGTGTTGTGGGGTGCACTGAAGGACTTACAATGAGAGAAATGGAAACTGGTATCACTGATGTGTTGGTGAACTGTTTTCCATTGTGCCATGTAACTTAAACACACTGTTTCAAAAATTATAGTTTTTGAAATGGTGTGTTTCAGTGAAGTGGTACAATAGAGAATAGTGCAGCCAATATTAGTGGGAAGTGGTGGATGACAGTCTATAGTGTAAGATGTTGAGAGAGAGAGAGAGAGAGAGAGAGAGAGAGAAAGAGTGTGAGAGAGAGAGAGAGCAAAGACTTTACATGCTTCACTGAGTGTTCTCCTCAAATGCAAGAACATTTCTGAAATTTGTAATTTACACCCCCGACTGACAGCAGTGACTTGCTGCTAACCATCAACATGAACTCCCTATGCTGGACATACAAGTCATAGCCTCTCAAGGAGAGGATGTGACTCCTACCTCCAGCATAGGGAGTTCCTGATGATGGTTAGCAGCAAGTGGCCCTGAAGTGAGCACAGAAAAAACTGTACTTTCAAAAACACAAATTCCTGCTTATTAAACTCACACTAAATACACAACTAGGGTACATACACCCTCCTACTTTATATCACATTATCTCCAACATGTTTTGCCTCATACACAGCCATCATCAGGGAGATTTGCTTCTGGTTTTCCCTGCCTGTCTGGCTATCTCCCTGACCCCTGCCTGCTTGTCTGCTGTCACCTGTTGGCCTCTGCCTGCTACTGCTTGCCAGCCTGTTCCTCCCTGTTTCTGCCAGCCAGCTTGTGCCTTCCTGCCTGGGTTCTTGCATCTCAGTGTGTCTCTCTTGCTTGCTTTCCACTATACCTGCCTGTCTTCCAGCCTGACTAAAGGCCTCTGCCTTCCTGACCACCTGCCTGCTTGCATGCCAACCTGCCAGGTTCTCTTGGCCTGACAAAGCCCTTTTTGGTTGCCTGCCTGCTCTCTGTTTCTGATCACTACAGTATTTCCTATGCCCCGTGTGTCTCCTCCCAGGCAGTACCATTACCCTGCAGTGTATTTCTGCTCACTATTTACTACACCCCTGTGTGGCTTCCTAGGCACTACCAGTACACTGGGGTCTATTTGTGTTTACTATTTCCTATGCTCCGTGTGTTTCCTCCCAGGCACTACCATTACCCTGCAGTGTATTTCTGCTCACTATTTACTACGCTCTCTGTTTCTTCCTAGGCACTACAAGTACAATGTGGCCTATTCGTGTTCACTACTTCCTATGCCCTGTTTGTCCCCTCCCAGGTACTACCATTACCCTGCAGTGTATTTCTGCTCACTATTTACTATGCCTTCTGTATTTCTTCCTAGGCATTAGCAGTACACTGTGGTCTATTCATGTTCACTATTTCCTATGCCCTGTGTGTCCTCCCAGGCACTACCATTACCCTGCAGTGTATTTCTGCCTGCCTGCGTAGATGCCTTTTCTGGTCTGCTCTAGCCTGTCTGTCTCTGCCAGCGAGGCTCTGCTTCTTTGCTTGTTTTTGCCTGCATGCATTCCTGCCTTCTTCACTGGCAGCCTGCTTTTGCATGCCTGTATGCCTGTGTACCTCCGATGCCCACCTCTCTTCGTGCATACCTGTTCCTGCCTACCACTGCCTGTGTTTGCTTGCAAGCCTCTAACCTCCTGCTCTTCTCTGCGAACCTCTGCCTGCCTTCTTCTGCTGCCTCTCTGCCCCTCCCTCACAGACTCTCACTGTCTGCCTCCCTGTCTGCCTCTATTGCCTGCTTCTTTCTGCCCTCCTACTTCCACCTCTGCCTGCCTGTCTGTCTGCCTACCTGTCCCCTCCTTTGCTGCCCATGTGCCTGCATGTAAGCATGTCTGCTTCTCCATTCCTGCCTGCCTCTTGACTGCTTCTGCATGCCTGCTTGCATCTGCTTCAGCCTGTATGACTCAACCTGCTTGTCTACCTGCCTCTTTGTGGCTGCCTGCCACTGCTTTCCTCCCTCTGTCTGCTTGCCTGTCTCTACTATCATACCTGCTTGCCTGAACCTACCTGTCTGCTAGCATACATCTGCATATCTGCCCTTGCCTGCCTGTTGGCTGTCTGCAAGCCTGCCTCTTTGTCCCTGCCACTGCCAGCCTGTCTGTCTCCCTCTGCCTGGCAGCTTCTGCCTGCCGGTCACTGCTTCCAGCCTTGCCTGCCTGCGTATCAGCGTCAATGATCGCTTGCATACCTGCCTCCTTTTTCATGCCTGCATCTGCCCACCTGCTGGCTAGCCTACCTGCCTGCCTCCTCCTGAATGCCTGTCACTGCTTGCCTACCTTTCACTGACTATCTCTATCTTTGCCTGCTTCTGTTATCTGTTCAGCTTGCATCTGCTTGCCTCCACAGATGTATCTCTGTACGTGTGCTAGACTCTGCTTGCCACCATCTGCCTCTGCCTGCTTCTGGCCCAGCCTTCCAATTTACCTCTCCTGCCTGCCCCTCAAACTGCCTACCACTGCCTCTGCATGCACCCCTGCCATTCCCTGCCTGCCTGCTTGCCTCAGAGCTATTGTGTTCACCATGCCTACCCACATAATGTCAGTTTAGTAATAATGCCTGGACAATAACATGAGCTATCAGCATACAATTGTGTGTTATATTTGAAGCAAGTTAAGAAGGAGCATTAAAAATTATGTATGACTCATGAAGACTCACCCTTTGTTGTACTTGGTGCTGGGAGAATGGAACTCTGCTGGCCATTTGTTATAATGCACTGCTCCCCACAACCTGCAAAGAAGAAACATCTATCAGTTGTTGGTTGAAAAAGATGTGTTTGCATTTCATATTGTTTTATATTGTAACAAAGACTTTCATTATTGACCCACGCCAACCAAACTTGCACTGTTTGCGGTGAATGCACAGCGAGTGATAGGCGTGACGTTTCAGTTACATCACTGCAGTGGAAGGCAAGATCAGGCCAAAAACTACTACGGCATATTAGTAAAGTGCCTTTCATTACTGACCAATTTCAACCAAACTCCTACTGTTTGTAGTGCATGCTAGGTGGGTGCTAGTTGTGATGTTTGAGTTACATCTCTCCCATGGAAGGCGCGACAGGCACAAAGAACTACTTCTGCCCCCTACAAAAAACGCCCTTCATTACTGGCCAATTTCAACCAAACTGGCACTGTTTGTAGTGCGTGCAAGATGAGTGCTAGATGTGACGTTTGAGTTACATTAGTCCAACGGAAGGTGAAATAAGGAGGAAAAACTACTTCAGTCTCCAAGTAAAGTGCCCTCCATTATTGAATGATTTTGACCAAACATGTACTGTTTGTAGTGCATGTGTGTTGAATGCTAGATGTGACGTTTCAGTCACTTCAGTCCATTGGAAGGTGAGATGGGGACAAAAATCTACTCCACTCCACAAGTAAAGTGCTTCTTGTACATTAGTTTCACTTGAACAAAACTACGTCACTCTGAAGATGGTGACAGTATGTTCCGCTCAAATGGTAGCTATGCAGTGTAAAAACCAGAAGGTTACAATCATCTGAACAACTTGTTAACAACAAACACTATTTGCAAATAACGCTATCAAGCCATGAATATACAAGGGGGAGAAGCAGCATAGGGCTCAACATATTCTTAATGTTGGCACCAGAGATAAGTGGGTGCCTTCACGCCCCTGCTACATTACCTCATGTACTGACTGAATAGGTAATTGGGAGAGCCTCAGAGCCTGTCTGGACGCTCTGCTCTAGCTACTGCCATTGCCAATAATCTATCAAATGTGAAATGCAAAATTCAAGAAAAACCACCCCATTCTGAATTTGCAGAAAGTGTGTCACACAACTTGTATCTCTGTCACATGATACACACCTCTGATGCTGGAACTCCTCATTAGTGGTTACACAGAGAGATGAGGCCAATGGTGTGTGTATCCAGACAACAGACTCTAACAGCCTTCAGGGAGATTGCACTGGATGGGGCAGTGGGTCCACTGGGCATGCCTGTCTTGGTCTTACGATGATAAGCTCCTCAGGATAGGTGCACACTGGGACTTCCTGGTTGGTCCTCAATCAGTCAGCCAAAAGCACAAGATTCTAAAACATTTAGAAGAGATATGATTTCACTGATATGCTTCCATGACTGTAGGCCATAAACCATACATATTTGACACTCACAATTCCATCTTTTCAACCCTGGAGGCAGATGCAGATTGTCATCCCCCCCCCCCCCCCAAGATATCAGTTCAATTTTGTCCCAATGCCAAGCTTACAAAGAATATTACAGTCTCAAATGATACTTGAACCTGTTGTGTATCTGTATCAACAGGCACTAGCAGGTCAGGCAATGAACAACCACTACCACTGCAAGCCAACTCCCCCACCCCAAGCTCACACATTTGTACTGGCTACTAAAGTGGCAACTAATCATAATCACCTTGTTTGTAAGTGTATTTCTATAGTGTCCAAATTAGTGACACAGCTGATGATACACTGAATTTCAGTTTCCTACCACCAAACATTCCAATCCCTGACATGACACACCTTGACCAGATGGTTCATCCATTATAGACGACATGCACAATGGAGGTGAACTCCCTGCATCTTCTGTGATTTGACAGTCTAATGAAGAACACATCCTTCTGGTGTGTGATGCCATGTAGTCTGGCAGGAAGGCATCAGTGTTCAAGAGAGACTTTCCACCAAAATCAGGGTAGAAGATGAAGGCAGCAGCCTGCTACCTAATAATCTCTCTCCCTAGTGCAGATGACCTGGTGCTAAGCCAGTACAAATAAGTGGGGCCTGGCGGTTCAGGAAGGGGCCCCAAGCATATGTATGTTGCATATGTTTTTGTATTTCTTCATAGTATCACTATCTGTCGACTACAAAAATTAACCCCTTGAGACTAAACCCAAGTCACTCTCCAACTAAGCGTCAGTCATTGCCATTTAGTGTAATGATTTTTTGCCATCCCACTGTTTGGTGGTGGTGGTGGCGGTGGTGGGGGGGGGCTAAAAAAATTTGTTCACTAAGGACCGAACGTGCTCTCTGTGGCCCTGCCGCTCTCTCCCAGACTACATGGCACTACATTCCACAAGGTAATCATCCTCAAGCATCTTTTTTCCCAACTCCGATCCCAGTGGGCTCCCAGAAGAGGATGTGCAGAGGCCACAACTACAGTCTGATTTGTCATCACTTGGAATGACACCTTCTCTCTGCTGCCTGTAAAAATCATGTACACTATTTTCACCTCTTAATGACAGTTGTTAAAATAATGGTGACTTCAACAAAACTAGTTCACTCTGAAGATGGTGACAGTATGTTCCTCTCGAATGGAAGCTATGCAGTGTAGAAACCAGAATGTTACAATGATCTGAACAACTTGTTAACATCAAACACTATATATAAATAAGGCTATCCCTGTCCTGAATGAAACATCAAGCCATGAATGTGCAAACGGGAGTAGCAACGTAGGACTCAACATGTTCTTAATATTGGCACCAGAAGGAAGTGGGTGCCTTCATGTCCCTGCTACATTACCTCATGTACTGACTGAACAGGAAATTGCGTGAGCCTCAGAGCCCGGCTGGATGCTCTGCTCTAGCTACTGCTGTTACCAATAATCTATCGAATGTAAAATGCGAAATTCAAGAAAAACCACCTGATTCTGAATTTGCAAGCAATGTGTCACACAACTGGCAACTCTGTCACATGATACCTCTGACATGGAAACATCTCATTAGTGGTTACAAAGGGAGACGAGGGCAATGATCTGTGTACCCAGACACCAGACTCTAAAATCCTTCGCTCAGATTGCACTGGATGAGGCAGTGGGTCCGCTGGGCACTCCTGTCTCAGTCTTTAGTTGATAAGCTCCTCTAGAAAGATGCACACTGGGACTTCCTGGATGCTCCTCAGTCAGCCAGCCAAAACCTCAAGATTCTTAAACATTTAGAATAGACATTGTTTTACTGATGTGTCTCCATGACTGCAGGCAATAAACCATACACATTTGACATTCACAATTCAATCTTTTCAACCCTGGAGGCAGATGCAGCTTATCACCCCCGAAAATATCAGTTCATTTTTGTCCCAATGCCACACTTAGAAGCATTTACAATGAAGTACAAGTCTTACAAAGAAAACTATGCAGTCTCCAATGACATTTGAACCTACTGTGTATCTGTATCGACAGTCACTAGCAGGTCAGGCAATGACTGACCATTACTACTGCAAGCAAACTCCCCCACCCCAAGCTCACAGGTTTTATACTGGCTAATAAAGTGGCAACTAATCACAATCACCTTGTTTGTAAGCATATTTCTATAGTGTCCAAATTAATGACAAAGCTGATGATACGCTGAGTTTCAGTTTCCTAACAATATACATGCCGACTCTTGACATGACATATACCTTGACTATACAGTTCATCCATTATAGATGATGTGCATGGTGAACATGAACTTCCTGCATCTTCTGAGGTCTCACAGTCTTCTGGTGTGACACCATGTAGTCTGGCAAGAAGGTATCAGTGTTTGAGAGATACTTTCTGCCACCATCAGGGTAGAAGATGAAGGCAGCAACCTCCTGTCTAATGACACCTGTCTGCCAGAGTACACAGTGTTACATTCCACAAGATAATCATCTTTGTGCATCTTTCTTCCTCCTCCTATCTCAGTGGGTTCCCAGAAGACGACATCCTGAGGCAATGATCGCAGTCTCATCCTTTGGCACTTGTAATGGCATCTTGTCACTGCTGCCTGCAAAATAGAACGTATGTCACTTTCAGGTCTTAATGATCATATGGACTGAATTAAGTCACCCTGAAGATTGCGGCAGTATGTTCCTCACAAACAACACGATAACCCACACCCACCGCCCATGTAAAAACCAAAAGATGACCATTATTTGAACAACTCACTGACAGGAAGCACTTCTTGTATGAAAAGCCATTATATTTAAAAAGTCAAGTTACTCAGAAACTTATACAAATCATGGCCAGAAAGGTGACACTGAAACTCAAAGCTGTCGTCTGTTATTACGTTTTCCTGTTTCCACTCCTAAACAAACTCATATTTGCCACCTGTCGCACTGATATCCCCATGTGATTTTGAATATGTGAAGCCAACCAAGAGAAATGGTTTTTATTCTGTTGCCACCACGTGAATGGGTCCTGCTGCGACAACTAGCAGTTTCTGCAAATATCTTTTATTCCCTTCACACAGTCACTTGTTTTCTTAGAGACCTGCTTGCTATTTCAGTGTCTCAAACTTTGATCACAATGAACATAATGCGCGTAGCTGTAGCCTCAGCATCAGTTCAGACTTGTCATATGCAGCTGTCGGTGAAGTTACAGTCCTCATTTTGAAAGATATTCACACTCAGTTACTGATACTACTCTAAATTTGGGGTCTAAAACCATACCCTTCATGCCTTCCTTTACATTGTTATAAAGAAATATGAAGAATGACAATTGCCTTGGAACTTCCTCAGTAGTTTTAACCATAAGCAGACCATATGCAAACTTCATTCACTTAATGCTGAAGCAATCCAATGATGATCCATCTGCAGGGATGGATTCTACCCTGAAGATGGCAAGTGCAGGTTCTTCTGAAATGCTGGTCACTAGCTACCAGACTACAAGGTCTCAAATATCACAAAACTGTAATCTTCACAGACACCATAAAGAGAACTTCATATCTTGCTGTTACCTCAAAACTCTCAAAAGTTTAAGACTGAAGATGGAGTGTTTGAAAATCAAGAACATTTGAAGTCTCACACTCATACCTGGATACGTGTTTCAAGTATGCTTGTCACTTTGTTTAACTTACCTCACCTTCTGTTCAAACTACCTGCCTCAGGCCTCAGTAACTAAGTTCAGGTCTAAAAATTGTTATATTTACACAGTTTCTTGTAGTAATTCTATATATCAAAATCACTGCTTTGTTTATATATTACAAATTTGACATTCATTTTCACAGGGGACCACAATAACCACCAAGCTAAAGTGCAATTTATCACCTCACTTGTAATCTGCATATAGAAAATGTACCACTTCTGCATAATTATAAGGCCATCCCACATTCCACATGACTCCAACAGGGCAACAACATTTTCCACAATGAAGCAGACACAATATAAATCCTACATAGCGACACGTGAACTCACCCCCAAACAAAGCTCCAACTCCTCACAACTTAACCCACGCGGACTGATACACTCATTCCACACATACTTGCAAAATGATATCTGCACACAATTTTAAAAAATACTCGCCGTTAATGTCACTCACACCGCACCAAACTCAATATATTAAGCCTTAATCTATTAAGACGCTTACACCATAACCAAACCACCTTAGAACCAAACCGACAGACAATTTCACAGATTACATAAGAGAGCAATAGCTGCTGCCAAGATGGAAAATTCACCACAGCGCCCGAGATCGTATGCGACACAACATTCGACACATAACCATGGATGATTTTATCTGAAGTTAATTACAGTAACCGTAGATTAACATATTACAGATTGCAACTCCGTAGAAACATAAAATTAAAGCCCCAAAAGCGGTTACATCTTCTTGTTTAACAAGGTATTGAAGCAATGTAACTGAAATATCAGACGTAGCACAGAGTACAGGTAAAAAGCAGTGGAAGTTCCGTAGAAATCAGTCAGCGATGACGGGCACCGTACACAAGAGTCCGAAATATTTTTTGTCCCATTCTCGCCAAGCATTGCAGATGGGTAACTGAAACATCATACGTGACACCGACATTCCCATGCGCTACATGCAGTGCAAGTCTGTTCCAAATTGGTCAGCAATGAAAGGCACATTACTCTTCAGGTCGAAACAGATTCTCGTCCCTATATTGCCTCTAGTTGCTGAGCGATGACTCAAAATTCACACGTGGCACTCCCTCGCCATCAGGACACTACCAGTAGAAGTTGGGCAAAATCGTACAGTAAAAAACGGTACGTAAACATTAAGGCCGACACAGTTTTCCGTCTCCATCTCGCCTCGCATTGCAAAGGGGCGAATGAAACATGACAGGTAGTACTCCTTCCATATGCGCCACAATCAGCTCAAGTTTGGTCAAAATCGGGCAGTAACAAAGGGAACAACACTGTTGAGGCCGCAGCGGTTTTCCTTCCACATTTCGACTTGTACTACAGCGGGTTGAATCAAACATCACACGACAAACTCCATATACATTATCCAAAACAAATGCAAGTTTGGTGCAAATCGGGCAGTAAGAAAGGGCGCTTTATTCTTGAATCCGAAAAAGTTTTTCAACCCTAACTCGCATTGTAGTCGATGGGCTTCAAGAGTAAAGTGCCCTTCATTACTGACCGATTTCATCCTAACTTGTACCGCACGTAACGCATGCGCAGAGAGTGCCACGTGAAATATTTCATTCACCCCACTGCAATGCGAGGGGAGATAGGGATGAAAAAGAATTTCGGTCTCAAGAGTAAAGTACCGTTCATTATTGATCGATTCCAACCTAACATGCATTGCACGTGACACATGCGCAGAGTGTGCTACGTGCCATATTTCAGTCACCCCACTGCTATACAAGGGGAGATACGGAGGAAAAACTGTTTCGTCCTCAAGAGTAAAGTGCACTTCGTTACTGACCGACTTCAACCTAACTTGCACGGCTTGTAGCGCATGCGCAGAGAGTGCACTGTCGCATATTTCAGTTACTCTCCTGCAATTGAAAGGGAGATACGGATGAAAAGCTGTTTAGGCCCCAAGAGTGAAGTGTACTTCATTACTAACAGATTTGAACCCAACCTGCACTGCATATAACGCATGCACACGGACTGCCATGTGGAACATTTGAGTCACCTAACTGCAAGGCCAGGGGAGATCCGGACGAAAAAGTGTTTCGGCCTCAAGGGTAAAGTGCCCTTCATTACAGACGGATTTCAACCTAATTTGCTCGTAACGCATGCGCAGAGAGGGCCATGTGGCATACTTCAGTCATCCCACTACAAGGCGAGAGGAGATAGGAAAGAAAAACTGTTTCGGCCTCAAAAGTAAAAAGCCTTTCATTACTGATCGATTTCAACCTACCTTGCAGTGCACGTAATGCATTCGCAGGGAGTCCCAAGCGGCATATGTCACTGAACCCCGCTGAAGTGCAGAGGAAATAAGGACGAAAAACTGTTTGGGCCTGAAGAGTAAAATGACCTTCATTACCGACGGACTTCAACCTAACTTGCACTGCTCGAAGCACATGCGCAGGCAGTGCCACATCGAATATTTCAGTTACCCCACTGCAATGCGAGGGGAGATACTGATGAAAAACTGTTTCAGCCTGCAGAGTAAAGGGCCCTTCAGTACTAATCAATTTCAACATAACTGGCACTGCGCGTGACGCGTGTGCAGAGAGTGCTACGCGGCATATTTCAGTGAACCCACAGCTATGCGAGGGGAGATACGGAGGAAAAACTCCTCCGTCCTAAAGAATAAAGTGCCCTTCGTTACTGACGGACTTCAACCTAACATGCACGGCTGCTAGCGCATGCGCAGAGAGTACAACATCACATATTTCAGTTATCCCACTGCAATGAGTGGGGAGATACGGATAAAGGACTGTTTAGGCCTCAAGAGTGAAGTGTCCTTCTTTACTGACTGATTTTCACCTAAATATCACTGCACGTAATGCATACGGAGGGAGTGCCTTCTGGCGTATTTCAGTCACCTAACTGCAAGACGAGTGAAGATACGGACGAAAAAGTGTTTCCGCCTCAAGAGTAAAGTGTCCTTCATTACCGACCGATATCAACCTAACTTGCACTGTTTGCAGAACATGCGCAGTGAGTGCCATTGCGCATATTTCAGTTACCCCATTGCAATGCGAGGGGAGATACGGACGAAATCTTTTGCGGCCTCAAGACTAAAGTACCCTTCATTACTAATCCATTTCAACCTAATTAGCACTGCACGTAACGCATTCGCAGAGAGTGCTACGTGGCATATTTCAATCACTCCACTGCTATGCGAGAGGAGATACAGAGGAAAAACTCTTTCGTCCTCAAGAGCAAAGTATCCTTCGTTACTGACTGACATCAACCTAACTTGTTCTGCTTCCAGCGCATGCGCAGAGAGTGCAATGTCGCATATTTCAATCGCCCCGCTACAATGGGAGAGGTGATACGGATGAAAAACTGTTTCGGCCTCAATAGTAAGGTGCCCTTCATTACTAATCGATTTCAACCTAATTTGCAATTCACGTGACGCATGCGCAGAGAGCGTCACGCGGCATATGAAATTGACCCCACTGCAATGTGAGGAGTTATACGGACGAAAATCCATGGGTCTCAGGGGTAATGTGCCCTTCATTACTGACCGATCTCAACGTAACTTCCACTGCACTTGACGCATGCGAAGAGAACGTCACGCGGCATATGTAATTCACCCCACAGCAATGCGACGGAAGATACGGACGAAAAAGTCTATGGGCCTCAAGAGTAAAGTGTCCTTCATTACTGGCCAACTTTATCTTAACTTGCACTGCAGGTAAGGCATGCGCAGATATTGCGTAGTGGAATATTTCATATATCCCACTGCAATGCGAGGTTGAGAGGGATGAAGAACTGTTTCGGCCTGAAGAGTAAAATACCCTTCATTACTGATCGATTTTAACATAACTTCCAATGGAAGTGACGCATGCGCAGAGAGTGCCATGCGGCATATGTAGTTCACCCCACTGCTTTGCGAGGGAAGATACGGAGGAAAAACTGTTTCGACCTCAAGAGTAAAGTACCCTTCATTACTGACCGACATCAACCTCACTTACTCTATTTGTAGCGCATGTGCAGGGAGTGCCACGTGGTATATTTGAGTCAACCCAGCGCCATGCGAGGGGAGTTACGGAAGAAAAACTCCTTAGGCCTCAAGAGTAAAGCGCCCTTCATAATAGAACTGCTTGAACCTACCTTGCACTGCTTGTAGCGCATACCCAGGGAGTGCTATGTGGCGTATTTCAGTCAACCCACAGCAATTTGTTGGGAGATACAGACGAAAAACTGTTTCGGCCCCAACAGTAAAGTGCCCTTCATTATTGACCGCTTTCAACCTAACTTGCTCTGCTTATGGCGCATGAGCATGGAGTGCTATGTGGCAGATTTCAGACACCCCACTGCAATGCGACGGGAGATATGGAGCAAAAACTGCTTTTGCCTCAAGAGTAAAATGCCCTTCATTACTGACCGATTTCAATCTATTGGGCACTGCACGTAACGCATGCGCAGGGAGAGACAAGTCGCATATTTCAGTCACCCTCCTGCTATGCGAGGGAAGATACGGACGAAAAACTGTTTCGGCCTAAGAATAAAATGCCCTTCATTACTGATCGACTTCGATGTAACTTGCACTGCTTGTGGCGCATGCGCTGGGAGTGCCGTGTCGCATATTTCAGTTACCCTACTGCAATGCTAGGGGAGATACGGACGTAACACTGTTTCGACCTGAAGAGTAAAATGCCCTTCATTTTGACCGATTTCAACTTAACTTGCACTGCACGTAACGCATGCGCATGGAGTGTCACGTGGCATATTTCAGTCACCACTAGAACCTAAATTGCACTGAACGTAACGCATGCGCAGGGAGTGTCACGTGGCATATTTCAGTCACCCCACTGCAATGGGAGGGGAGATAAGGGACGAACAACTGTTTCAGCCACGCGTGGAAAGTGCAGTTCATTACTGACCCATTTCAATCTAAATTGCACTGCACTTCACGCATGCGCAGGGAGTACCATGTGACATATTTCAGTCACGCCACTGCAATGCGACGGGAGATGCGGACGAAAAAATATTTCGGCCTCAAGGGTAAAGTGCCCTTCATTGAGGATCGCTTTCGACTTTACTTACGCATGAGTACGGAGTGTCGAGTTTGAAATTTGGGTCTCCCCGCTGCAATTCGAGTCGAGAGAGGGACGAAAAAGAGTTTAGACCTCGTGAGTAACGTGCCGTTCATTACCGACCGATATGGAACAAACTTGCAGTGCTTATAGCGCATGGGTAGTAAGTGCCAGGTGTGACGTACCGGTCGCCCTGCTGTAATGCGTGGCGGGGTAGCGACTAAAAAGTGCTTCCCCCTCACGAGTAAATTGCGCTTCATTACCTATGGATTGAGACCGGAATTGCACTGCTTGCAGCGCATGGGTAAGGAGTGCCAAGTGTGACATGCCGGTCACCGCACTTCAATGCAAGGCGATATACGGACGAAAAACTGTTTCGCCATCACGAGTAAAGTGCTCTTAGTTGCCCACCGATTTCGACGAAACTTGCACTGCACATGCACTTGCACATGAGTATGGAGTGACAGCTGTGGTGAATCGGTCACCCCTCTGGAATGCGGGGCGGGATAAGGACGAAAAACTCTTTCGGCCTCCCAAGCAAAGTGCCCTTCATTACCGACCGATTTCGACTGTAATTGCACTGCTTGTAGCTGGAAGTGTAGTTGCATGTAATTGGAGTTTAATGAACAATATGCTTAATACACAGAATATGAATCGTATTCAGATTGTATGATCTAATTATCACACTTCAACAAACACCTAAACATTGACAACGCTATCCCACACACAGCACTCCCTTCTTGCAAAGCAAGCAGTTGCCAATCATGTACCGCTTCCTACATTGCATAGACAATGAACATTCATTCTGGGTTAACAAGCACTCTGAACCAGGTCAGTCTCATCAGCAACATTTACACCTTACATAAGATTATGCTAATATCTTCAATCTATGGCTAGGCCTCCCAGCTAATCTCTTACACTGAGATGTGAATGATCGGTATACTATCTTCCCTGCCATCTGCTTTCTCCGGTCTACCGAGTATATCATTTGTGATACAGCCCATACATGCCACAAACCCTGCCAATCCCATCCTTCTTAGTCTTGTAGCCTTGACATGGTTTGGTGAACAAATACATTTCATTATGCAGTGTAGTACATTATCAACTGTAATAACACACATCTGAATCATCAGGCATGACATACAAGATGGCAAAGCACAACCCCATCATACATAGTGTGTAAAGATATAGTGACATCTCACTACAGATGTGGACTGAAACATGTTGCACATCTGATATTCCTTTTTTGTGTACTATACAGTTGTGTTGTATCTGATGGTGTTTTTATTCTTATTTAATTAGTTTATTTATTCATTTATTTATTTGCAGAATGTATTGTTGTCCAACCATACCTTATGTCCAGTATTGTCTCATTCCCATGTGGCAGTTGTGCATAGAACAGTCATGGCTTGAATTTAACCCCTCATCTCCATCAGTCATGTCAGTTTGGAGGAAAAAATAAATTTTACTCCAAACCTTACATCATGAAATGTGGCTTTTAGTAGGCTGCAGTCTCTAGCAAGGTGGTTGAGCACGACCATGCAGTGGATACCATGTCTGCAATAGTTCCTTGTTTCCGGCCATTTCAAACTTTTGATTTGTAACTGTTTTAAGGAAAGAGAGGAGTACCATGACACTGACTAAAAACCAGTGCATATGCCCCTTACACTTGCCCTGCAATTAAAAGCAACCATATCACTTATATGCATAACATTATTTTAATTCATTACTATATTTTGTCATATTGGTAATTAGGTTTGGGTTAGGTTATTTTATTAATTATATTTACCTTCAGGTTCCATAAAATATAATAACTTTGCTTCCATACCCATAGCCCCATAAAATACCAAAATACATATAAATACTACAGAATGTAGCTTACAATTTTGACATGATGTACTACTTTGGAAAAGCAGACTGTGAGGATAGCCACTGGACTCAAAGTGGTTTACAACTGGCTTCAGAGTACAATTTTGTGATAGCAATTTTGAGGCATGTTTGCAGAGATTAATGCTGGATAAAATGAAGACACATCATGAAAGGCACACAGCAACAAGGTGGAGCAGTACTGCTGAAAAGAACATTCAGTACACTGCGCTGTGTCGACAGAATACAGCAGCATAACCATTGGTTGGTCAACCTCATTGCACATTCCAGACTCAGTATGAGGATTTTACAAATACGTCACATTTAAACTAACTCTTGTGGAAGATATATTGTATAATTGTGAACATGTGTTCATGTATCTGCTGTTACGGTAAAATTTAACACATGCTTGCCAGTCACCAAAACAGCAAGTTCTATGGGTATGTTTAACATTGTCTTCATCATGGCTGGTAATGAACTGTTGTTCAACTCTGAGATTACAAGTGGGCTAGTTTGCTAAAATTTTGCTGGAAATTCCACATTACCATGTTAGCTGCAAACCAATATTTGTATGTCCACACACCAGACTACTGCATGGTGATGAATGAATCAAGGCCAATAACTGGAGAAGATTTTTGATTTATTCAATATTCTTCACAAATATCTGTGAAATCCTGTCAGTGTCACTGTGTTGTTTACAAGGTTATGAACTACATGGTGAGGAAAGACTAGTTTTAGTACATAATATATATATATATATATATATATATACATTACTTCCTAAAATTCAGTTCTGATGCTCATGTAAAGACATGCAACTCCAGCAACATGAATTTTGTTTGTTCCATGGCACAACAGCTCCTTGTGGGCCAGGGCCTCCTCCTTGTTGAGGCTTCATGATCACACTCAGACAAACCACACCTGGTAGGACTCCCCTGGACGAGTGATCAGCCTGACACACAGAGCTCTACCAGACTACACGACACTCACAAGAGACAAACGTCTATGCCCCCCACAGGGTTTGAACCCACAATCCCAGCAAGTTACGGTCCGCAGCCCCATGCCTTAGACTGCACAACCACTGGGATTGGCAACACGAGTATAAGTACAAAAAATACTGCAACTTGGACTCACCTAGTCTTATCATCTTCATACGAATATAAAACTTCCACAAAATAAAAATCTACTACTTTAATGCAAAACATACATTCTAGAACTAAAACTTCCCTCTTAAGATACATTATTTTACTGTAGTATTTTAGGAACTGTATATGCAGCTATTTAAAAATTAAATTTGAGATCATATTTTAATATTCATTACTATAATCATGACTGTAACACTGGTGCTCTGTGGTAACCCATAAAATGTGATGCCTGTTTGTCATATGCACTGTGCTACTGCTCACTTCATCAACAAACCTGGTGAAACAATTCACTTTGTGGTCTTCTCAGTTCTAATACCAAAATACACTCTTTCAGTGTCACTTAAACCTCAGATTCGCTCAAACAAGTTCTAACAATAACACTACCATAAATTTATAATTGATAAAAATTCAAAACCTGAAATTTGATATATTGATCCCATTAGCAACATCAGTCACACCATAACATGGCACAATATCAACATTTTGTAACATCTAGCAAACAATTATTGTAAATACAATTGTTTTCAAGATACAGTTCTTATTAAGGAATTATAAAAGGCATTTTTCTTGTACAAAAGGCATATTTCTTCCTGAAACAAGCTTGTCCAAGAAAGAATGACGGACCAAATGTAAGACAAAGGGGAAGAGTAAAGGCAACTTTGATTATATGAAACACTTTCTGGCACAACACAAGGTGGCACACATTAACCACAAGAAGCTTAACTCATTTGCGATAGCAGACCCCCTGCCCCCACTTACTGTTCCTGAATTTAACATTATCACTTATTTGACATTAAGTTTCAATGAACCCAAGCCAATGATCTCAGAGCTAATTATCCTCTGTTCTGTGTTCAATTCTGCTACACCTCCTATAACAAATATTAGTGGGTATTTCACCTATTTGTCACTGCATTTTGAGAAGCCACAGAATTTAACACATTCAGTATAACTATGCACCAAAGAAGAAAAACAACCACTGATCTGATTTTTGGGATCAAACAATATGAAAACCAGCAAAATTTACAGAATGCCAGTTCAGTATAGCAGTAACTGTACAAATGAAATATGAGTCATGTTGAGTTTAAGGGCATATCACTGAGCACATGAAGAAAAATGACAATTAACGATGACAAAAATGAATTAAAATGAGCACATGTTTAAGTGGGCCACGAAAGTCAAATTCTAAATGTGACCATCTGATGTTGACAGAAACTTACAGACTGTTCAACCAAATGCACTGGCACTTAAGAACATGTAACTGCAGTGTTGTTATTTTGTCAATACATAATAAAATTGCTTCTAAAATCTGACTTACTTGTTATATGTAACTGACCCTATTTGATATGCTTATATGTATTTCATACAGTTGTAGGTAGAGGTTGAGGATAATATTAAAATGTACCTTAAAGAAATAGGATGAGAGGATGTGGCCTGGATTCATCTGACTGGGGACTGGGACAACTGGTGGTCTCTTGTGAACACAGTACTGAACCTCTGGGTTCCATAGAATGTGCGTAATTTGACTAGATAATGAAATGTTAAACTTCTCAGAGGACTCTGCTAAATGCATTTACTTACACATATCTGACACATATTTCTCCTGTCTGTAAACTCCTCAGAAGATGGGCAATAATTTTGCATTTACATTTCTACTTGCCTCTGTTGGGTCTGTTACAATAGGCATGTGATATTGCTTCACAGACCTAATTATTGCACCATGTGCCTTTCTACTGTTTTTCAGTCTTTCTGACATTCAGTGTTTGAACAATGTGGAATGTATGTAGTGTTACAAAGTACTTCACAGATCATTTAACTGACATCAGAACTGCTATTACACTTTTTTTTTTGTTTCATTATAAATGATGATTTTACTACACATGGTTTACTCAAACTTACAAGTCTCGAAGTTTTCGAACAGTGCCCAGTAAAATGCCCACTATATTGTCACATGATCCGCCAATTCCCAAGACATACATAATTTTGAGATACAGTAAAACTCATTTAAGACGTCCCCGGTTAAGATGTTTTCCTGCCTAAGAAGTCAGGATAAAAAAGCACCAAAATTCTCCCATTTGACTAACATTACGCGTTACACTTTTAATACGTCCCCGCATAAGAAGATTTTCTGCCCAAGAAGTAACAAATTTGACAATGAAATAATATTTTTACCCATTTAATACATTTTCTGTATCAAAATCTTAAACAATTTACTCCAGTTTCCAAAATACAGCCTTCAAATGGCATGGTCCATTCATATAGGTTAATCTCAAAGGTCATTTCTACTAGTCTGACACAGCAGAATGATGCACCTCATGGCATGGGGGTGTTGTATTTCTCTCGCGATGCAGAGACTGCAGTCAGGCAGTTCCCACTACTATTGGGGGGCCGAACCCTATTCTAGCTGTTCCGTGACCCGCTTAAGCCTGCATCTGGCAACACCGGCATGTGGAAGTTTCAACTGGGTGGAAATTAGGAGGGAGCTCAGGCAGCCAACAATATTCGAAGAAGTTTAGGCTCGCTAGCCGATGCCATCCGGGGTTCCACCTTGCTGGCACGGACTTCGACTGTGAGGCACGTAAGCCGTGTGGAGGTGGAAGCCACCCTGCTGGGGGGACAGCAGTCTGATGTCAGATGCATGGGTGCTTGCACGTGACTTGTTTTAACATAATTTATCGGCAGTAATATAAATGTGTCATGGTGTAGCGTGATTGTGTGAAGGTACGTTACATCAGCAACTCCAGAAAATAAATTCAAGACACTGCAGTTAGTGAAAGTGATTGGAATTACTGGCCACCCTTTATGGTCTACTGAATAGCAAACCCATGGAATCTGAAGACGTATACTGCAGCTGTTTTTTTAAAGTAAACATCTGGAATGACATGTGAACTTGTGAATGAAAACTCAATGACAATATAGTTAAAGGTGTATATAAATTAAAGGTTACAGACAAAATGGTTAGATAGTCAGATACAGGTGAGAATGCATTAAGACAGCTGCAAATTATACAAATGCAGCATACATACGTAATAAGTTCACAAAAAAATTAAAAAAAAAAAATAGAATTTTTCAGTCCTACCCTTTCAGGACATTTCCCACTTACGAAGTCAAATTTTCTTGGAATTTTCAAAAAGTCTTAACAGGGTTTTACTGTACATGTATTTATTATAGCAGTCTCAAATATCCAGCTGTGGATATATATAAATTCCCCGCTTATCTTAAAAGAATACGGCAATGTAATCAAAGTTTTCAACTTCACCATTCTTCTTATTTGACTTGTATGTCTCTTTCCATGCTGAATTTCAGTTATGTAAAAGTGCAACAATGAAAGAAATTATAAATAAGCAAAATGATAAAGTTATTGCTGCATTCTTACAATATAATATACTGGTAATTTGGGATTATATATTTTTGCATCATGTTGTATTTGATAACTCACGATGTTTCATTTTTGTCAGTTTAATACAGATCTCCTTTGTATATACAGCAAAATTCCGTTAACTCCCCCCCCCCCTATAATTTGGAATTTCTGATAATCCATCATCTGAACAGAGTAGTCCACAGACTGGAAGTTCCACTTTTTACCAGAAAAATTCTTCGTCAGTGAAAGATGCAGATCTCAGGGACATGTTCAAAAAGGCCACCAAGGATGTCTGCACATCAGCTGTTGTGGTACTTCCTCACTGCTTGTCTCCTACTCCATCTACTTCTTCAACTATCAAGACCCCACACAAAAAAGAAGAGGTGCTGATGACCTCAAATCAGCAGATGAAGGAGATATCCAACTGTAATACTCCTCTGATTAGTTGTGCAGCCCAATATAGAACAGTAACATAGAACTGTCTATAACAACTTAGATCAGTACATGTACCATCTCTTAATCTGGAATATTTGGTTATCTGACACCTGTCTGGTCCTGTGCAAGTCAGGTTAATTGAATTCTGCTGTATTTTGCTCAGAAAGGAGCCCCTTTTAAAATGGCTGTGACCCATTATTAAATAAATAACTTCCATGTATACTAACCTTCACACTTACAATGAAACCTACAGCTAAGGCTACAGCAGTAGACATATATTCCATAATAAATTTTGTTTTCCACTTTGTATAAATTATCTCAGCACGAAATAGAGTATCTCTCCAATCACAGGAAGATACATGAGCTTGGTAATGCAAGGCACATTATGAAAATCCCCATGCAGTTTGTGAAGTTTCTTTACATCACTTTAAATTGCAGATAGTGTGTGCAAAATCACTGGGTCAAATACCAACCCATTACATTAAATTAACCCTGGCAGGAACTAAAAGACAACATTTGAAGAGAAATTACCAGTATTTGAACACAAGCTCCATTGTGTGTCAAGAAATATTTGCACAACATGCAAGGCCGCTTAGAAGCTGAAGGTCAGCACTTCAAAACTCATCTACAAAATAAAGTAACTGAACCGCAGGGGAAAAACAGACCAAATTCCCATTGGATGCAGGCCTTGTATACTACAGAGTTTGTGCAACAGCGGCTGTGTTGAGTGCAGGGATTAGTAACACCGTCTTGTACTTCTTCCTGACGATTCACTGTCTACAGAAGGGTGCATGCTTTCGACTGCAACAAAGGTATTTTAAATAAAATTAATCACCATTTATCACACAAGACAACATAAATGTAAACATAATGTATAACCCCTTTGTGGCCAGTGCAAACTGTAACATATAATAAAAAGGAATTTACAGTACACACCATGGGCAGGGTAGGTAGTACCCCTTACTTAAAATATGATTCAATAAAACTCTGTGATAATGGAAGTGTAGTATGCATCCTAAGTTCAACTGGGGGAAACAAGCACAACATAATGTGTGAAGTTAGCGTGCACGGTTCCACAACCTCGGTATCAACAATTTACAGTTTATAAATAGCAATTAAAATCACTAATGTAGCTAATATCCTTCACTTCACTTCAAGTGAACGTATTGAATACAAGTTATAAAATTCAGCGTGCATAATTTTGCCATTTAAAACTTTATATACGTATCAAAAGGAACAGTCTGCATCTCAACAAATGATATGTTTGATATCTGACAGGAACTCACCTCAAGACTTTTTGGATCTAGAATCCATCAGAATGGATCCAACATATACTAATCTGTACACTAGGATAAATGATATATGGAATTTATAATGTTCACCTATGCATATATAAAAGTACATCACCATACCTTTCAGGGCTGCAATGATTATAATCATTCACTAACACCACACAGCATGTGAAGTTAATTAAGAGCTGCCATCCAAACACAATAAAAATATTTACTTTTGTAACAATAAAAGGAAGCCCATAAAGGCCTCAATGTCTGTCAAGTCTTCATGTGTTTCAGTTCCATCAAGCTAAAATGAGATAACCCCTTCTCCTTGAATAACAATACCCATTTATCCATCAGTTTATTCAGTAAACCTTCTGATCAAAACTTTAGTTGTCTTCAATTTGGCACACAACTTTTGTGTACCATTCACCTTTTCATCTTCGCCATTGCATGCTGGCACAGAGCCTCAGTGTGCTTTTATTGATTAACCCTTTAAAGACAAAGCTTATCTGTTTTATATACGGACTCAGTGCGTACCGCACTATAAACACTCTCCACTTCGGTTATAAAAACCAGTCTCTTAATGTTTTGTAAGGCAGAAGTTGCTGTTTGTTCTGAGATCCGTACAAAACACATAAATGCAATGTGGGCACCACGCAGAATTTTTTAATGTCAAACCTGGTCATACATAAAGTTACCGCTATGCTTTAAAAGGTTAAAGGAGCAATAAATGTTCCAATACACACCCCATTTTCCTTTTATTCCCTATCACTTTTCCTTGTTTCTTGAATACTTGGAAATCATTTAACTGGGAACTTACTTTCCATTACACCAGTTCCTGGCAACAAAAGAATGAACAAGAACTGATGGATAAGAATCAAAGCAGCAGACTGTTTAGTGTACATAGGTACCCATCTTATAACTGTAAATAACAGCTGCACACAACTGAGAAAGCACTGGTGGCTGCAGCTCTAGTGTTCATGTGTGTGATTTAAAAATAGGCATATGTCTTACAAACTTACAGGACGCACCTAAATTCCGGAAGGTTTTAGAGGGCATTACACTTCTCACTTAATGAAGACACCCATGAATCTGGAAATATCTTGTGATGAAATATTCTCGAAAACCACTTCCAAAGCCCTATCCTTAAAGACCTTAGATAATTTAACAATGCTGTCAACTGCAAATGCAACAAATCATCAAATGAGACAGGATGTTAATTACGAACTTTAATAACTTTAACATCAGGAGGAGGCAGCCTATTTGACAGAACTGTTCTTCTTTGTCTGATATTATCCCCATTTTATATAAAATGTCTCCAATCTCTTCTACCTTCCCACAATCTTTTCAACTGATTTACATATCTCTCCTGTCTTCTAGATGTCTTATAGCAACCAGCAACACCACCTTGTCTGGATCATCACAGAGGTGTCTTTCCTTTAATATTTAATCCTAATGCCCTTCTTAGTACCCTTGCTCTTTTCACAGGGTCAAACAATTGTAGTCATGTCTCTTGCAACTCTGTTAACAAATTCACGGTTCCAGTTTCTTCTCTAAAAATTAAATTCCTAATTCAAGTAAATATCCTAGTACAGTAAAACCCTCTTAAGACGTTTTTGAAAATTCCAAGAAAAACCTGACTTCTTAGGTGCGAAATGTTCTAAAAGGGCAGGACTGAAAAATTCTATTTTTTAAATTTTTTTAGAAACTTATTACATATGTATGCTGAATTTGTATAATTTGCACCTGTCTTAACACATTTTCACCTGCATTTGACCATCTAACCATTTTGTCTGTAACTTTCCATTCACAGTTTTATTTACACTTTTAACTTATACTGTCACTGACTTCTCATTCACAAGTTCACATTTCATTCCAGATGTTTTCTTTTCCTTGAAATATTTGTCAAGCTTGGGGTGTCTTGCTCTTTCTTCAGTAACTGTTGCAGTATACATCTTCAGATTCCATACATTCACTATAAGGTAAACCATATGGGGTGGCCAGTAGTTCCAGTCACTTTCGCTAACTCGGCAGTGTCTTGAACTAATTTTCTGAAATTGCTGACTTAGCTGCACACAGTCATCACAAATGTTTCATAATCACGCTACACCATGAGGCATTCATATTACTGCCAATAAATTATGTTTAAAAAGTTGTAGCGTGTGCGCACCAACGCAACTGGTGTCAAACTGCTGTCCCCCCCAGCAAGGTGGAACTCCAGGTGGCTTTGGCTAACGTGCCTATACTTCTTCAAATATTACTGTCTGCCTGAGTTCCCTCCTAGTTCATGGCCAGTTGAAGCGGCAAGTCAGGTTCCACATGCCAGCGTTGCCAAATGTAGGCTCATGCAGGACACGGAACAGCTAGGATAGGCTCCTGGCCACCCGATACAATCTTTCGGTCATCGTGACAGAGACCGAGTAGTGGGGGCCGACTGACAGCTGTCTCTGCATCGCTGGAGAAATACAACACCTCCACACTGTGAGGTTGCGCCATTCTGCTATGTGAAACTTGCGGAAATGACCTTAGAGAATAACTTATTTAAGCTGACTGCACCATTTGAATGCTGTATTTTGGAAACAGAATGAATGGAATCTTGGGGAAATTGTTTAAAGATTTTGATACAGAAAATAGATTAAACGCGCAAAAGAAAAGTTTTGTCAACAACTTTTGTTACTTCTCTGGCGGGAAATTTTATGTGGGGATGTATTAAAAGTGAAACATGTCATGTTAATCAAAAGGGAGAATTTTGGTGTTTATCCTGACGTCTTAGGTGGGAAAACATCTTAACTGGGGACAACTTAAACAAGTTTTCTGTACTTGGTTACCGACAACAACATGTGACAAGACAGCTGGTAGCCACCCAACATCTGTACTTGGCATTTCTTGCTACATGAACCTGTCCAGTCACAGATACTTTACCTATAAGCCAAGACTGAAACAAGTGTTCCTAATTATCTGCTACATATTGAGGGCAATGTAGTTGAAAACACATTTAATTTACTGGCTTTTGGTTCACTATTATGCACGAAGCAGTACATATATTGCTCCAACAAGCATTAATTAAGCTGTGTTTGTTATATATGTGACATTAAAAATTTATTTTTTAAATTGTACAGTTGACAAAGTCCATCAATATATTGTGCATGTTACTGGTATAACACCTCCATCTTCAGGGCAGCCTGATAACTGAGACAGCAGGTTCCAATGAAACACTGATGACTATTAAACAAGTGTCACAACCCAGAGTACCATAATCTTCATTCTGACTGCTACAAGAACCTCAAATGTCATATAAACAAATGGACATCCCAGTAAAGTTTCTTTGCTATGCATGGTTTCACTGTAATGCTTATGTATGGTCTGCCATTGTATTAAATTGACATTATCCTATGCACTGAGCTCGGACACACAAAATAATTGTTTTAATAGCCCAAAGTATATCTTTTAGTAGTAGTGGTATACTACACAGTAAATATTTCACTTTAAGCAAAAGTACAATGAACACAAATACCAATAGTGACATGTGCTTTTTAACACAAACCTTTATATCACGTCCCAAGTTGGCATTGTTTGACCTGCCACTCTGTCTCCTGTCTTGCTCAGCATCACCACCAGCATGTTCCCCTTTCCGTACTCCACCCTCACTTGCTGCTCCTATTTCAGAAATGTTTCTAGTTACTAATGTGTAACTAACAACCAAGAATGTAGCGCATTACAAGTGTTTTGACTGATGCTTTATGATTTACATTTGTTCTTTCAAAATGCCTTTCACTTAAGATTCTGAGTAATGCACTTTTTACATAGTAACAACTTACAGTATCTCTTTGTATTTGTTAAACACCCATCTTGGAGTGCAGAAATATTTAGACATCTGAAATTAATTTAACATATAACTTTTCCAACTGTAGTAAAATTAACATTTTCAATGCTGGTGTTTGGCCCAATTTAAAACAACACATTGTCACAGGACACACACATTTGTAACACAAAATAACTTGACATAATCTAACCTAACATGTGAAAAACCATATATGTATATACAGCATCCCACTAACCATGCCTCTGAGCATGGCTGCTGTTCTGGGAACTTAACACTACACAAAGCCTGCAGCTGCTGGGAATTTGGAGTCCATTTTTTCCCTGCAATCCAATGTACCCTATTTCACAGAAGAGTCCTGACCTCCAGCTTCTAAGCAGGCTTCACACCTTATGAAAGTACTCTCCAGACCCAGCAGATATCATGTTGAAATACTGGCAATTTTTCTTCTAATGTTTTCTTTCATTACTTGCAAAGAATGTGGATTGCTCATACAAACTCTATAATGTCGTAACTGCATGGATTCAAATCCGGAGATCAACAAGGTCAAAACCTCAGTTACTTACTGCTTCTTAAAAAAACAAAGGCCCTGTAATTTCGTGCACTCCTCTGCACACCAGACTCTGACTTCGTCATGCAGAGAAACTTCATGAGCTACATGGAGACTTTTGGAACACCCCTACCTATTATTCTGGCAGTTCACATTCCCACTTAATGTAATCCGTGATTCATCTGATAAAAACATAAGTTTGGGAACAAGGAATCCATTGGCTACTGATTTTTAAAACCATCTGCAACACCTGCTTCTTGCTTCCAAGTCTAGACGAATGAGTGATGGTATGCCTTTAATTTTATATGGGCAGAGTCTTAAAAACTTTTATTGCCTTCTGAACACAGAATTTTAACACCCCACTTTGGTTAAAACACAACATATTTATATTTTACTTTTGTCAAGCATTGAGCCTGTTGTTTGAAATTTTCCCATTATTCCATACAATGTTCTCTTACACTGCACTACGGACGAAACACAGCTTTTACAACACTACAGGCAACATAGTTTCCATGTAGCATACTTTACAAAAGTACCGCAAATGAACACTCTTTTTACAAGAGAAACCATTTCACACATGCACTGACCACCCTCTCTGTGTCAGGCACAGCACAACTGGGTGACTATCTCATATACTGGTACTTATAAGATAATGAGAAACTCTGCAGGCTTGCCTCGGCAGATGTGAGTTTATAGAGTATCTCCCTACACTTGGACAACATGATTAGAAGGATGATGTGTATATATACATGCGTGCATGTAGAGCAAAACAGGCTAACCATAAAAGCCGTAATTCATGAAATATTTTGAATGCAACTGTTTTTCATTAAGCAGATGTAAACCACATTATGTTCTATAAGTCACATTTCTAGCTGAAGGGCAATAAAAGTCATGGCTTATCAATAAGGACAGGCAGAAATTATTTCTAACAGGATAACATTCAACAGGGTAACAAACTTACTTTGGTGACTACCACAGGCTTCCAATCCAACGGATGGTGCAGAAGATGGTTTCTTGCGTCGAAATGCACTGAAGAATCGAGCTACTCTACCTTCTGTTTAGCAAACACAACACAAGCCATTTCAGATAAAGCAATTCTTCACATCGAAAAGTTATGTATAGTTAAAATAAACTCAAGCTTCAATAGAAGACATAATGACTATTACAACCTGAGACGTGCTAACAGAAGAAAGTCCACAGAACCTATCTGAAATGCCATTTTACTTGCTGAAAAAGGGCATACTACAGAGTCATCACGAAAAATGTTGCAGTATTCACATTCTGACTGTCTTAAGAATGTTAAAATGAAGAAACTGTTCACATTCATGTATCTCTATGCCACCCACAATATCAAAGACTTGTACATACAGATACACGACCTTTCTTCTCCTGTGATCCCATTTTAACATCACTATTGTCCCCTTCTTGGTCATAATCACTGTCCTCTTCACT
Source organism: Coptotermes formosanus (assembly GCA_013340265.1). Classification (NCBI taxonomy): domain Eukaryota; kingdom Metazoa; phylum Arthropoda; class Insecta; order Blattodea; family Rhinotermitidae; genus Coptotermes; species Coptotermes formosanus. The sequence continues at coordinate 2,507,372 of BLKM01000378.1, read as the reverse complement.
TTGGACATCAATATCTCTCGTATCATCTTCCATACCTGTGATTTCAGTAACATCCAATGCTTCCTAAAACAAATAATTACAGCTACATCCAAAAAAAGATGAAAAACAAACACAGGAATGTTGCAATATAATGAAACATCATTAAGACAACTGTCATAACAACTTTATATGATTATAAACATAATATAGTCTTATTAAGGTTCCAATAGGAACATCTGAATATCAGGTACACATTTCCACAAAAAGGTGCATTCTCCAGTGCTTGTCAGGATGAGCTTCTTAGCTTGGGCATCCAATAGATATACATACAGAAGAGGCACAGGTTACTTGGTGGCTGCTATGCAGGATGGACAATCAGATTGCAGGAGGTTTTTGAGTTTCATAAGAAACATAATTATCACTAATGATAACACTTTCTCAAATGAAGTACACAGATACATGCATGCACCCTGTTCCATGCCAATATATACAGTAAAACTCGTTTAAGACGTCCCTGGTTAGATGTTTTCCCGTCTAAGAAGTCAGGATAAAAAGCACCAAAATTCTCCAACTTGGTTAACATTACACATTGCCCCTTTAATACGTCCTTGCATTAAAAAACTTCCCGCCTAAGAAGCAACAAATTTGATCACGAAACAATTGCTTTTACCCATTTAACACACTTTCTGTGTCAAAATCTTAAACAATTTCCCCGAGCTCCCCCGTAACAGAAATGTATTGTCGTGTAGAGTGATTGTGAAATATTTGTGGTGACTGTGTAAAGATAACTTACATCAGCAATTCCAGAAAATAAATTCAAGGCACTGCAGAGTTAGTGTAAATGACTGGAACTACTGACCATCCTCTATGGTCTACCTAATAGTGAACCTATGGAATCTGAAGATGTATACTGCAACTGTTTTTGCAAAAAAGGGCACGACAACCCATGTTTGACAAATATTTCAAGGAAAAGTAAATATCTGAAATAAAATGTGAACTTGTAGATGCAAAGTCAGTGACAGAATAGTTAGAGGTGTAAATAAAACTGTGAACGAAAGATTACAGACAAAATGGTTACATGGTCAGATACAGGTGAAAATGTGTTAAGACAGATGAAAATTATACAAATTCAGCATATGTATGTAATAAGTTCACAAAACAATTCAAAAATGGAAGTTTTTGGTCCCACCCTTTAAGACATTTCCCGCTTAAGAAGTCATTTTCAAAAAACATCTTTTAACAGGGTTTTACTGTATTTTCATTAATGAAACTCATCATAAATAATGACGAAAATTTTCATACAAGTTTCTCCGTACACAGTATTAACACAAAGAATAAGCACCATCTTCACAGACCAAATGCCAACTTTTCATGTTTTCAGAAACGTACATTATATGTTGGAATCAGACTTTTCAACACTTTATCGTGCAGTCTTACAAGTTTTACAACTCAAAAAGCGCAACTTAAGGCAGCATTAAGAAGACACTTAAACACACACTTCCCTTATGCTGCAAATGAATTTTTCACATGCAAAAATGGTCCATAATACTGCATATAAAATGTTTATAACTTATTCTCATTTTGACAAATTTATGGATACATGGCATGCATGTAAGCACGTGTGCGTGTGTTTATGTACATACCCCTCACCCTATATGTGCATGCGTGCACGCACACACAAAATCACCTTCCTGTTACATTCCCTGTAGACTCATACACTGCATACGTGATGCGAACGATAACCACAATAAGATGTGCAACTTCTTCAATTGGACCATGAATCTACCCCTCTAAGACTATGGGCTTAAGAAGATATTTATATTAAAATGTGAAGTTTTCAAACACATACTCTTTTATCCTTTTCAGGTTTGCCAGACTTTGGTGACATTTCTTCATCAACACCAGCATCAGCATCTTCCTCATCACTGCTCTCCTTGCTTCCTGACAAAGTGGATTTCACTTCAAGATCTTTCTCTATCACCATCACATCTGTCGGTTCATCTTGCACTTCTTCCAAGTTATTATTTTGGTTTTCTTGGAAGTAGCCAGTAAATGCTGTATTGTTATTGGGACTTTCAATTCTAACATGTTGCAAAGGTGGTAATGTATTCTGATTAGTGAACACTGGCAGTGAATTCTCCTGAAAATATTTCCAGTTGTTTAATACTGCACATCTTCCATGCAACTGATATATATATATAAACAAGTTTATCACCAGCGTATTGTATTCATTCCTTATATAAAAGCACTCATACATATTTCAGCTATTATTTATAGCTATCTTCATGGAGTATCAATACTTAAAAGACATATACAACGTTATTATACAACTAACAAAGCTGTATAACAACACTGTGTTAGTCTTTTTTAAGTACCGATATTCCATGACCATGCCTATAAGTAATAGCCAAAACATGTAGGAGTGCTTTCATATGAGGAATCAGTGCAATTTGTTGATGCTAAACTTGTTTATATTAACAGTTCTATTTGCAACCAACAGTGATTTTCTATTTAAAAAATAGAATAGTAGTTACCCAGTTAGCTTCCTTTGCAAAGCTCTTTTTTTTAAATCACATTTTGAAAACATCTGACACAGTGTCTAACAATGGGCTGTCAGAAATGTCATGTTTGTGACACTTTATACATCTACTTCTGTAACTTAACATGAAAAAAAATATTTCAAATGCATTTTTAACTGACATTTATTCCCCTGTCAACGATAAAATGCACTACAGAAGTTCATTTTGTATGCAATATCAACTATAAAGCCTTATTTTATAAATTCCTCTGCTTTCTTTCTTCTTACAGAAAACAGTATTGTGCTTGCAAATGCATATTCACATACCAGCAGCAGTATGTGATGGGATTTGACATTCTCACAGTAGTGATCATTAAAACTGTTCTTGCCATCTTCTGGGACATGGCACTGGGTATGTTGCATTAGATACAGTTTGAAAGCAAAATAACACAAATATAAAGGAATGAAATACAAGACAGAAGATGACTGATCATCAAGGTACTTATGCATCAGACACTGTTCATCCTAAAGTACTGTGAATGAACAGGCAATAAAATCCATCACAGTTTTTGCATGATAATTACTTTGCAGTACCCTAATACATAATGTGCCACCTGTACCTTCATACTGTGGTAACTATAATAAGAGCAGTTAAGATTATGGTCTTCTGAGATGTGACTACATTCAGTGTGGCAGACAAGTATGAGCGTTCTGGCAGAAACTGTTGCCTTGACCTTCAGGACAGAAGACAGTCTCCTATCCCAAATATGGAGGCAGATGATCCCCCTGAAATTATGGTACCGCTCTATCAAACTGTACAATGTCACATGCCAGAAGACCATAACCCTAGCGTTCACTACTTTGAAAATCTCAAACTTTTATGTGTGTACACTGTTGACACCTTGACTTGCAGTTCAATCTGAATAACCACTTTCCTAACATGACCAAAGTTTTATACTTTTAATTGCACACATGGTTGAAAATATGTTACATATGTTAATGTTAACAAGAAAGTATGTTTCACAGAAAAGAAGGAAGCAGGAACAAACAAAACAAAAATACACGATCTGATGTTCTCATGGCACACAGTGTGAAGACTATAGTCTTCTGAGATATGACACCATGCAATTTGGTATGTAGGCACAGCCACTCCTCTACTTACAAACATTTGACTTAGAAACTGCCACTGATGCAAATACACATCTGTATGTCCAGTCACCTGTGAAAGTGCCGCATGTAGTAGTAAGAGAAGCTGCCCTATTACAATGGAAACTAAATTGGACATTATACACTCGTTTTTTTTCAGCATGTTTGGTATTGACAAGTGTAAAGTTGGATTTATGAACAAACCTCTAGAATCTAACTCATCAATAATTAGAGAGGTGCCTGTACTGACCTTAAAAACCCACTACCTCCATCTTCATGGTAGAAGAGTGATGCCACTCTTCTACCTTGAAGATTGAGTCATATGCACTAAACTACAAGGTATCACATCTCAGATGACAGTAACCTTAAGCACACAAATATGTACTTTTCATCATTTTGCAACTCCCACATGTGGCTCATGGTTTCAAAGCTCTGAATTCTAAAAATACATAAGTTCCAAATATTACGTACTTCGTTTTCACCATTAAGTGACTCACTGCGGAGGTCTAATTCATCTTCATCCTCTTGCCTCTTGTTGGCCAAGACCATTGTATGACATCCACCACAAGCAACCTACATATAAGAAGACAATATTTCACATGCAATAGTTTAGTTTAGAGAAGGAACCTCTACAACTGCACCCCCCCTTGCACCTACAGACATACACATGAATAAAACATAAAATCCATTTGATTAATTTCCATTTAATAAATGACACCAGCAAAACTACTGCTTCATAAATTTGAAACCCTTCCTTAATTTAGTAAATTTATTCAGAGGTTTGTTGATATTAAAACCATAAGTACAAGAAACACATATAATGCTATTAATAAATTAATACTGTGAAATCAACAACAAACAATTACCATAACCATTATCCATTTCCTTGTATGTTCCATGGATTTAAATATAATTGTATAATTCTTAATATCATATGAAAGCTAGTAATTCAGTGCCATCTCTCAGTGTGCAGAACCATTCATCAGGTTCTTGATAAGAATGTAGTTTCAAGTACATATTCTTACTTTCTGTACTGTGAATCCCTTGAACCTGGTAACTTTAATTGGAATGGCATGACTGTTGTTGTCTTGATCACTACAAAGTTTGCCATGTCGACCTTCCCCACACATATAGAGGACACCTCTGTCTATAAGAATAAAACATGGGAAAAAGCTACAAACTTTCCGCACTACTGTACATCACCAACTGTCTTGAGTTAATAGCTGGCAAAGGAACTAAACAGGATACAAACACAATTACCTGAAATTATTTTTATTTTCAGCTCATAAACGCACGAATGACAAACACTTTTAGTAAAACTTCTGTTAACAATTTGGGGCACAGATTTCATGTAACAAAGGTGAAAAATGGAGTTTGTACCCAAAATTAATTTAAGTTTCCACTACAGAGACTACACAGTTAATGACATTTAGAGAAATAAATGCAGTTTATTGTGAGAATGATAAGAAACACAGAAATACAGTGTGTGGGCAAAATGTGGAGTCTTTAATGTTAAAGCAGGCAATATATGCAGTAACCACTGGGCTTCACAGAGTTAAATTTTAAATGAACATGTGATTAAAGGCTTTATATGACAAATGACTTTACAGCTTAGTATGAAAACTGTGGATGCAGAAAGAGTCACATGGACTGACCCTACTCCACATCTCCCTCCAGCTGTTACTTCCCCTCCAGCATACTTTCCCACATTCTCTTCCAGCTGTTTAACAAATTCTCTTCACACGAATGTTGGAAGCAGTACTTTTTTTGGGGACAAGTGCTTTTGGTTCAGTGGCGCGGAGACCAAAGGGGCTCAAGGGGAATGCAACAGTAGGCAGAAAGAAACCTTTAGCACTATCATCCTTACCAACCACAGAACATCTCACTCTTTCGGGTCTTAGTACACAAGGAAGTAATGTAATCCAGTAATAATGTAATACTTCTGAATAGTTATTATCCGCCTGACTTGTAATTTTGGGACACTCACATGTCCACAAAACAAATTTAATTAATGTAGGGTCTGAAAACAATCTCCCACCTGTTATAAAAGCTGTGTGGCTCTCACCACATGCCACATCACTGATCACATTACTTTTCAAACTAATGATCCTTGCTGGCAGAATGCTTTGATTGACATCTGCTCCCAGGCCCAGCTGACCATTAAAGTTACTGCCAAATGCAAACACTTCACCATCAGCTGAAAATTTAGAAAAACAATTAGTATGCTGGCACACAAATACTAATACATACACTAATTTATATGAAATTCAATTTTTGTTTAGAAAAACACAACTGATAAAAATGCAGTAAATTCTCTATATTTCTACATGTTTCAGCCTATTTGATTGGCCACCATCAGGTAGTAGTATAGCATACATAAAAGAGAAATTTATTTCAGGACGAGGCCTCTCCTTCACAAATGTTAAATACATAAGAAGCAACCAATGCATGAATTTTGTACTTAACCAATTTTAAGTCATGCCAACATAAATGTATAATTCAAATTCAACAGATACAGTTGTCTTACCTGTTAATGCAACTGTGTGATTTCCACCACAAAAGGCATATTTTACTGGCAATCCAAGAGCCACTTTCTGAGGAGAAGTGATGTTGGTAAGGCTGTCTGGTAGTCCTAACTTTCCAGACTCACTCTCTCCACATGTGTATAATGCACCATTTTCTGCAAATACCAAACTGCTTATCTATAGACATTACAGACAGACAGACTCTTTGCCTTAAAGTAGGGGTGCAAAAATTGTGCAAGCAAACACAGTATTTAATATGGCCACCATTAATCTGTAAAGCTGGAAGATGAACATACAAAGAATAAGACAAATTGTCACTAAAATTGTCCTACACCCAGGAAACACATGAGCACGCGCACATGCATGCACCTTTCCTACAATTACATTTAATTACTTCTTTATAGCTAACTTAATAATGCTGTCCAACAGACCAGACTATATAGCACCAAATAAGCAGTATGATCAGTAAATAACAACTTGGAAAGGATGCAAAAAGAAGTGGTCATGACCTTATAGCAGCATCTCAGCAGATTCCCTGAAGGAAATAAGACTGACACTGAAACACAGTGCCACACTCTTTCATAATGAATGATTATCCTGACAAAATCATGTTTCAGTCTTTCTCCTATTGGCATAGGTACTTAAAATTTTTCCACACGACTTATGAAAAACAGAGTATTATATGAACAAAAAAAGATAAAATTATGAAATAAACAGCACTTTGTGGAAAATAAAAGAAATTACGCAGCACGTCTTAAAATGCAGTAAATTTCCTTGTTGCCTAAATATATAGAATGAATTTCTAGGGGCGATTTTCCTACATGTGTTTGCGTGGAAAACGTAAGTTTTTGAAAGGCTGAACTTCATTATGTGACACATGCATGACAACATGAAGAAAATATGCAAGAACTATATAAGTACATTAGCAATACATATTATGTATTGTACTTATACAAACAACACATTAACAACATTAATACTTAAGTATAAAATAAAGCACTCCATTGGGTATCTTTACAATTTCACTTTGCAATCTGGGAACTTCTGTGAAAAGTTTCATGTAAATGCATTTCCTAGAAGCACTTGTTACATGCTTTGTGGAAGTTGACGGCAGATGCCTTATGTGGAGACTATGTTCACCCATCCACCTGCAACGCATAGTAGGAACAGCAACTAAAGCATCTGTCAGATTTTCATGAAACTGGCTCAGTGACATTCATACTTTCATTAAGGGCATTAAGTGAATTTCTGTGCATACTTTCCACGTTTCTTGACCAATCTAAAAGAAATTCAGTATACTGTATCTCCACATAATCCAGTGAAGGCCGTATTTTACTTAGGGGCATAATTCTTATCCATTCTCTGAACATTTAGTTTCCCATTTGGGTGAAATTCTGTATAAGAGATCTGCACATGATGACGCTGACCATTTGTCAGTTTTACGAAAATCACCAATTCTCTTGTAGGTGTAAATTAAATTACATTCATACGTTCACTGTGAAACCCTATGGTGTGTTGCAAGTACAGAACACCTAAGTAAAGTCTGTGTACTACTTCATGGAGTGTCATTTCCACTCTTGTGTGTATAAGCACCTACAACTTCCATATATAAAATTGTAAAACCTTAACATACTATAGAATGTACCTGTTACAAATGCTGTGTGATAATATCCACAACTGATGTGAACAATTTGATGAGCAAAAGGCAACAAAACAGGCCTTAATATGGTGTCATTGGTGCCTGGGAGTCCAAGCTGGCCGTCAGAATTGCTACCCCATACGTACACTTGTCCGTGCGCTAGAAGAATAATGTTGGATCGAGTAAGTGATAAGACAGCTTGTATATCAGCAAGCCACGCATGGTAAGAAGTAACATACAAAGTATTATAAGACAGAATTTATGTAATTACTTTCACTAGACAGAAAACTATTAACACTTGCAGACACACGGCTGGAAAATTCAAATGCAACTCTACTTCCATCATACACAGGTGAATATCTACAGTGTGGCACACAGTCCAGCATATGTTCTCATAGACTGTATAACAAACATGGTATCATGCAACATAATTACGACAGCGCAGTTCACAAAGCAAGTAAGTCTCAGTGACATATCAAGTGTTTCAAGACATATTAAAAAATGGGTTCTATAGGCAATATGATAAATTTCCAGCTGGATCTGAATGTGACAGCACTGCTGAATATACGTGTATGGAGTATACAGATCGCAGGCAGTACATGGACAGTCACAGGACCACAGGCATCTATCTATCTGTCCTCACAACAACAGTTACACTTCAGTATTAAAATAAATCAGAATGGCTAATAATCCATGAAGAAGTGAATTTCGATGTGACAGAATATGTAACAACCTCAAAATGTGAGATTCTCATAGCAATAAAGGTTAGTACTATGGTGTTCAGGAATGTGACACCATGTAGACTGGTATACGGTTACCAATATTTCACATAAATATACTGCCTCCATGAGATCTTCACGTTCTGGGATGCTATGCAGCATAGACTGGCAATTATTTACCGACATTTCAGGGCCACCTATCGGTCCCATTTTCTTGGACTGCTGGCCCCTTGAAGATGAGACCCATAGGCAATCCCAGGACATAACCAACCAGCAATTTATGCTGTGTAATGTCCTAGAAGAGCAAAGACCTCATTTATGCTGCAGCCAGAAGCCTGAAATCACATCTACTCTTATGATGGAGGCACGCGGTATAGGGTAGAAGCATTTCATCTACACTAAAATGGTCATTCAGCAGGATCCTATTAAGTGCTAGCAACCATCTGGCAGATTACAGTGTTACATCTCAGACGAACACAATAAACTGTAAAACTTTGTTCACACTTTAAAGATTGTACTACATGTTGCAGTATGCTATACAAAATTACCAGCAGCATGCTTTAAAGCTTATTATGCTTTCTTAACCTTTAACCTTTACCCTAGTGGGGTGGGTATTTAAATTTCTGCACATGGTTTATGAGAAACATGAGCGCTAATCGAAGAGGAAAGATAAAGTTACGACATAAATGTCATTCTGTTTAAAGTAAAAGAGAGATTATGCAGCATGTCTTAAAAATGCAGTAACTTACCTTGTTTTCTAGATATATAAAGTAAATTTCTAGGGGAGTTTTCCTATGTGTGTTTGCATATATGAACGTAAATCTTTAAAAAGGTTAAAATGGGAAGACAAATGCAGATTAGTGCAGGTGTCCCACCCCAAACTGCTACAAAGTCTGCAGTACATGTATGGGTTATATTATTAATGAATATCGCTGAAAATGAGAAGCATCTGACAAGTTCTAGCAGAAGTATCACACAGTGAATTTCAACAAATATTTGAAAAAGGCTTCTTTCTTATAAGCAATACGGCTGAAAAGCAGAATTACCTGACAACTTACATCAGATGTTGACACTGACTTTGAACAGAATCTGGGAATGGTTTACAGCATTAGAAAAGGTCCATTCATGGCCTCATGTAAACATGACTTCACTGCACGTGGCCAACAGTCAGAATTATCCAACGCAATTTGGTGGAAATCTCTTAATACAAATTTAAACAACACCTATAAAACAGTATGCGAGGTCTGTCCCAAAAGTAATGAGAATGATTTTTTTTGCACAGCACAGAAGGGCCAGGAAAGGAAAGTGGGGGTCGAGGCAGGTGGAAGCGGAACCCAGTATACAATTTGACCTCCCTCAGTTGAGTCTGTGCCTTTTTAGCAGTCAGTACATTAGCAAAGTGCATAGTAGTTTTTGTGTCTTGTCATGGGCGAAAATGCAGAGGAGTCTGGAGCGGCATTACGCAATCAAGTTCTGCGCGAAACTCGGAAAATCTGGTTCCGAAACGTTGCAGTTGTTGAGGACAGCTTATGGGGATGCTGTTTTGTCTTCAGCCCAAGTTCTCAGGTGGCACAAGGCGTTCAAAGACAGAAGGGAGAGCATTGAGGACGAACAGCGGGCAGGGCGTCCTTCAACTTCAAGAACTGAGAACAATGTGGCTCATGTGAAGGCTGTTCTGGATACGGACTGATGTTTGAGTGTGCGGTTAATTGCAGAGAAGTTAAAACTACCAAAAATGGACATCCACCGAATCATTATGGAAGATCTACACATAGGAAAAATTTGTGCGAAACTGGTCCTGAAGAATTTGTCCGATGAACAAAGGACAATCGTGTTTTGGTTGCTCAGGAACTCTTGGATCGTGCGACAAGTGAGCCCCACTTTCTGCAGTGAGTGATAACCGGAGATGAAACTTGGGTTTTCGAGTACGAACCCCCAACCGAAAGACAAGGGTTCAGAGTGGCACACTTCCCAGTCACCTCGACCAAAGAAGGCCCGAATGAGCAAATCAAGAGTGAAATCCACGCTCATCATTTTTTTTTATTCAAAGGGAATTGTTTACAAGGAGTTTGTGCCACCCGGACAGACTGTGAATCAAATATTTTAACTACAGGTACTCGAGCATTTGAGAAACAGAGTTGTGCGCGTCTGCCGTGAAATTGCAAACACATGGTTCCTTCACCACGACAATGCGCCATGTCACACATCATTTGCTGTGAGGGAATTTTTGGCTCAACATGATATCACAACGCTTCCCCACTCACCGTACAGCCCTGACTTGGCTCCGTGCGATTTCTTTTTATTCCCCAAGCTCAAAACCCACCTCAGAGGACATCATTTTAGGACAGTTGAAAACGTCCAGGCAGCTGCGACGAGGGCTTTGAACAACATCTCAAGTGAAGACTTTCCTCCACTGCTATGAAGAGTGGCAGCAACGCTGGAATCGCTGTATTCAATCACAAGGAGCCTATTTTGAAGGGGATAAACTGTAATTGCACGTATGTTCAATAAAAATTTTTTTTAAATCATTCTCATTACTTTTGGGACAAACTACGTATGTGATAAATGAAGAAGTGCATGGCTGTGTGTAAACCATGCTTCATTATGGTTCAATATGGCTGAAAATCATAATTGACAACTTTTACACAAAGCCTGCAATGTCACATAAAAGAAAAATGTGATGGTTGAGGTGCCAATATTAGGTCACAGATGGACAAACATAACATGCGAAGAATGCCTGAAAATGAAAATCTAACCACTTCCACATCTCAATTTTTTTAAAGTACTAATGCAGCCTGTAAAAGATCTCCTTTAAAGATTTAAAGTTTAAGAATGGGCGCCGCCCCCCCCAATGACAATACATGACTACCTATATCAACAAGACACAGGCAATGAATGTACAACACTCACACAGGTTCGTGTAATCACTCTTGCCATGGAAAAGCAATAAGTGTTACGAGTCTGTGCCTGTAGCCTTACTTATCCAGCCTGCAAAGCACATGCGCCATATTATACTCTCTGTGGCATGTCTGGCTGTACCATATTTTTGCACGTTCTCATAAATGGCACAATTCTCGAAAAGAAAGTTACTGAACGTAACTCTGTGTTCTGATTTTCTCTACAACCTTTGCCTGAAACATTTCCCATTCTAAGAAGAATACAGTGAGATGAATGTACAAAAGTCTTCATGTAAAGTACCTGTTATTACAGGCAGATATTGATGGTACTTGAATTTTCCTCACAGATTTTCAAAAAATACTCAAATATCAAATTTCACAAAAATCCGTCTGGTGGGAGCCCAGGTGTTTCATGTGGACAAACAGCCAGACCTGAAACAGCTAATACCCACTTTTCACAATTTTGTGAATGTGGCTAAAAATGAATTTGACGTATCTATTACTTTCTTACGCTAAAATGTCATCATGTTAAAAATTAATGACTATAAAAATGCGTGTAACATTAAAAACAATTAGAAATTATTAATGTGTATTTTATAGCTTCTAGTTACATGACATTTGAGAAATAACGCAATACACTGTGCAAATGATGAAAGAGAACCTTACCTGTTAATGCAGCAGAGGAAACACATCCTGCTGACAACTGAACAACATCATCTTGTATACCCAACACTCTCGTTGGTGCTAAACGATCTGCTGTGTCACCAACACCCAACTGCCCATCGCCGTTACTCCCCCAAGAAAATATTTTACCTGAACCTTAGTTATTATAAACAGAATGGGAGAAACAAAAATGTAAGTGACTGAAACACTTTCAAACTGGCACATCTGAATCATATTTGAGGTTCTCACTGAAGTTAGAGATCCCATTTTTTGAAAATCATAAACCAGGACACTTAATAACATTTAACTTGCATGGACGGACGGGCGGGTGGGGGAGTAAAAGACAAAATTTTAAGCTGTCATGCAATGAAAAACAAAAAGTAATTTATTAATCCAGCACTTGCATGTAGTCTTGAGACCAGAAGTTTTTGCAGACAGTAAGTTCTGGTATGTGCATTAACTCCCTGATTGTATCCTCAGTTATCTGGAAGTTACGTCACTAGCACAAACTTTCTCTCACAAGATACTTTTATGTATTTTCCCAAACCTGGTGGCATCACAAGCAACTAGTGGGTCACACCGCTTACTTGGCACTATTGTGAATTATATGGTCATTGTGTTATATGTAGCACCTGTTACTCTTCATTCAGACTATTACAATAATTTAGAAATGCTCAAAGATGAGTAAAGACCATACTGCTGGTAAGAGAAAACATGTAACTTCAACGATTCCACAGGAACTTCGCAGTAACAAAAAATTACCTGTAAGAACTTAGGCCAGTACATGTGCCATGTGATAATCCAGAATACACAAAAATTCAGCACCTGCTCGGTCCTGTGCGTGCCAGATTAACGGGATTTTATTGTATTAGTAAGACATAACTCAGATATCCAATTATTACATACAGATACAAAAACCGAAATGACAGGGGTGGTGGTGATGATACTCAAGATACTCAGTTCACTTATGACCTTTCCTTACACATCTGTTTCTCATCCTTTACAGTCTCAGTCCAGACTCTGTAATCACTGATCTACACATCTTTTCCCACCCCGTATTCTCTCCCATTAGTGGCTCATTGATGGGTGTCCTATTCCTACAGATGCTCCCTCCCACTCTCGGAAGCTAAAAGTGTTCACATGCATTGTCATAAACATCATACTCTTATGACTTGGACAACCCGAGACATTTGGCTCCCAAACCAAATTCCACAGGACACTAGGACATATCTCTTGACAACCCAGAAAACCAGGACAAATGGGACCCCCAACCAAAGTGAATATTAAGATAAGGCCTTCTGGGTATTATGCTGCATACTTTGGTAGATAAGTACCAACATTTTGGAGGAACTTACTGCCTTCATCTTCAAATTGTACTGTATAGGTAGTGGCAACAGATTCCTCTGAAATGTTGGTACCCATCCACAAAACATGGTTAACAAATGCCAAAAGATTGTAAACATACAAAAGTTGTTTCCAGTAAACAATTTATATGTAAGTTACGCTCAAGGCTAGACACAAACTTTTTACATAACTAAAATACATACAAAAAAGGACACTGCACAATACATTCCATAGTCTGCACAATGTATTCTTCCAATGCTTTTGTTGAATTCCCCTACAAAATACTACTTATTTAGTATTTTTTAGAAACATATCAATGTATGACTAATGCAGCATGATTATGGGCATGAATTTGTGTTCAATACAAACTTACTTGTACAAAGCAATGTATGTGCTCTTCCACATGCAACATGAGTAGCCTTTTCTGGCTTCAAGCCTAAAAGTAAACACACACACACATATATCAGACTTCACATAACAAGTATTACAAGATATGAAATGTTACAATCAAACTCTTCTAATAATTCGCAAAAACTTTACAGTTATAGTACAGCCATTCTACAGTTTGCTAGGAGAATTAATTATCTACTGTAACTAAGTAGCTAATGGATGTGTAATGTATTTCTTACAAAATGTTACTTCATTTCAGGTAATGTTGATGATGAAACATGCACTTACTTTTCACACAGCTTGGTTTTACAGTAACATTTCTGTGACCAAGACCAAGCTGTCCATAGTCATTATTCCCAAATACAAAAACTCTTCCTTTTTCTGAAATTCAAGTAAGATTCAACTCAGAAAAGCAGTTATAGAGATTAACTGGAAGATCACGTCATAAATAAATTGGGAAGAAGCTCTATGTTAGTCCATTCAACAGCAGTGGAATACAATTCTAATATTTTTATGACCAATGCATTCACAGCAAGATAATGGATACAAATATGCAGATTATAAACTGTTAGGTGGCTGAGGCTGGGCAGAAAGTATTTATTATATGCATATTTACTACAATTGAGTGATTCATCTTCTCAATTCCATCTTCTGAAAATAAGAAATATACGTTACTACAACATATGGAATGAGATGTGGAGAGGAATACACAGGACTAAGGGTGGGGAAGGCCATTCACAAAGAAACTAAGTGCAGATAAAACGTGGGGAAAGCTTGCTTCCCCTCAGGTCACTGTCTTGTGTCTTCCAATCTGCTACCTAAAAACATAAAAATTAAAATATACAATGCTATAATTTTACCTGTGGTTTCATACAGGTGTGAAACTTGGCCTCACACCCTACTAGAAGAACACAGGTTGAAAATCTTTATATTTTCCATCTTCCATGCATTACACAATTCCACATACACACACACACACACACACACACACACTTTCTTCTACATGTCTCACCTCATCTAAACCATCATCAGGGAGAACCACGTACAAGACAAAACATGCATGAAAACATTGGTACAGTGGTTCCCAAAGTGTGGTCTGCACAAACAGTTCCCAGGGGATCTGTGGGTACATTCCTGCAATGGCAGTAATGCTTCCTCTATTTAACAGAGAAAGAGTCACTGCCCTTTAAAGCCCTTGAAAGTTGCACAAATGGAGAAGAAATCTTTGATTTTCATAGTTACAGGACAGAAAATGAAATCAGTTGGGAAAAGTGTTGATGTGTGCACTGATGGGAGCACGGCAATAACATGAAAAGCAGCAGACGTGGTGGTAAGTATCAAAGTGTTGATTCCGTCTTCCCTGAGTAGTCACTGTGTATTCCACTGACAAGTACTTTTCACCAAAATGATTGCAAGAGACCTAAAAGCTGTGTTGGATGATGCTGTGAAGATAATAAACCACACTTAATCTAGGCCACTAAATGCCTACATGTTTAAATTACTTTGTGAAGAAATGGACAGCGAACACACAATGGTGCTCCTTCATATACAAAAGGGAAAAAGTTCCTTGTTAAAGAGTGTTTGAACTTCACTCAAAGGTTTATTCTCTTTTACTGATCATGACTTTCATCTTTCTCACTGTTTGGTAAATACATCTTGGCCCCAGGAACTGGAATACTTAGCAGGCATTTTTACAAGAATTAATGAACTAAATCTCCCATGCGAAGGAAAGAGTGTGTCTATATTCATAAGAGACAGAACTGCAACCTTTCAACATAAACTTCAATTTTGGAAGAGGTGGGTCGAAAAAAGGCAGAATGAATGTTTTCCAACTCTGAATGACAACAGAAACAGAATCTAGCCAAGAAGAAACTATTTATGGTAGCACCATCCAACATTTAAATGGTTTGCTACAAGCATTTCTGAAATACTTCCCGTCTTCTACTGATGATGCTGCCTGGGTCTGAAATCCATATTGGTGTTTCAGAGGAATTGGCTGGCATGTCTGGAAAACTTAAATGAGTATCTGATAGATACTACATCTGATACCAGGCTTGAAACAGAAATTCTGTGAGCTTCCTGTGGGTGAATTCTGATTTAGTACTCCTCAAGAATATACGCAAAGCTGTACTTTCAACATATGCAGGTACAAAATCTAAATATTGTTACAGACTGGATGTCGCACTAGACATGAGAATTCTGTTGTCTACCATCACCCCCAACTGTAAAGGACTTTGTGAGATGAAGAAACACCATTCTTCACACTAGCAACCTAGAGGTAAGACTGAATGTATACTCAAATAGTGACAGTTTGTTATTGTTCTTTTTTGTGTCAGTCTGGAAAAGGTAGATTGAAACATAAGATGTGCATAATAAATCAGTTATGAGATATCAATTTTTAATTCTGGATATCTATCATCCAGACACCTATATTTATGTGAGCAAGGATGTGAGGATCTGTGATTATTTTTTGAAGCCAGAGGGGCTCCATGGGCAAAAATGTTTGGGAAACACTGTACTAATGTATATCCTCTCCAGAATGCATAGCTAATTCACGCATAAGACGTAGCAGCAAGTTCTACATGAACAATATAAATGCTGATTAAAACTTGAAGGATTCAAATATTAACAAACGTGTTCACTTCTTACTCACGTTTATATTAAGGATGTAGTACTATATACACATATGCTTATATATATGTATTGGAATTACAGTATGTCTGATATGATACATACATACACATATAGTACTAAACACACACACAGGAATTATGATACTTGACTTGTTACTATTTGCAGAAGTAGTTCAAAAAGTAAGGTTCCCTATTTTTTATTTAAATAAAATAAAAACCTGCAGAGTGACTCATAGGACTGAGATATAGTGCCATATTAGCTTTACTTCTCCACGTAGTCACCAAGTCTGTTTAGACACTTCTCATAGCTGTATATCAATTCATCAAGTCCTCCAGAGAAAAAAATGAGTCCTAGGCATGCAACCATTTCTTGACTTCATTGGAGTGAAAGGGCTGACCTAAGAGGTGCTTTTTGATCTCTGGGAACAGCTGGAAGTTTGACGGTACAAACCAAGACTGTGTGGCAGATGTGGAAAAATATCCCAGCCCCAGGAGGTCAAGAAATTCAGTTCTGGCAGCACTGCGAGGTCAAGCATTATCATCAAAAGAAGAACTCCTTTGGTCAACATCCTTGTCACTTTTGCTGAATAGTCTCCTTGAGTTTCTTCTGTTTCCTGATAAGCAGCTGCCTTTGTTGCTGAATCGAGAGGTGTGAAACCAAACCAACAGAATTCCACAAACATTGGAGAAAACAGTAGCCATCACTTTCCCTGGAGACTGCACTGTTTTGAACTTCTTTTTGACTGGAGAGCGAGGATGCTTCCAGGTCATTAATTCAGCCTTGCTTTGAAGACCCAACTCTCATTTCCTGTAACAATTCTGCTTAAGAATGCTTCACCATGCTCTCCATAACATGGAAGAAGAGTCAGGGACCATCCCATGTGTGTCTTTTTGTGTTCGTCAGTCAGCTGACAGGGAACTCACCTGCAGTAAGTTTTCCTGCTACTGCTATGGTGAATATAAGTACTAACTGAATCCACGCTTGCCAACTCAATGCAGAAATCCTCTCAGCAGGAATAAAATAGGGAACCTCACTTTTTGAATCACCCCCATAAATACTTCAAGTTTCAATCAACATTTATATTATACACATATAACTTGCTGCTATGCCTTATACATGTACTAACTATGCATTCTAGTGAAGATCTACACTAGTGTTTTCACGTATGTTTTCTCTTGTACTTGGTTCTCTCGGATAATGGCTCATGTCAGCTGAAACACATAGGAGAAAATATGCAGTAATAAACAATGCACACTGACTCCAAGTGCATTTTATTGGACTTAAATATGTACCACGTTGAAAATGTCTTAAAACAGGGTTCTGAGAATACTGGGATCTAAGAGAGAAGAAGTAGCAGTAGGACAGAACAACGCACACACTGCGGATCTTTGTATTTTGTACACTGTATCAAATTTTGTGATGAGAATGACTTAAATCTGGTAGGCTCTTGCACACACAAGTTCCATCTCAAAGAATTTCTACACTGGCTAAACAACTTTCAGTTTCTCAACAACTCTAATCCAGGGATCTTCAGCTATTAAAAACAAATATGTCACTCCACTTACACAACACATTAATGATCAACAGTTGCAGTACTTACGACAAATAACAACTGTGTGTTCATCTCCACAAGAAACTTCCAGAACAGGATCATTTCGAATATAAAAATAACTTGGCACGTTATCAGCAAATCGGCTACGTCCAAATGTGAATACAGCTCCTGTTTCTACAACACAGTAAAAGAATTCAGCTGTTATTTTGCTTATGGCAAATGATGAAATTAGTTCCTTACACTTACATAAGAATTTCCATAATTTGCACTTTATACTACGCTGAAATGCCAGTAACTGTATCTATAACATGACAATAAATTATGATTACATGACTTATACAAGCAAGACAAAAAAGTAAATGTGAAACTGTTCCTGTACATGCCATGAAGGTATATAGGGAAAGTGGGGATATAGCTCAATTCATTCTTAATCTCAGCACTGGACTGAGGTGAGTGGTCAGCCTGACAAGGGCTTTATCCCTGGAGAAACAGCCTCAAGCACCCACTGAATAGGTGGCTGGGTGGGGTCCAGGGCCATTCTGGATGTTTTGGGAATGAAAAAATCTTTGGTCCCTACTGGGATTTCAACCCCCGATCGTCAACCCACCACCCAGTCACTATACCGACCTATTTTAGAATGTGGGACACGGCAGTGGCGCATAAAGCACCATGGATTACCTGTGAGGAGGGATGAGTTGCACGATGGGAAGCCGGCAATGTTTGCTCCTCAGCAGCAGGAAGCCACGTGGCGCCATGGCGTCACTCAGGGGGGAGAGGGTGGCTCCAGTCCTTGTTCGCGATAATGTGGATAAACTTAGTGAACTCGTCCACGCTTTCGGCTTTGCACCTCACCGTGAACATGTACTGGGCAAGTTCATATACGTAGTCCCCCCTCCTATTGTATGGGTTCAGGAACGCTTTCACATGGCGCCACGTGCTCTGTATGGTGTTAATATGAGCGCCTGTCTTCTGATCGACGAAACCGATGGTACGGTTCACTGTCTCGTGGGTGTACCCGTGCGCCTCGAGACCGCGGTACGCCGCCGAGCAGTCGCTGATGACTGTAGTGCCGGGTTCGATCCAGTCACTGATAACAGTCATCAAGGCATCAGCGGTTCTGTCCTGAACGGGAACAAGAAAGGTTTTGCCCGATTCTCGCTCCACACCGCCGAACACCCACTGCTCCCCCCTGCCACGCTTGCGCCGACCGAACCTGCTCTCATCGATTTCGACGGTCTTGTCAGGACCGCCGATCTTCTGAGAGCAGTCCTTCACGTACTCCAACATGGCTTCTCTGCACAAACGGCCCCAGTCAGCGATGGTTGAGGAGCTGAACTGATGCTCTCGTTGGATAGCGTGGGCAGGAACGCGGCGCACGATGTCGTATGTCAGAAACATAACCTCCATCAAAGTGAGGTTACTCTTTTGAAACCAGGAACCAAACCTGACTGACATGGAAACAGAGCATCCGGAAACAGATGTCCTCCTGCGACATCGCCACCTATAACCATCCTTGCGGTTAGGGTCGGCGTACCAGCCCATGTCCCGATCACACGTGGGGCACATAACTTTCGTGCGAAGGAGACCGAGGTCTTTCAGAAACTGCACACTCAATGCCTTGTCACAGAACAGGAAAGTCAAGAAAAATTTCGTAGCAACACCATCGCAGCCGTGCGCAGTGCGCCCGTACGACGTGGCGGGAACGATTGGCATGTCCATGACGCGACGCTGGTAGCTGGCTATAGTTTCAGAAATGCGATCGGCCATGATTTTGCGGAAAGCACTGCAGACGGCACTGTGTTCGTCTAAACTGGCACACGAGTAGCAGTAAAGAAATCTCCAATAGACGTGAAGGTACAATGGAAAACTAATATCAAAACCGCCTCCTCCTAGACACACACAAAGGTACAACCACCAAAACGCGCTCAAACAGGATAATACAACCTTCCACTGCTCACCTACGCCAACTGCTAAACCTTATCCGTTTCGAAAGAGGAGGGGTGGACGCAGGGGTAGGAGAAACACAAAGCATTACACTCCCGCGCGCCGAACAGATTAGAGGGGAAGGGCTGAGGGTAGGAACCACGCGTTGACACAGGCACAAAGCAGACGTCTATACCTTTGCCCCCACCAACGAAACACGTGGGGAGGACGCCAGAGAGGGAAACGGCTCAGACACTGGAGTGGGGAAACACACAAGCGCGCACACACGGGAGGTAAAAGAAACAGTCGTCGCCATGTTGTGCCTTATTCACACTTTAAAGCCGATTCGCGCTTTCAATGGGAGAAAGACGTTTGTTAGACAAATCATATAAAGTCGGGCAATAATAATTTACTTACAAAGTAAGGTGAAGCAGTCTTAATCGTGCATATCAAACAATATTGAAAACGGACACTGTCACACGAATAACACCACAAAATTTCAGTACCTGGCATGTGAACATCGACATTCCCCGCCATATTGACACAAAATCTCCGGAACGTGCCAACAAAAAAACTCCCAAGCAAGCAACAATTGTACAACGGTACGATGCCCTTTCTTTCTTCTTACAACCCTAAAAACATTTAATAGTAACAGATTCACCACCACTGTTTCTTACAGGTTGTTCTAATACTCTTAGTACGAACTACAAAAGCTTAATGGGAAAGTATGTGGGTTGGCATTTCGTCAGTGCCTTCTAACAGCCTTGCCTGACGCATGCCTTCACAAAGTATAGCGACCGTGATACTGCTTGTCGGCGATTCGCAAAATAGGAACTTTATCTGATGCTGGATAAGCATAAGGAGCTTTTCAAACTGAATGGCAATGTACATACGTTTAATACAAGATCCAATCATGATTTATGTTTGCCTACGACAAACTTGACAGTATTTCAGACGGGAGTGTGGTATTCTGGCATCAAAGTTTATAATCATCTTCCAGTGAATATTAAACAATTATCGAATAATAATTCTAAATTCAAAATGGCCTTAAAAAGATTCCTTCTCACAAACTCTTTTTACACATTGGAAGAATATTATAATTGGAACAAGAATCTTGGTTCTTAAGATTAAATGTTAGTTATTATTGCAAACTTATTCTATTGCTGTTGCTATTTTAATTAAGATTTAATTAAAATTATTTATGATTATACATATGGTTTGTAGATCTGGAAAGTGAGTGATGAGTATATACTGCAGTCAACATAGGTTCTAAGGTTGTCGTGGTAAGTTGATTACCGAGGATGTGATGTAATACCCGGAAAGGAAGGTTTTTAATTAATTTTATACTTAATTTTAAATATGACAATGGATTTTATTATAGATTCAGATTATTGACTTTTTTGTTATAAACATGAGATTACTGACATTGTTCGATAATGTCTGGGTATTGAAGTATATATTTATTTATTCTTATCGATCTTATTTTAAATTCTGTAGTGGTGATTGTGAGATAAAATGAACTTACTATTGACAAGTATCTATGGATATAATGATGTTAACAGTTACTTTAGCTATAGTATAAATTCCATATGATGCATTGACAAGCTATATATCCTATGATTTTGTACCAGTGATGGATCGGTAAACGCAAATGAATGAATGAATGTAGTATGAAGCTCATAACATTCTTATGCGCAGAATCGTGGAAATAAATTACACATTATCGATACTGAAAAGTGGGGAAAGACAAATACAGGTTGTTCGCAACATCAGGAAAAACATGAAAGTAACAAGTATGTTTGTATGTGTGAAGAAGTATAATGGAGAAGTCTGTTTGTGTACACCCACACTGAATTTCAATGCTCCTCGAAAAGTGAGCACTTGTTTGATTCGTGAGCCGTGTGAAAGGTCGTTCTCTCACGCAATGTCTACCGTGGCTCACCTACAGCATGTTTTCACATTTCCCAATTAGAAGTGCTTATTGTTCCAAATGATTTACGGTTGTCACATAAAGTTGCAGACCCGGATCACTTTTGAACTGGAATTTCAAGACATTCAATGAAAACAAACAGCAAAGTTCAGTATTATCTGCCGATCCCACCAAAACTTGCTATCCAGTGGATTGATTAAGGACATGTCAACCATTAATCTGCTGCTGAAAATTAATGATATACCTTTTTTCAATTCTAAATCACAATTTTTTACAGTGCATCTGAGTTTCATAGCACTGTTGTTTTAGTGTATCTTACAATTGCATTGACATGAGAAACTAAGTCATGTAGCTGTCAACAAATGCACTGCATTTTAAGGAACCTGGTTTATTACTTCCACCACTGGACACTATCCTAAGCCAGCTGAATCCAGCTCATACTCTCACACATCCATGTGCTCTGCATGTCCTGTCGATTACAGACTGCTTCCAAACTCTTCTTCCTACTCATTTGCTTCCCTCTCCATGCACCTTTCCCTGTCTTCCCTGCCCTTCCTCCTACTCCTTTATTCCTCACTTCCTCATCCTTTCACCTCTTTCTCTCCTTCCTTCCTCTTACCCTGCCTTTATCACCCTTGAGAAAACAGCCTCTTTAGGGCAGTAACTACCATTTGACCCCTGACAGCTCCAGTCACAGATGTCCCTGCTCTACATTACATAATGTTTTTGCCACTCATATATCACTTTGATACCCTGAAAATGGAGACACCACACCACATGACATATCTGAGAACAGGCTGTTGTTTCAGCATGTATGACTGTCCAGGTTCTACTGGTAGACATACACTGGCTGCTACTTTATTCCATTGGTAGGAACTGTAGTAATCAGTTGCATATCATCACTAAACAGACTGCACAAAAATTCATCATGCATAACACAATTGTAACAAAGTGTTAACAAATGCAATGATTATTACATCACAAGATAAACACAAACAAAAAACTTGTACAACTGATAGGTGTTGACAGTGGTTTATACTGAACCTCTCCCTGGGGTGAATGGAACTTTACACATGATCTCAGCCAGTCTTTTTACATGAACTATGGCTTGCAGGTTCTCCCTTGGAAGTTCTCCTTTTGCATGCCATGAACGCACACTCGGGGAGTGTTGGTATAGCTGTACTCACTTTAACCTTGCCGCCAGATGGAGGTGACCGGAGGCTCCAGAACTGTTCTGACCCTCTAGAGAAGAGAAAAATGTCTTTTCCCCACTCAGAATTGAATGATTCCTCAAGCTGTGCAGCCCACCACAGCCTAGTCTCTATAATTATGTTAACCCAGCTCCTTCAGGTACCGCCACATAATCAACATGCTTGCATGCAAATTTATGGAAACGTGGGGTAATATAAAAGCATGCCGAATGTAAATGGACTTCCAAAAATGTTTGACATCTTTCCCTATGTGCAGTCAAAATGTGGGAGGGGCCAGGGAGAAAGAAAACCGTAAGTACATAAAATCCAGAGGGGCACATGGTGGTGGAGTTGGTTGAGGCACTGCGTTACACGCTGGAAGGTTGTGGGTTCCATTCCCAATGGTGTCACTGGAATTTTTCATTGACATAATCCTTCTGGCCACACTATAGCCCTTGGGTCAACTCAGCCTCCAACAGAAATGAGGACCACGAATATTTCCTGGGGGGTAAAGGTGGCTGGTGCGTACAGTTGGCAACCTTACCACCTTCCTGTGCTGACTGTCTTAAAATGTGGGAGCCTCAACCTGCTGGACCCCTAAGCGCCTGTCCAGGCCTGTAATGGGATTGCTTTACCTTTTTACATAAAATCCAGTACACCATACTTACTGCTGAACAAGGCACATACAGAAGATCAGGTAAGACATCATCAGCAGATGCAATGGCCCAATTTAAGGTGACATTCCAGTACTTACATAGCTAATGAATAAACTCACCAGAGCAGGGCCCTTCTTGTGAAGTTGATAACTACTTAGCTGATCAAGAAATTCCTTTAATGGAAATGAAAGGTTTATTATTTACAACAGCCAACGCTGAATCCTATCCTCATCAGTCAAATCTTCTGCACCAAAAGACAACTATCAGCAACATGCAGCATGATGCTGAGAAAACCAAATGTCACCTAATTTTTGGCCAAGAACATGCAAAGTAATGGGCAGCCATTTGCATCCTCACTCTTTTGCAGAGTACAATGGGCACTAAATTCCAGTGCCAAAGGGTTACAGCCAGTCTGCTCTTTAAAAAAGTAAAGCTAAAGCTGTTCTGATAAGAGGGAGTGGGGGGCAGAAAATTCTTAGCCTCAACACTGGATCTAAGTTGTCAACTTTGCATCCAGTGCACTTTGCTACTGGAGAAAGAACATCCAGTACCCATTAAATATGAGGTTTGATGGGACCCAAAACCAGTCTCAATATTCTGTAGAGAAAAATATCTTGCCCCTACCTAGGCACTATACCAACTACCCAACATGGCTCCTGTCAACACATTAATACCCTATTATTAAATTTGATTTTAATATTATCCTACCAATGACTAGGTCTTCCAAGTGGTCTCTTCCCTCAAGATTTTCTGACTGAACATCCGTATGCATTCTCATCTTCACCATGCTATTTCAGCCTCCCAATGATTTGATACCATAATTTTTGTAGAAGAGTACAAATAATTCACTTGTACCTTTCAAAAATTAAAGTGTAAAACACAGTACATGTTCCTTCAACAGCATTAGCTTCTACTGTTACTGTAAAATAAATGCCAGGAAAGCGACATTTAGGTAAGCGACAGTTATAAATCCCAAAACTATTACATAACATACATAATCTTTACATTTAAGGGAAAGAGAGAAGTATATATAAAACTTCCAGGAATCAACAAGCATTTAAACATAAAAATTCTTGGATGTGTCAGAGGTAATACAAGGCTGTCCATTAACTTTTGTTATGTCAGCTACAGCCAATTACCCAGTTTCCACCATCCTGTTGCCTGCACCATTCTCTTCATATTCACTGCTGTCGCCTTCTGCATCGTCGTCGTTTGCTGCACAACCCCTACCTTCTACTACAACATCACTGCTGCTCTTGGCAGTAACATCTTCTGACTTATCCTTTACCTCCAGTGTGTCAACATTACCTTCATTTCTGTTTTCAGACAACTCAGAACTTGTATCTGTATTCACAACATCGCCATCCCCCGCATTATTTGCATTGGTTACATTTCCTTCTATAACAGCAACTTTCCCTCTACTTTCTTGTGCTGTACATCCAGCTGCAACTTCTGCTGATTCTAGGAATTTACCCCACTTCTGTAACCGCTGCTGGGCTTCAGAATCTGTTTCAGCAACCCTAAAGTAAAGAAGAAAACAAATGCATATATACAGTGTGGCAGATACTGGAATCATACAGTGGTTCAATGCAGAAGTGGGATAGAAGACAGGTATTAAGATAGGCCTGTGAAGAATGTTTCAGTTACAAACTGAGCGCTTGAACCCTCTGTATCTTGCTATGATGTGACACTGTATCACTGACATGCCAGAAGACTTGAATCGTGAAAAAACTGCTGTGAGAACCTCAAATATTGTGTTGTATGCCTCTATGGGGAGGCTACTGTATGCCAAGTCTGCAGATTCCGAAGTCTTCTAGACAAGGAAGCCAAGGTTTCTCTGAAATGTTGATACTGTATCTACCCATCAAATTACATGATGTCACATCTCAGAGAAAACCATATTCTTGATACCTGTGAAAAATTCAATCTCAAAATTGTTATTCTTCACCATATGATTCTTGTTACACACAGACTCAGTAAAAGTAAAGCTTGCTTATTACAGAAACTTTTAGGACCTCATCAGTTTTCTTTTCTTCACAAGTACCTGTTTCTTACAAGTATTTACTCAAGATCAAACAATATTTCATGGTACATAGATGTTGTATATAATCTAAACCACAGTTCGGGAATCAGTATAATATAAGTAATGGACAGTGTATATCTTGTATTCAACGACTCTCTTATTTACCTCTACCAGTACAGTGAATTATTTAACACACTTTTCTCTTTTTCAGTCAAATTTCTCCCTTTTGTTTCCAATCTGTGACAAGAACATGTATTTTGTATAAAATTCCAGGAAGCAGACAACAGAATATGAAACAGTAATTATAATTATATATAATATAAGAATGATATTAATGCCACATTTGTACAATTGCATAAGTGGTTTAATGCAAATTTAGTACTCTTAAACTATAAAAAAAACCAACATACGCAGTTTAAGACTAAAGCTAATTCTCTCAATGAAATAACTATCAGTTATAATAATAATTCTGTTTCTACTTAATACTAATATTCAGTTCCTAGGAATAGTTATTGAAAGTTCACTTACTTGGAAAGCTCATATTTCCTGACTCATGCCTAAATTAAGCAAGGCTTGCTACATAATGAGGGTGAATAAACCCATTATGTCTATTGAGTTACTAAAAGCAGTGTACTATTCCTATTTTCATTCTCTTATTACTTATGGAATTATATTTTGGGGTAACTCTTCCTGTAGTTCACAGATCTTTAGAATTCAAAGGAGAATAATTAGAATCGTGAGTGGATTAAGAACTAGAGATTCTTGCAGGGATACATTCAAGATCCTAAAAATCTTACCATTACAGTCTCAATATATATTTTCCTTATTGTTATTTGTTGTAAATAATATGGACTTATATCATACTACATCTCAGATTCATGGTATTAACACAAGGCATAATTCAGACCTTTATCAGCCTCAATCACATCTAAGGACCTATCAGACGGGCCTACTATCTTGGTGTCAAGCTTTTTAATAGTCTTCCTTGAAACATAAAAAAGTAAGCTCACAATAGTCAACAACTGAGATTGGCTCTAAGCGCTTTCCTTCACTCCAAATCCTTCTATGCTTTAGAGGAATATTTCAATCAAGAATAACCTTTTCAGATAGTAGTGGCCACTTTGTAATATTTGATCACACTGTTTATATGTGTTTTAATATATTTTATTATACTTCATATACATATTGTAATTTTCATATCTCAGAACTTCCTTTTGTATAGATTAAAGCCCAGGATATGTAATAATGTTACAACTATTTTATTATGCTGTTTCATTCAACCCTGGACATAATGTATTTATATATATTGTTGACATCTGCTTATTTTTTAGCATGCACATATTACATGACAAATACTATATCAAAGTGGTTTTACCTTGTATGGATTTATGGGGATGTATAATAAAAGAATGAAAATGCATTAAACACTTCTGGTGATTATAGTGTGGTGATTTTGTTTAAGTGTCAGAGTTAAATAGTCCACTTCTGCTAGAGATATTTTTGCAATAGTTTTTATATATAAAAGATTAAAGATAATACTTTTCACTGTATATTCTTGGGACCAGGGGAATTTGCCGACATGGACAGGCTCAGATTTAATCCAAGTTCTGTTTTACACAGATTTTATTGCATGTCTGTGAAATTCCTACTTGAAATTTCCCTCTCCGTTATGTGTCTTTGCTCTGAACAAGTTGTCAATGCCAATGTAGTTCTTTCCTCTAAATATGTTATTAACAGAGGAACCAGCCCTATACTTTACCTGTGTTACACAGCTAGCTTTTACTGTTCTTTTTGTATAATGAGTGACAATTCTTATCTCTATACAATTATGAATTTTCTTTTCCACTACACATTGATGTGACAACTCAACTCACCCAGTTCTTTATTACTAACAGAATTATACGCCAAAATGAAAATTCCTCTTCCTCCTCCCATCTAAAACAAGTTTACCACAAGACCTGGAAAAACTGTGTCCGGGTTCTAGTTTCATACTGGCAATTAAAGCACCCTCTAAATATGGCAAACGTGGGAGTTTTAAAATCTCCGGCTTGTTCACACCACCAAAGACTTATATAAATCAGCACAATAAAATAAATTACATCTTTACTGCTTGTTTCTGAGTATCTTTTACAAACAATTTTAACAGATTACTCACTTATATTTAGTTTTACCATCCCATGTTTCAGCCATTATCTTCCTCTGTCCAAACCAACGTCCATTCAGAAGTGCAATACATGCATCTGCTGCTTCAGGTTCCCTGAATGTTACCTGTGCAACTCCATCAGGATGTCTCTGAAAAATACAGGACATTTACTAATATCTAAATATTATCCTTACCTTTCATCGTCTCCAGTGTCTTCCAAGTCTATGTTTCCTGACAGGTTTATCCACCAGAATTCTGCACAGATTCCTTTAAATTTCTGGCTACTTTTACAACAAACCACACAGAGAAAGCAGGAATCTTACAGAGTGTTTTAACATACTAAATTAGACAGTGTTAAGTACATATTTAAAAAACTGATATACTGAATACGTAAAATTTCATTCTCATGCACACTAGTAATTTAACACTATATTTCCACTTATGTTATCTTTATTTGTACACTTCTCCTGGTACTATCATACAGGGTGGTACAAGTCACTTGACACTACAGGCAACATGTTAAGTGAACTTTACTAACACAATAATTAGATTTACTGACTACCTGAAATATTTAAAGTGTCTTCCTTCTGCCAACCTCTCAAGAAACTGATGTCCCTGAAGCGCTGACAAACAAGAAGCAGATGCCAAAACTACCATATATACTGCCTGTCTGTTGCTACACATTCACTGCCAAGTGACTTTTTGCACCACTCTGTATATTATTTGTGACTGAGAAAAGGGACACTCTACTTACATCATAAATAACTACTTGTTTTACATCACCACATTTTGAACATTCTTCACGTAAATCTTGCTGGTATTCTAATAACAAGGACATGTCCTTGTTGAAGATGGCTGGATCAAATAAGTTCTTTACAATAACAACCCTTTCATGCCGCGATCTTGTGCCACGCAGCTTATCAGGATGCCAGTCCAGTAATCTGAAATAGGCATACTATTTAAAACAATATGGTAAGATCAGTTACATGACACAATGGCAAAGAGCAGTTTTCTTATTATAATTTGTAAGTACTCTCACATGCACTTCAATTTCATATTCACTTCACAAACTGTGACAGAAAAATGAATTTAATATTTATGTAAAGTCTGTTTTGACCAAATTGAAATTTGCTTTAAAATTTTAGAGTAAATCTCGTATACTGCATTTTGTCGTAACCTGTCAAGTGGTTCAGGACTTCATACCTGTGGACAGGTAGGACAGATGGCATTCTGCACGTTACATACTACAAACAGAATGGCTAAAATACTGCCTCTGATAAGTGAAGAAAACACAATGCACTTTTAATTTATATTTAAAACTGCTCAACAAGTTAATAAAAGTATTTTATAAAGTATACTTACTTTTCTTGCATTTTCTTTAATCTCTCTTTCTCCTTCTTCTTTTGTTTCTTAGGTTTCAGACTTGGGTCATAATTTCCCTTCATTTGAAACTTTGCTCTTTCAACATGCAGCTTATGGCCACGAAGATCATGTCCATCCAGCAGTTTCACGGCCAGATCCACAGATTCTACCTGGAAAAGAATCAGTATGTTTTATATACATGAAATACAATGTACACCTGTAAATACAGAACGATCAGCCAAACTTTGAAAATAAGCGGTGAATTTGTTGACATAGGAAACTCTCTCTGCACCTAACCACCACACTGGGTTATGAAGAAAATACTGAATATCTACAGGTGTTCTATATTCAATTAAAAAACCCAATCACTGTTGACTATCACCAGTGAAAACCCACAATCATCAAACCTCCTCATGCTTAATATCTTAAATCAGTCTTCCATAACTGCTTTGCTAAGTGAAATGTGTTTTCATGTTACAATTTTATTTTGCTTCAAGTCCAGTGATGGGGTTCAGTGGTAGGCTTTTGTGAATGCAGTAATAAATGTTCAGCTTAAAAGACTGGGGAATTTCTTGACTAGATGAATGACCATTAGCTTCCCAAGGATAACTCTGCTCCATACAGTAAGGTGAAGCTGTCCCTGTCTGCACCATGAAGGCATACAGGATGAAAAGAGATATAGCTCCACTCATTCTTCACCTTGACACTAGATGGTGATGAGGGATAAACATCACACCCAAGCCCCTTTACCCTGGGATAGAACACTGGTATCCATTGAATAGGTTGCTGGGTGGGCCCCAGAACCAGTCTGAACATTTTGGAGAGGAGAAAAATCTCTGGCCCCTGCTGGAATTCGAACCCTGGACTGTCCAGCCCATAGCCTAGTCTCCATAACAACTACACTGTCCCAGCTGATACTCTGCTTTGCAGTTTGTTATATGCCCCATTCTGGAAAGACATCTGTGTAGTATACTTACGCACTCTACTTTTATTACACTGGACAAAACATGTTTACCTTGACATATGGCAGTTAATGAATTATTTCGAAGCATAACACACACACATCTTCGGTACATTCACTCCCATGAAATGACATGTAATACTGTGAACATCATGTTGACAGACTAGTGAACATTGTGTAATACAGCAGGAGAAACATCATGTATAAATTGGTGTCAATGAAAACAACACTGTGTATCAGACTACTGACTCATTCAGATGCTAATCAAAACAATACGGTGGCTCTTATGACCAACACCTTGAATAGCGTTTACTAACATGAGTTATCATCTTCACAAATGAACTGCCAATCTTTCATGTTTTCAGAAAAGTGCGTACCATGCTAGCATTAGAATCTTTAGGGAGACTGCAGTGTATGGGGGCATGTCCATGCTCTCTGATTCCAGTGATGTACATAACAACTTCACCGTACAGTATCATTCTTACTGGTTACAGAAGGGATTATCTCTATACAAAAAATATAAAAAATTAATATTCAGTGCTCACTGAAAAAATCTATTGAGCAGATCCTTTACCGTGTTTCTAAATTACTTTCCCTTCAAATCAAAACTACTCATAGTTGACTTTTATGAAACTTGGTATGAACTTTACACCAGTGAAGCCACCCCTACACTGTACATTCTAATTTTTACAATCTGTTGTTGTTGTTGTTGTTGTTGTTGTTGTCATCGTCGTCGTCGCTGTTGTCGTGGTGGTGGTGGTGGTGGTGGTGGTGGTGGTGGTGGTGGTGGCGGCGGCGGCGGCGGCGGCGGCGGCGGCGGCAGCAGCAGTAACAATAATAGGGCATACATACAAACTTGTGTAGTAGGAGTGACACCAGCTACACACAATTTACAATCCCAAACTGACGTACTGTTATAGATCTTCAACAAATACACAACTTTCGTTTGCGCAGATCTTTGCAGAATGTGCAGCAACATGGCAGCTGTGCAAGAATGTTATTCAGCTTTAAGTTTGGTGGCATTAACAAATGAACCATTATAGCTAAGCATGTGAAATCAAATAAATGGTTATAAACAAGGTGATGGTGCAAAACTTTCAGAGTACAGCCAACAAATTTAATGTAGGCAGAATGAGCATTTAATAAGTCCTTCATAAAAATAAAGTACCAGTAGCACGAAGAGTTTTTTTATTACCAGACTGTAAGTCATGGAGTGCATGATTTAACTGCTGTATAGTGAATGATAATACTGCCCACTCTGTAGAGGTCAGTCCAGCAATAAAAGAAACTGGAACAATACTAATAATATGTGAGTGTGCAGGACTAGAATTCTATGCAGTATGAACCTGCTCGTTATCTGTGACGCCTTGTTCTAAGAACTCAGTCTTTACCACAAATTCCTGTTGTGCTACTTGGCTATCAAAACCACTTGTGGTTATGCTACGTGATATATTTCATATATTTTTAAGATCATTCCTTTCTCTGTCATCTCTTAATCATGAAGGAAGTACTTTTACAGGAATCTGATAGCTATGTGTGGTAAGTTTGAAGACAAGATAAAACCACTAACATATTCTGCCACATGTGTATTAGTTAACTCCGTTATACAACCATTACAGTTATTCATGTGACAGATACAAGTGAAAGAATTTTTGCTCCCTTCAGATAACACAGTAATTGCTTTCATTAAATTAAATAATGTTGTACATTTTCACCAAATTTGAGCTTTAGAACTAAAGTGAGGAAAGGAGCTAATGACTTTTATGACAAATTGATTTTATAGAAAACACCGAAGAGCACTTATATCAAGTATTTTAAACGTTACATAATACCAGCATTTATCAAACATGCCAAAAAACAACTTTTACATAGTTCACCCTGCAAACTTTAAAAATAAATAACAAACCAGTGTCCCTCGCACCAACTGACAAGAGCTTAATACTTTCTACATAAAAAAAGGTTCTAATATTATTCCACAGTTCAAGAAATGCTATATAATCACAATGGAAATAAAAGTGGATATACGAATATTCAACCTGAAGGCCTGTTTCTCAGTGTCGTCCAGACCAATACTACAATTTATGTAACAACTCCATGTAGCAGTTCATTCTGTGCAAACCTAATAACCATTAGGCCCATCAAGACATTCCCTGCCTTTAATGAAACCCATGGGCCCCACTGTCTTTTCAAAGTGGGTTTATATCCACTGTCAACCTCATCAATACTCTTGTAACATCCATCCTCTGAATGTGGTCTAGTAATTTCTTCCCATAACTATGCAACTTATCACTAATATCAGGTATTTAATTCTTTTTTATGTCTTCATTTCTTGCATTTTTTCTGTACTTCTGTATCCTGTCAAACTTGCCAGAAATATGATTCCCCTTGTATTTAAGCCTGATGCAATAACACAAAAATTTTAGATATTTATAAAAATAGACCTCTCTATTTTTAGAAGCCTCTGACATGAAATTGAGGCCACTTGGAGAAATGCCAGAGTTTACAGAACTGTCTCTAGGTAGAATTTGGTAAGTCTGATGAGTTTCCAGAGAATAGGAACACCCACTCTTGACTTACACGTGAATCCATCCATTTATCCACATATTCTTACACACTTTGCTTCATGTCGAAGTGCTGTGAAACAAATAACTTCACAGTTTGTAAATTTAAGATGGATCCAAAGTAAATCTCTAAAGGGTTGTAACAGTGGTCAATTCAGTACGCCATAATTATGTAGGATTTTGTTCATTACCTTAGAAATAGAGTGAAGGCATGGAATAGATTCATCAGACTTAGGACAGGAACATAATGCCAGGTTCTTGCTAAAAAAGCAGTCAACCTTTGGGTACCTTAATCAACAAAGAATTTCTTGGCTAGCAGACGATCAGACTCTCAAGAATGATCCATTCTGTGGAATTACTTATCTTTAAGTAATAAGGTATATTTAATGTGCACAGCACTGACTGTACTCTCCTCATCTGATAGCTGGTTGCCATTATAATGGCATTTAGATAAAGGTGCACTTATCCAAATGTTTAATTCAGCATTCTGCCAAGAAGATTTAGATGGGAGTGAATGTACGTATCTGAGCAGTCTTAACTTTGGAATCAAAGAGACGTAAGCAGGAAGTTTCACATGCTGGCTGCTTTAGCTCTGAGGAAAGAGCACCCAGTACGCATCGTGTAGGAAGGTGGGTGTGTTCCAGCACTGATCTCGAGACAATGGAGATGAGAAAAGCCTCCACAACTGCTAAGATTTAACCCTGATATCTCAGTCATCCAGCCTGTAGCTTAGTCACTATACTAACTGAGCTATCCTACCTCCCTATCATATTAAGGTACTACTACTACTACTACTACTACTACTACTACTACTGCTGCTGCTGCTGCTGCTGCTGCTGCTAACAGTGGCAAAATGTGAATGAATGTGAAATGCCCCGAATACTAAACTTACGTATTAATCATTACAGAACTGGGATGGATCTTGTGCCTCTGATCTAGTTACAAACAAGCAGTCGTCAGCAGAACTGAAAGCTTACTTTCCCACTATATACATTTATAGTTATATGTTACCTATCAG
Organism: Coptotermes formosanus; assembly: GCA_013340265.1. Taxonomy (NCBI): domain Eukaryota; kingdom Metazoa; phylum Arthropoda; class Insecta; order Blattodea; family Rhinotermitidae; genus Coptotermes; species Coptotermes formosanus. The sequence continues at coordinate 2,473,599 of BLKM01000378.1, read as the reverse complement.
CATCATTGTTCTAGCTATGTTTCATTTCTGTAAAGAACTCAGTGCTTAAGTAGAGGTTTTATGTATGTTAAATTTGTTACACATAACCTAAAATTTCTGCATCATCACTGGATAGTAATACATGACAAACAGCACCTTCATATATAATGGGTAGGCATATAAATGATCCATCTCTGTACAAAACTTCACATGTCTAGCGTCAATGGTTATTGTCATCAAACCAAAAGCTAAGTTAATCAACAACAACAGATAACGTTCATTTATAAATACTGATACATATGAGTACATACAGAGCATAGGATATATAAATGCACAACAATGCCAACTTATCTTATGTTATATGACCTATGACCCATATTCTGACAACTTGTGATATGACCTTCAGATGTTTGCTAGGTCAAATGCCACTTTCCCATATGGTATTTCAGTGGGACAGTTAATATCTGTGGACTACACACATGCACACACATTACTCACCAGTAACTTATTTCTTACAAACACATTCAAGAACTGTCATAATTCCTAAAACTAAACAGAACTATTGAAATCTTCTATATCCAGCCAAAAAAGCACTAAACTTGTGAAAAGGCAATGCCCTACAGTTGGCTTTGAACAAGCATTCTGTATCCTAAAATACAAAACTATTCCTCAAGAACTGTTCATATGATAAAACTGTACATCTGTAACAACATAAAACACTCATCTCATTAAATTCTAAACCTTTTAAAAAAATATTTCCATTTTAGTTTTAGTGTGACACAGATAAATGGATAAGGCCAAAATATGTACAACACAGGACCTAATTTTGCAAATACGGTACAGTGGAACTGTTTTTTGATAGTTCCTATTTACATTTTATTTATTTTTGGTTGTAACACAATGGTATGAATGAAAACTTGACAAAGTATGTAAGATTTGAGATTCTGATTGAGATGAAGATTCATATTGTGATCTTCTGGGTTGAACACAGTAAGTGGGTACCAGTCATTCAAAGGAACATACTGCCTCCACCTCTACACTGAAGTTGCAGGCAGCATGCTCCTCTGAAACATTGGTAACCACATACAGGGTCACTGACCAAAGTGGTTTGAAAGTACAATTTTATATTTCCCTTCTTGCAAGGGTTTAGAAACATCAAATATAGTCAAGATGCATCCACTGTCAGTGGGGGCTCTTGTTTAAGAGCCTGGAAGCAAACCCAGGTTCCTCAATTTTCCAGCCTGTAGCCTTGTCGCTACACGGACTGAGCTATCCCTATTATAATAATGCAGCAGCAACCAAGATGACATGATGATGATGATGATGGTGGTGGTGGTGGTGGTGGTGGTGGTGGTGGTGGTGGTGGTGATAGAAATGAGACAACATTGTGCACACCTCATCCCCATGCAAACCCACAAGGGGCATGGAGGTAAGGACCATGCATTCTCAGTCTCTGGTTCCAGGTGGTGGGATATATCTTTGCTTTATCATCACATTATTTCACTCAAGTGCATTTACAAAAAAAAAAAAGGGATTTATATGCCACAGTGATACAGTCTCTGCTATGTAAGCATGTGCTGAGCGCACAGTCAGATGCTGAAATGCAGCGGAATCCTACTGGACACCCAGACATCAACAAACAGCATGTTCAACTGTTTTTTATTTGTGACAGCAACATCATGATCAGGAAATGGCAACAGGTCAGGAAGTGCTGACCTATATAAAGCAGTCAGAAACTTCTTGCTTCAACTTGAGTTATGTCTTATGACCACCTTTTGCTATATGATATACAGACACAGAGTTGGTGTTATTTCTTGTTTAGTTCACTGACTAATACAAATATAATCACAGATTCCCAGATTAGTTCCACAAACTCCCATCAATGTTGCATCATCTACATAAATATAAACTACTCATTTCCTGTGTCATTATTTCCACTCATCTAGTCATCCTATAAATGGCCAGCACATGTCAGAACTTAGGCCACGACCCATTTTGTACTGTAACAGTACTGGATGAATAAAACCCAAATGTTATTCTTTACAGGATGCATAATGTTGCGAGTACAACAAATACATATAGAATAAGAGCTGTCATGTTTCGACCACCTAGGTGGTAGAAACATGTTGCCATTTTTTAACTTCTAATAAATAAAGAATAAGTTGTGAGGACAGCTCTTAATGTATATGTATTTACTAAATGTTATTATTGCATCATTTCTTATGCCATTTTTGGGTAAGAAATTTTCTTTTGGGAATACCACCATACTGTACACAGATGATGGCTTAATGTTACAGCATCCATTATCTGTCAGCCAGGATCATTTCTTTAAGAGGATAAGCCAAGATTTTAATGGAATAGTGAAACAGAAATGAAAATATACATAAAATGTAATTTAGTTCTTAAGGATTTAAAATTATAGAACCAAGCAAGCTGTGACAATAGTGTTGCTGGCTAATTTTCAGGATGCTTTTTGATCCAAACTGATAATTTATATCCCAGTGGAGATCTCAGTTTGATGAGGCAAATACTGTATTAGTATGTCGGCAGTACCTAATCACAACCATAAAACTGTTTCCTGTCCCTCATGATTTACAATCACAACAATTCCAACACCATTTTTATTCAATCCTCATACCTGATACATCATCACTAAATAAAATCTCCCTGGTCTTACTTAAATAAACAGTCCTAATATCCTTATTCATATTCACAGCACATACATTTTGATCAGGCTTGTAAGTTCCTGCTGTCTTTTTGTGTGTGTGTGTGTGTGTGTGTGTGTGTCAATTATAACTTGATAACAGGCAGGCCACTTTTCATGAACTCTGGCAGACCTTATGTCATCTGAGGCAAGTATAACCCTGAGGACTTTGTTCTTCTAGGATATGAAGCCACGTCATTGGGTAATTGTTTTCCACTGTTCCCTTGGAACATCCGGAAACGATTACCCAGTAACATTAACTACACTGCCACAAAAACTTCAAGACGCATAATTATAACATTGTACTATAATATTCTACAAGTAGAAATAACAGCATCACATAAACAAGCAGATGAGGTTGGTGTGATCTGAAGCTACACTTTGTATGCAACATGAGAGTGGATTTTATGAGTTATAGGCGGAATCCCTTGTTCTTACTGATCTTATTAAACAGAAAACCCAGTCACTGTCTGATTTATTCATCCATCAGAAAGTATTCCAATACACAAGGTACTGATGCTATTCAGGGTGGAAATTTCACAAATTTATGAACGCTGTTCCATCAAGATTGTATTCATATTACAAATTCACAAAGGAGTTTTTGACATACTTACTGAAGTCTATATGCCTGTCTCATCCACGTAAATGGAAAGCATTTATTTACATGTTTTGTATTACATGAAATGAAGCTTTTCATGTACAACAATTTGAAATGAAGCTCTTTCTTCTGGACGTTAACATATCAAATCTGTTACCTGTACCTTTGCATTGACCATATTAACTCTGGAACTTCAGAAACAGCACACAGATTTCAAAGTCCTGTGCCATACACGTAAAATAATGCTTCCATATGCACCCATGTACATGAGCACTCAAAACAATATTTCAAGATCTGTTTAAGAATTATTATTTGGTAAGGAAAAGCAGTCCCATTACAGGCCTGGACAGGCCCTGAGGGTTCCAGGAGGTCCAGGCTCCCAGATTTTTAGACAATTGGCACACGAAGGTGGTAACGTTGTCAGCCCTACGCACCGGCAGCCTTTACCCCCCAGGGCCATAGTGCAACCAACAGGATTATGTCCATGAAAAATTCCAATGACACCATTGGGAATCAAACCCGCGACCTGCTGGTTTGTAGCGCAGTGCCTCAAATTATTATTTGGTGATAATAATAAATTTCTCTGTACATACAAGATCAGCATCCTTGCACCAATTATGATGAAATTTTATCTAAAACATCTTATCAGATGGCAACAATACCATAAAGCTTATCATACTGCTGTTTCAAAATGGCATAATGGCCAAGCAACTGCTTAAAATAGGGTGGGCTACAGCAGGATGCTGTCCAGCTTTTTCCATAAGCTTTGTAAACATCTAACTTCTTTGAAGTGGGATATTTTGAGACAATGACAGTGTTTATTTAAGGCTAACAAATGTTTCCTGTAACTAAACACACTGCAGTAGCAAAAATAAGAAGTTCAGCACTACTAATACAAAATCTGCTACTGGACATGATTTAGAGCCAGCTGCATCCACCTCCCGTTCTCACAAACTACCTCCTTAGAATCCAATATAATGCCACCATCCCATCTCCTTCTTGGTGTTCTATGTACGTTGATACTTTACCAACAGGCTTTTTTCCGCCAAATTCTGTATGCAGTCCTCGTCTTCCCCCACCTCTTATAGTCTCCTACCGTTCACTGTCCTAACACTAGGTGACCAGTATAAATTACAAAGGTCCACATCCTAAATTGCTCATTTCCCAGCAAGTTATGCTTTCTAGGTATGATATTTTACTTAGCAAACATATGCTTTACATGAAACTGTACACAAACCATTCCACATTTTCTAGTCTTCAATACACAGGCCAAAGAAATATTCATATTTAAGAACCCATAATATACTCTAATTAAAACATCACAGCACTGCAATATACTTTTATACTCTACTGCCCTAAGATCTGTCTTAATATTTTCATCACATTTAAGAATCAACTTGCACACAGTCTCTATGCATAGTCCTCCCACACAGTATCTTTCTTCCCTTCCCATTTTATAACTATAATCGTGTGTAGATTTCTCATTTGTCCTATGCCTACTACGTGTCCTGTCCATCTAATACTCCATGATTTGGATGCTGAAACTGCCTATTTATCCCCACGTAACAGAGTACTAATTTACTTGCACCGCAAAACAATCTAGTTCACATTTTAATCTGAAGTCCAAATCTTTCTTCCAACACAGTCAAATTAAGATACATGCACAAGCCAGCTAATAATTTCTCTGATACACCAAGTGATAGCCTCTAAATAGTATGACCTTCTTCTACACAAGATACCCATTCATTCACACAGGATATGTGATGGAGATAAAATAAACATAAACAAATATAATTTTTGTCTCAAAAAAGCTCCTTTGTATGTAATCCATGGTCTGACTTCATGTAGTGGTACACTGGAAGCAAACAGACCACATGTGGTTTTTATTTGGTGTGTATTTTTATCTCTTTCTCTCTTTTATTCTGCTTGCTTTGCTAGAGGCCTTTATAGACTCTCATTACTGTTACTCCCTTTGCTCTTACATAACGTACATCCTTCTCCATTCAGCACATCTTCTACTAATAAAAAGGTCTTTTCAGCTCATTAGTATCCCACAGATACACACCTGTTCTCAAACACAGGCCACACACACACATATGGGATAATAACATACATATTTAGTAACAGGGTCACATTTGCACTGAACTGGCGGCATCAACAAACATCAGGCTTCTGCCAGCTGCCCTTATGCAAGTGCTGGCTCAGCAAGAAAGCAAATAGGAAGCACTTCATACAAAATATCTCAGCATCCCAGCATGAGTGACCTTCACTACGAACATGCATCAAACCTCATGCCCTCTTCTTAATTTCAGGTTTCTATGGTTTTGTATCAGATATTCTGTAAGCAGGGTACCACAGTACCTTCCTTGTCATTAGGGTGTAGAAGAAATAGCAGATTACCCATAAAATGAACCTGTCATTGCATAAGTAATAACACCTCTGCATCTAAATAATACAAGAAGGGCAGGTACCATGGTGACCCCACGCAATTTGACCATAAATGATCTTTTGTGCATGTGCATTAAATTACAGAGGCCTAAGTAAAGTATGAGTTCAATAAAAGCAAGCCAAATTTCCTGTGTAAATGTTACAATTCATGCATTCATTATCATTTTCACTATTGTTACACCCATCTTGATTGAAGGTTATGGACAGTTAACTGAGAAGAAACTGAGGAAAATTGATGAAGGGATTTTGCATATAAGGTGGGGGCCCTCCCATGAACAACTAAATCATGCTGACAGCACAACCTGAATACTAACACATTCAGTACCAAATTACACGATACAGATGGCCTCAATCTTAACACTAATGCCTGTTGTTTAATTTGTATGTAATAAAAGATTTCGTAATAGAAATGACCTCAATTCTATGTGTGCAGAGAACTACTCATGTTTGTTTCTTAAACTGTACACAATGGATTCAAAATTAATACCAGCTATTTACATTTCATGCCACGTGTTTACTGCCACACCTTGCTGTTCTCTCACACCTATAAATTGGTCAACAGTGATGACATACACTTTCCTGTTACTGAGAGAAAAGAATGCTGCCTGCAGCTGTATTCATGAATACTGTTTTGATGGTAAACACACTGACTTAACAGCTTATATATACACATATGAATAACTGCCTCCATTCCCCGCCCATTAATCTTGACACAAAATATTAGTAGCTGACTTATTCAGAAATACTTAAAAGAAGTTGGAAGTTGTGCGGGCCTATAAAAATAAGTTTACGCTCCGTAAGCTAGAATTATCAGCAGTTACAAAACATCTCAAGATAAAGAATGTTCAATCAAAGAAAAGTGACTGGTGTGTGTGTGTGCATAATGCCATGAAGTATTAAAATTTAAGAAGGTGCTTCTATCACACAAACTACATATTTGCAACAGCTCTTTTACTGGGAGAAACAACTGGGTAAAAGTTATACAGCAGTTTCACAACTTAAATAATTCCATGGAGCAGAGTCTATCGTGAGAAGCTAACAGTCACTTGGCCAGTCAAGAAATTTACACCTGTTCCATAACACAAAGGTTTATTGCTGTTACACAAAGTCCCTAAGCAGTAACATACACAATTTATGTTTTAAATAGAAAATCTGAACAGAAAAGAGAATTTAGGAAGCCTAGGTATAGACACGATGGTAATATTAAAATTGACCTTAAACAAATACGTCAGATTGCAGAATGGTTTCCACTTGTTCAGGATAGAATTCAGTGGTAAGCTCCTGTGAACATGGTAATGGACCTTCAGTTTTCAGATAAGGTAGGAAACTCCTCAACTGGTTTTCAGCTTTTGAAGGACAGTTTTCCATGCGATCATCTATTTCATGCAGTTATCAACTGCAGGCATAGAATTTTATAATGAGGAGAGTTAGTAATACAATGTCACTCCCACAAAGCCAGAATATGTAAACATCAAATTTTAAATATGAGGATAGATATGGCAGTATACATGTACCATTACAGTTTCTGATATAAGGTCAAATCTGTGTGTAAATGCTATGAGAAAAAATACTACACTGCATTAAAATATCATATAAACCACCAAGAGCGCAAGTGGTTTGTGTGTCCTCCTCCTAAATCACAAGAAACTCCACATTTTTACATAAAATTTTTCATAAACATACCTTTTCATCAGTGAGTATTAATCCAGATATTTACCCACATCCAAGGTAGCATAGCTGATATATTGACAAGGCTATGGGATGGATGATCCAGGGTCCAATTCCCAGAAGTGGCACGAGATTTTTCTTTTTTAATTTTAATTTTTTCTTTTAGTGAAGTCACAAGATTTTTCTCTTTTCCAAAAATGTCCAGACTGACTCTGGAGCCCACCCAGCCTCCTACTCAATAGGTACCAGGGTTCTTTACCAGAGGCAAAGTGGCCAAAGGATAAAGTTGACCACTCACTTCCATCTGGTGCCCAGGTTAAGAATGCATGGAGCTACAACTCTGCTCCCCCTTGTATGCCTTCATGGCATGGTCAGGGACAACTTTACCCTTTTCAGTGGCTGAAAATAAAGACAGCTTTGCTCCTCCAGTGTCTTTATGACACAGTCCTTACTAAAACACTGGAATACTTTTATTTCTTCCTCTTCAGTCTGAACCAGTTTTACTTACACAAGTCACATTAGGCAATGATGTCATTTCATAATTAAAGTGAAGACAGTCAAGATACATTAACCTCACTACAGGTGCAAGTCAAACACACCATTCACAGACGTACGTGACACCGACATGTACATGTGCTGCATGGAAACGTATGATCCACTGCCCTCATTTTCTATCTCTCTTTACTATTAGTTCCTTCCATTTCCTCTGTAAATGTGATATTCCATAACAAAGAGGCTCAGTTTATTCCTTCTATGCTGTTGACACATTTGGGTACTTTGGAATGCAATGAAGAGTACATAACTAATATATGAAAGAACTGAAACAGAATAAGCTGTTTGTTATCTGTCTGCTCAGTCTCCTCATGGTTTGTCTGGATGGTGGTGACTAGAAAATCATATAAGGCATACAGCGATCAGCATCAATTTTGTGTTATAAAAATAAGCAATTTAAATTCTTCAACACCCTAAAGAAATCTAGGCAAGGAACAAGTGCTGACTGGTGTCATATAAAAAAAAATACAGCGTCACACATATGAGGAAAATGCAACTGTAGAAAAATCACAACTGCCTGTACACAAAATATTGAAGTTTATGGCAAAAATATGTAATATTTTGTATACAACTTCCAAAGTCAGAAGTTGGAATATGAAAAGCAGCATTGTTTCAACCAGCTGCAGGACACACAACATAGCTTCCTGTCTTATATAACAGAAACTTGTCAATGACCTGAATCTTTTTCATGTAGAACAATGTACATTCTGTTAAGGTATATCTCTTTTTCCTGTTTGCTGTAATACATGTCTCAGGATTCTGAAAATAGCAGTCTAGCTGTCTAGCTCCCTTTCTTGGCAAAGAGCCATTTCTCTTCTCTTCTCTTTTCTCTCTCTCTCTCTCTCTCTCTCATTTCCCACCAAAAACCGAACACACCACCATGCTTCTTTTGTATGTGTCAGACTCTTTCATTCAGTGTCCAACAGACATGCTAGACAGACATAACATGCTGGTGTGTCTTAACACTTTGACATTTAAAAAACATACCTGTTACTGTGAAAAATTACTTTAAGTGATCAAGTTTCATACATCACTGTATTTTACAATAACTGTTAAATCAACCTTGTTAATTTTACTGTGTATTTTCTACAATAAAAGCACCAGATCCCGTTTTAATGACACATAATCAGACACATTTACAGCCAAAGAAATGCTTCAGAATCTCTTCAAAGGATATGGTAATAACTAGTCAGTGCACAAAGTCATTCATTACTGTCAATCTCTGCACTACAGTGATGTAACATAACCTTTTCATCATTATTATTATATGTGTACATTTATATTAAATCCATCGGACTTGGAGTGGGTGTAACTGTTTCCACCATGCGGCTCTGGATACTGCTGTTACTTGGAGCATGCCTCACTAAAGGTACGTCCAATTTGAATTTAACAACATCCACATTTTGTATTTCATAACAGAAGTGAAAAGTCCTGGGTTCAAGTGTGTGTTAAATTTGGTATAAAAACATATTCCATATCAAATCTACATCACTATTTGTCACTTGTAGAGAATTATTCACATCCGGAGGGTAGAGCAAAGAGCACATGAGTGTTAGGACATTCTTTTTAAATCTTTGGTGCCACACTCATACATTTGACTTAAATCCTTCCTAACAAAAACTAACATATATCTATATCACTCTTTCTGCTAGCCCTCTAAAATTCAATATTTATTACAAACACTATCCATGTTTGAACTCTGGGGTCTGACATTACTAACACAAACGCCTAACACCAGACATCATACATGCCAATTGAATCCAAATCTCCATATAAAATGATATTACCTTGATAAAGGCAGACTTGTCCCTGTACACGCTATGACAGCCTATGAGGAAGTGGATGTATAGCTCCACCCATTCTTAACCTTGGCACTAGATGGAGGTGAGTGGTAGGCTTCACGTCCTGGTCACTTTATACCCAGGAGAAAGAAACCCCAGTACCTACAGGACAGGAGGCTGAGTGGGCCCCAGAGCTGGTCTAGATGTTTTGCATAAGAGAAAAAATCTCTTACCTCTATCAGGGATCAAACCACGATTACCTGGTTGTCCAGCCCACGGCATAATTACTACCCCAACTAATGAATATTAATATAGTTCTTCCAAACAGGTGCATCCAAACAGGGTTTCTCTCCATGTTCTTTCACATTATTCATGTCACAATTCCCATGTACCTGTGGTAGTTATCTGCCTCAGTTGCTAGCTAGTACTTGAATGTTCCTTCTGAAATTAAAAATCTTAGGTATGGACTTGTAAGTCCTTCACCTTAAAATATATTCAAAATTCAGGTACCCATCTCTCAGTTTCCACAATTTGTATCTGTTCACATCTATAATCTGAGGTGCACTCAACATGCAAATGGTCTGGGAGTACTTGCGCGGTTAACTATAACAGCGAATGCTTACTTTTATTTACTTTTGGAGCATCATAATTTGTACTTTCACCAAATATTAGGATTAGTACCTAAAGGTGAATATGCTGTGCCAGAGATGTAGAACAAGTGGGTGAGATAAAATATACTCAGAAAAATTTAAATAGAAACCACTTGGGAGACTTAAGTACAAAAATGAAGATAATACTGACGTGGGTCTTTTAAACACCAGGGTCTGGTCACATGCACTGGATTCAAATAGCTTAGGAGACAGGTGCACACATTTTCCAAACATCAACATGTGATCTCAAAATTCTAGGTGTCAGAATGCTGATGTGAAGCAAGTTCCATACTGAGGACCCAAAAATATTAGATGCCACCATACCAAATTGAATCACCTGCGTGACCTGGTAACTGGGATTTGTGCATCCCTGACTTAGGATAAGGTCCAATGGAGGGATTTTGTGCACACGCTAATGAGCCTTCAGGTTCTATGAAAGCTGGGGGACATCTTGACAATCTCAGCAATTATTACAGAATTAAATGTGACTAAACCCAGAAGCCTTTAAATATGTCATCAGATTAATTACTTGACACTTAAAACAGTCCCAAATGCAATCATCACTGTAAACACATGATAATAAAGCAAATAAATATGGACAAACTAAGATACTATTTACTCTGCACTAGCACCACTGTCATTACTGTATCAGTTAGTGCCACTTGTCAAATGTTGCCTCCCCTCAATTCATTTCTGTACATGCTTACCTGGAGGCAGCCAGGAGGATGTTGGAAAAGATCATGAGCATGCAAATCTGCCAGATTTCAGGCAGATGGCACTAGCTATAGGCAAAAGTCATGCTCTCCCTCTGCTTTATAAGTTATGAAGATGATGATAATAGAATTGTACAGTGACCTTAAATACAGGTATGTTCATCATACAGTCTGTATACGCCTACAAATTCAGGTGTAGTTAACCTTTTAAAGCCTAGCGGTAACTTTACGTACCGCCAGGTTTAACATTAAAAAATTCTACGTGGTGCCCACATTGCGTTTATGTGTTTTGTACGGATCTCAGAACAAACAGCAACTTTTGCCTTATAAAACATTAACAGACTGGTTTTTATAACTGAAGTGGAGAGTGTTCACAGCGCGGTACGCACTGAGTCCTTATATAAAACAGATATGCTTCGTCTTTAAAGGGTTAAGCAGAGTTGACTGCTAAAGTGACAAAAGTTGAGCAATACTACACATTCCAAACTCTGAATTACATGGAAATGATTAACCAGGATCAAGCTCCAAGAAAAGAGCCTCAGATGCCACTGGACAGGGACAATGGGTGGACTCCAGGATCCTATGAATGTGAAAGCAAAAATCAAAATTCCTGCCACCACTGAAAATAGCACACAAATCTTTCCTGTTCTAGCCCCCACACTTTACACATCAAGTTATACTGGCCTGCAATATCAGTTAATTAAGAAATTATTACTGGGTTTGCCCATACCAATAAAATGAAAAATAATTTCATCTGTGAAAAGGTATTTTATGCCTGTCACAACTCTGTCATTTCTTCAATAAGTGTACCTAATGTGGCCAAAATCAGGTTGTTTTGGATACGTACTTGAGAACACGTGAATATTTGTTGTGCTGTGTAATTTAAACATACAATGCATATTTAAAACAACAGCTAAAAACTGCACGCAGATTCCATACATTTTGCACATGAGAATGTAATTTCTCTTTGTAACAGGTGTCCCTGAAGAAGACATGAAAAAGATGTATGTCTGTCCACCAGACTTTGTTCGTAATGGCAACAGTTGCTATTTCTTCAGTACTCATATGGCAACATGGCAAGAAGCCCACTTTGCATGTAAAGATAGGGATAGTGAGTTGGCAAGGCTGGAAAAAGGTTGGGAAGATCGAAACATGAGATGCTACCTCAATAAACCAGAGTTAGGTAAGAGTGACAATATTCACATACATTAATACCAACGGTTGTTTCGCAGTTTAAGGACATCTATACCGCCACCACCACCACCACACTACTGCTGCTGCTGCTGCTGCTACTGCTGCTGCTACTACTACTACTACTACTACTACTACTACTACTACTACTACTACAACTACTACTATAGATCAACAAAAACAGAAGGTTAAAAAAGTGGACATAAATAGTCACAGTTTTATTAAAAAAAAGTCCCACTGACTGTTTCTCTGCTAGTTCTTTAAATTTCATGTATATGAAATTCAGAGTGAGATGTCTGTTCGGCAAATTTTCAATGAGTTCAAGTTGTTCAGGATTTCTGCACCCAAGATTGCCAAGACATTCTGAAGATCAACTGCTCAAATGTTGCTTTGACTTGCAAAATAATAACATAATATTATCATTTATTTATTCAAAAACTGTATAAATATTCCTACACTTGTAGCGGCATTAATATATGAAAAGCTTTAGGAACCAAAAAAAAAAAAGTCAACAACCCTCCCAGATGGAATTTTTTGGGTCAAGAAAGAGGACATGCCTGGGGAAAAGAGGATGGTAGTCCTACACCACCACCACCAACATGACTGTTGCTGCTTCTCCTACCACCAGTACAACTACTGTTGCAGCCCAAGTGAATCAAGCCCATTGTCTGATTACAACACAACATGGAGACTGAAGTCTTCTGTGATATGACGCTGTCATCTGGCAAGATGCTCATGATGCTTCAACGGACTGTACTGCCTTTATCTTTATGACACTACAATCCTTTGGCATGTTGGGAAATAACCACCCATTAACACAGTGTCACATCGCAGTTGACTTCAGTCTTTGGCAACACCACTATGAAAAACACAAATCTCAAAAAAAATTCTAAGAACAAAATGTTTTCAAGACTGGCTCTCTGTCAGTTGGGCCCATTAGATAAAGACCATCTTCATCAGCTTTACCTTTATCTAATGAGTCCAAATGCCTAGGTGATCCCTCCCCCTGTTATCTTGAAGACAGAAACAGAGTCAATCTCCAAAATGCTGTATTCTTAGAATGTTATATTTTAATCAGACAGTGGACAAAGTCAAACTGGAGCAAACATCAATAACAATAACAACAGCAGCAGCAGCAGCAGCAACAACAACAACAACAACAACAACAACTACAACAACAAGTGGGTGCACATTACTTGTCAGCTAGTACACACAAATCTCTGACCAGAGACGAGCATAAGAAAAGTCACTGGTGTATGTGCTGATGGAAAGTGAAAGATTCAAATCATGGTCCATTACTATATGCCATTATTACTGTTAAAAAGTGGGTATTCCAAGTAACTCCTGATAGAGAGTTCGCTCTCAAATTACATCCATAAATACCTACAATAACCTCAAATTTGTCTGGCCATTTCAGCTCGCTTAGAACGTTGGATTGGAGGAATATACAACTGGGAGACCAAACGATGGGTATGGGGAGCAACAGGACGGCGTGTTAGTTACCATGGATTTTCTCGTCGTTCACCAACTGAAGATCCAAAATGGCACTGCATAGTCATGGATCCACTCATGATGTATAAATGGGGAACAAGAAGTTGTGTGCATCGCAAACATTATATCTGTGAAAAACCTTTGCAAGTAGTTATGGTACCCGATGACAACAAACTCAGGCAACGTTCTGAAAGGCGGTCAAATAGAAGACACAGGCCCCAGTTACAACACATTCAGCAACAAAGAGTACTTTAATGTTCAAAAATGAAACACAGAAATGATGGCAATCAAGGCTGCATATTTCAGACAAATCAATGACACATCTACAGTACCATATATGTAAACGATTAAAATATTCTGATACACACTTATCATAGGACCTTATCAACAGTACTCATTAACTGTACTACATATGCACTGCCCTAACAAATGATCTTCTCATAGCCTCATATGTTGTATGACACAAACATAAAACACATCCAGTCTATTTATTGTCAGAGAGATAACATAAAAAGATGATATGTGAAATAATATTATGAACTCATCTGTCATTCTCAAGGGCCTAGAATACTGAAATGACCAGAAATGTATAAATGACAAAAAAGTTCCTTTCTATTACAAGTACTGGCAAAAGTAACAAAGAAGCATTTAATTGTTTGATTCCTTGTATTTCTTCAAGATTTATGCTACTCAAAATGTGGTATATTCAGTGAAAGCAATAAAATGATGTTTCCATTTATGTATAACGTTTGCATACTATTAAGTTGAACACATGTGAATTTCAGTCTGACAATACCATTCATTTAAGAGATGCCAGTCAATATACAGCAGAGAATGTAAAAAGTACTTAATAATTTCCACTAATTATTACAGAAGCTTCAACATGAGGATGTGTTTATTTTATCACATGCATTTATTCTTATTCTGTATTAATGTACACTTTCAGAATCACACTGGTGATACGAAATGTGCAATATTCTTTGATATTTTCCAGGCCCTTGTGCCAACATATTATGTTTTCTATGACTTATATGCCACACGGTTTTACTGTCTTCATTAGTTTTAGCTAGTAGTAGGTGTAAGTTCATATCCCTTATAACCTATCACAGAAGAGCCATGCCATGTACATAATGAGACAATGAAATGTGTTACAGAGGGTCCTCATTATCCATAGTCACATGAGGTCACAGAAATGCCACTTAAAGTGAATTCCCTTTAAGTGGGAAATTTCAACCCATAATATAAATACAGGTTAATGACACTGGGTTGCCATGTACAGTACTTTTCACTGACATACAGTATTTAATCGTCAACATTTTTTAAAATCTATTATTTTTACCAAATGCGGGGAACTTTCGGTTGAGAAATTTGTGGCCCACAGATGTGACCCCCAAAACCACAGGAAATTTTTATGTAGAGTTTATAAAAAATTTGGCCCAGTGTATGTGGAAAAATAAATATCAGGGGCTTGGATAGTGGGAACCCTCAGCACTGTCTGCAGCGTATGAAAATGTGTGTCCTCATTACAATCATACATATAAATTTAATACTAATGTAAACATGCAAATTAATGTAAACTTAATCACACTGCCACTGGAACAGTATTAATGACAAACACTGTAAAGAAACAGAAATATCTTTAAAAATAAACTAAAACACAGCATTATCAAGTTGAGCGAAACCCACTGGAGGAAAGCCAGAAAGATACCACGTATTTCAAAGCCATTCTATCCATTTAGACACAGACACCAGGAATCAGTTCCATAGTACGGAAGCTGAAGAAAAAAATAGTCTGTGTAAACCGCGGTGTAAGGGGACACAGGGATCAATGCTCCTAGCATTAATTATGAATATACACTAATAATACTACAGAAATATCAAACACAGCTGCTCTTATACTGATACTTAGTGGCAGCTGGAACACTGTTCTGTGACAACTGAGTGAGGTAAGGGAGAGATGACTGCCCTTAAAAATATTGTACATAAGTACCGATAAAAGCAAAGGTAAAGTTGCCCCTTCCCATGCCACGAAGGTATATAGCGGGAGAAGAGGTACAGCTGTACTCATTAGCACTGGATAGAGGTGAGTGGTAACCCTCATGCCCTGGCTGCCTAAACTCCCCCCCCCCCCACCCCCAGGGGAAAAGCCCTGGTACCCACTGAGTATAAGGCTAGGTGGACCCCAGAGCCAGTCAGGATGTTTTGGAGACAAGCAAAACCTCTTGCCCCAGCCAAATTAGAACCTCAGGTCGTCCAGTCTGCAGCATAGTCACTACACCACATACTGTGCTGTATTTACAGCAATCTTAAAAGTTCAGATATGAAGCCAGGATGATGGTGGCACCAATATCATTTCTGAATTTGTAAACTGGAATGAACTTCAAAACAAAAACTACTGATGAAAATAACAAAACAATTACTTCTTCAGGTATTAAATACTTACTGAATATTTATAGAAGTGGACACATGCAGAGAAGAACGAAATGCACATTTCATGGTATATACATTGTTCCATATGTTTTATGGTTTTCAAGGTAATTAGAAAGGGGGTGCTGTACATACATTTTCAAATGTGTTAGAAAAAGCATATGGCAAGAGTGACCTGGACTAACCTATGGAGCAAAGTAAGTAGATATAATCTAATTTTAAGGTGATTCTTATCTAATCTAATCTTACCTAATCTACTTGTACGAGTGCTTGGTAGTGCTGACGTATTATACAGTAACACGAGTTTTATCATCAAAATAGAAAATAAAAGTAAATGTGGACCTTCTTTAGCAGTTAATTGAGGGCTGCAAGAAGGATGTGCACCACACCCACTGCAAATTGATTTATATAAATGTAATTTTAGAAGGACGGAAAATGTCAAAACCAAAGGGTATATTCCTGGGAAATAATAAGTATCCTGATTCATCCAGCAGATGACCAAGCACTTTTGAGAAAAATTAAGATGACTTAAAATATAATGTTATTAAACAAATCAAATGGTAATTCATTCACTCTATGGGGCAATGTCCTTCTTGAGAAGGTTCCTCTGCAACTTCTCCACACTTTATAGAATCTGAAGGGTCATTACCATGCTTACAACAGCCTGCTACTAGTCCTTGCCCTAACAGCAATGCAGTCTACACACTCCTATTCTATTTACTAATATCCTCTCATCTATGCCTAGGTCTTCCATATAGTCTCTTTCCTTCAGCCTTCCCCACAAAAACATTGTATGTATTTCTCTTCTCCCTCATATGTGCCCATTCCCTGTCTATCTCATAATCCTTGATTTGATTGCTTGAACAATCATCAATCTCCTCATTATGCAATTTTATCTAGTCTCCTGTTACTTCCTCCCTCTTAGGCCCAAATATCTTCTTCAGCAACAAGTTTCACACACATCTAAAACAACAGGCAAAGTTACAGTTCTTTACGTTTTAATCTTTGTGTACTATTCTTAGATAGCAAACAGGAAGATAAAAGATTCTGGATCAAATTGTAGCAGACATTCCCTGAACTAAATCTCCTCTCTATGTCTTCACACATGCAATTGTGACTTATTGGTGTCATTCCCAAATATTTTATGTTTGCCACATTTTAAAATGATTTCTTACATGTCTTTATGTTGTGACGGTGCAGTATTCAGCTCATAAGCCATGAACATAATACAGATCCACTGCCCTGCTATGAAGTATTGAAGCTTTTGTGTTTTTCTTGATAGCATGAATGTATTTACTCAGTAAACTATCAATAAGCGTGGACTACAATCTGCCATGTCTCATTATATTTCATTACCTTCCAGCTTACTTGGACCTTCCTAACAGCATATTCTGAAGCAAAGGTGAAAAGAAATGGCTAAACAGCATCTCCTTATTTAAGACACCTCTAAACAGGAAACACGCTGAACAAATGTTTCCACATCCAGACTTTACTACAGGTTTCATGTAACTACACTTGAAGAACATAAATAGTTGCATGGGTACACCAAACTCAATGAGAATATTATACAAAACATCCCTCAGTGTTCCTTGAAGTCTATAAATAGATGATCAACTGCCCTAATGCATTCCCATTTTTTTTCTTCAGTACTTGACAATGAACACATGATCAGTAGTTGATTTGTTATGTCAAAATCCACACAAATGATCCTCCTATGATTTTGTCTGCATATGGGTGTGATGAACCTTGAATACTGCTACACTCTGTTTTACCATCATCCTTCCTACAAACAAGTACAATGACTGACTCTTTCCACTACTGAGGCAATTCTCCCTTATTCCAAATAGGATTAATAAATTTACGGATCTCAGAAGATACTGTTTGACCTCCTGTTTACATCAATTATGCTGAAATTTGATCCATATCTGGAAATTTATATGTTTTCAACTTTTCAATAGCCATCTCAACCTTGAAAGCTGAAGAAGATGAAGTCAGTATTTTATATTGCAAATAACCATATTTGCATGTACTAGCAACAATTAAATTTGTAGAATTACTTGTCTGTATGATGTGGAACAAGTTCAGTAACAAACCATTGGAAAATACTCTACTCTTTTAATAGTCTCTAAGTTTGAATACATAGCTAACAAACAAGTGCAACTGTTAGTTGAATCTTTCTGCATTTAAGCGCTTTCACTAAATTAGTTCAAACATCTACAGATCAGATGGGTACAAAACAACAGGGCAAACCTGTATTCCAAAAAGCAACATGTACACTTCCACACTTTGATCACCATATTAATCACTTCATGCAAATACATACTGTATCTATAAGCAAGAATATCACACTAAAGACACAGAATGAACAAAAGGGAAAACAATGTCCACTTTAAATGTTCATCCCTTTTGTTCACAAGCGAAAACACAGTCCTGCAGTGGGAATTTAAACTGAACAGTGCTCTGACCGCAGCAGAAATCTGGGATTTGAAACGTTTGTATGCTGAGGGTTAAACATTCCACATATCAAAAACTGTTTCAAATACAAGTTTATCATCACTGTCATGTTTACAAACACCTGTGTCACATCGGTCAGTATTACAACTAGGCTACAGACTGAATGGCTGAAGAATTGGTCTTTTTAAGTCCAGAGACATTTCTCTGCCCACACTGTTGCTCCAGAATAAGCTGTGGGGTCCATGAGCCTGTCCAATGAACATCAGGGGCAGGCACGCTATAAAACAAAGCCGTATACCCACCTTCGTTCGAGTGGTAAGCTTACAACTGCACACAGCACACCTCCACTCCCCCGTGTCTACGGTGTGGTGCTTAATTAAGCACAGCGATAACTTTATGTTACACTTTGTGCCAATTTCTTTCACACAGCAGTTTTTTTTTAAGATATGCAATGTATGTGTAACAAAATACTGTGGTGTGTTTGCCTAATGTTTATAACCTCCTCAGCCATCTTAACAGCCTGATGCCATTTCCCTCAAACAAAGCCCACTTATGACGATTAAATCTCGCCAGCAACAAGAAGATGTACTTAAGTATTCATGTAAACTGCCTGATTTTTAAAAAAACTTGGATTTTCTCAGCAGATTTTTGTGTAGTCCTCAACATCAAATTTCACAGAAATCCATCCAGTAGTAGCTGTGCTGATACATGTGGACGGACAGACAGACATGACGAAGGTAAGATATGCTTTTTGTGACTATGTGAATATGCATAAAAAGTAAAAGGCAAAGTGCATACTCAGTCTCATGTAAATTGAGTATTACATTAGACCTGTATGAACCAAAATGGAACCATACTAAGTGCGCACTGCCAATACGAAGTTTCATCAAAATGTGAAGTGTTGTTATGGAGAAGGAACATACACATGGATAGGCATGCCTCCCCACACTGCATGTTGATTTTATGTACTTTGTCCAATGAACGAACAAACATGCAAGAGCAAAGGAAACCACCATACTGAAGCAATGATGATGTAAAATTCGACATTCTCACAACAAGTATGAAGAATACTTGTTCTAGGATGTGTCACTGTGTGGTTTAGTACGGAGCAACCAGTATTACAGACACACCTGCTAGCCTGACAATTTTATAGCTTTGTGAAAGTAACTACAGACATGACTTTCAAAACCAACTTTTGAATATGATAAAGGTGTGATAAAGTCTAAAGCAATGTTTCCCAACTAGGGTTCCATACGAAATTTTGGAATAAATACTACGAATTCTGAAATACCACCAAAAACTACTCCAAACATCCCTTGAAAGACAGAAAAAACTAAAACACACACACACACACACACACACACACACACACACACACACACACACGCACAGCACTTCTTTTGACAATACTTCAGCAAGAGTTGAACCGTGCTCCCCATTGTCAACTTTTTTGGGTTTTTTAACATTTTCATACATACAGGTTCCTGAGGATATGAACAAATTATTTTCGGGGTTCCTCCATCGAAGAAAGGTTGGGAAACACTGTTCTAAAGTATATAACCTGACAACTACCTTATATAAAGCATGTCTGTGAAATTACTCACCCTGATGTATGTGCATAAGCCATCCCCTTTGAGCTGATTGGTGCCTGGCTCTGTATACAGCTTGAGCCTCATCTTGCCTGTTTCTGGATCCCTCATCACAACTCCACCCTTCCGCATGACATCCAGAAATTCCTCCTCTGTGATGTCCAGCGGCAAATTGCTCACATATACCTTCGTATTAAATTGCTCATCCATATCAAACCAACCTAAAATTACAAGAAGCATTCAATCATGCAGTCAAAGATCAATCATCAAACACTATCAACAGATATTTCTGAACTTCTAAAGATATTCCAAAGGATGAACTTCTGCAAAGTAACATCCCATGTTATAAAAAAAATATTATCTACACGCTGAAAAGTACTTTTAACAGAGTGAAGGGATACATTTTCAAAACATATTAACACATACATGGGAAATTTTTTCAAAATGTTCCACCAGAACTGATTTCTTGAACACGATTTGCTTTGCTATTAAATATTATTTGTGAAATGAAAGTATATTGTTAATTAAGTTGGGAGAAAGATGAGGGAATCGGGGCACCCAGCTAATGCAAATGAGATGAAAATTTTAAAACATTTATGATATTAAACTGAAACACAAGTACCACATTGACATTAAAATGAGAGAAAGAAAAGACGGAAGTGAGTTCCACTGACTGTTTTATTCACCTGCCTGGCCTCTGCCCATCTGGCAAGATTAAGCTTTCAATCTGAGGCAGGAGACTAAGTACAAAGAATTCTGCCACTCCCAATGAAAAAAGACAGAGTTACAAAATGCACACTCACTGGGTGCCTGAGGTCCTGCCTTCCTTTTCACTGTCAACTGTTCTCCAGTATTTTCTTTTGTATCTGCAGTACATGTTATTTTGTCTGTCGAGGTAGCAGTACTTGTGTCAGAAAATCCATAGTTCATTTGGTACTGTGCCAGGAAATCTTCATCCACCTAGACAAGAAGAGAACTGATAACAAACACCATTCAACTTCATTACAGAGTAAAGTTGCCCATGTGCCTAATTAACCGCTTATATTAGCATTTAAATGCCTGCTCTTACACATGATGTGGCCACTTAAATCTGCACTGTAGCTCTTTTGACACACAATTTTCTTGGAAAGCAAATGACACATATAAAGACATAATATAATGGCAGCAAACAGCTGTCTCACACCAGTCAACCTTTAAATGACCAGGTTTGTAGCTACATTTTCACACATGGTTTATGAGAAACATATTATTTGAACAGGAAAAGATAAAATTATGAAATGAATGGCATTCTGAGGAAAATAAAACAGAGATTACGCAGCACATCTTAAAAATGCAATAACTTTCCTTGTTGCCTAAATATATAAAATGAATTTCTAGAGGTGTTTCTTCTCATGCATTTGCATATGCAAACATAGGTAATTTCAAGGTTGAATGATATAAAACAGGTACCTCCCTCCTACCTACGAATGACAAGCAAAAATAACATGCTACGGATAATCAAAAACTCACAGGCAAGCTATACTGTTGCCAATCACAAACCACACTATCTATCATGAGGCTAACCCACTACTTGCACATAATAGATTAACTATTTAAATTTTGTTATAGGAATAAAATATTTCGTGTTGCATTTAGCAGCTGCACAGAAGGAGATGTAAGAGTGAGTACAGTGCCACACAAACACAGTTCCAAATACAGTTTAGGTAATTTTACGTTTTGATACCATGCATATAATTCAACGCAACTAGCACATGAAAAAAAGGGTAGACCATACCTCACTGGCCACACCATACATACAACGTACAGGACGAGATCGCCAATAGATCAAGATACACTTGTATCCTTAGCCAACCACTGATTTTTAAAACATCATTACAAAACTTTTACATCAACATTTTAACATTTCATGTCTGTAAATAGCTTCTATGTATATTCTGTATATTAAGCCATTTTATGTATAACAACCACAGGAAGTGTATTATCATCGACTTTGACATGAAGAATCTTTAAATGTAAAACCACACAATACTTGGATGTAAACGATACTTGTGACTTTTGATGTGTGCCCCTGAAGATGGTAATTTAGTTATCGAAACATATGTAGGGGTGATGAAATACACTTCTCAATAAGTCTGTGCATTTGTTGGTTTAACTTAAACAGTTTAGGTACTTCGGCTCTACTGCACATTTTCAACTACCTGAAGAGAATGATGACTGCATTTGAAGAAAGGTCTTCCTCAGTCTCATTAAAACACACAGCATGGCTGTGAATGGATGAATTTCTTACTTGTACTATTTTAGACCAGAAAGACACAGCACAAGTTTTAGGTCAGTTTGAAATAACAGAATGATAAGGTTGTGAATTGAAATGCTTCTTACTTCCAAAATGGCCTGAATGCTACCAACATGTTGCCACATTCTCACAAACTTCTGTGCAACAAACACTGCTTGTGCTTGTTTTTTAATTCAAGCAAATTATTCTGTGCTTTAAACTTCCTGTGCCACACCGCATCCTTTTGGATGGAGGCAGGGGGTGGGGTGAGACTACAACATAATACCTTTTCAGGTTACTTAATTGTACTTTCGATGTGATTACCCCCAACTCACACACATCGAAGAAAGGGAAAAGCAGTACCACATTTCATTCACAGGGCTACAGAAAATATTTATTGCTGGCTGCTGAGTGGCTCATTCTCTGTAATTTACTGTCTGGAATCACTAATTAAATGATAACTGTTTCATCCCATTTCATATTCCACAAATACAAATGCCTAAATTTATAAACATACTATGCACACCATGTGGTTTTGAATTGCATATTTTTATTGGATTTTCCTAACCACCTTTCTATGATTTACAAGCTTTCTATGTCCACACATGTCTTTGACACCTTATGCTAGTGTCATCTTCAGTAACCGGCACATTATCATCATTTGATGTATGTGTGGCAACTCTACTGAAGTTATTGTGATTATTAGGGCTCTGGAGTTGGAGTCAGGGCCATGGAGTCACAGTCAGAAGGAATTTTGGTGGAGTTGGAGTCAGTAAAAATGTACCGACTCTGACTCCAACCTCAATATAAAATCTTAAATAGATACTAACTAGAATAACCATTAGACTTATATTTAAACATATAAGTGTAAAAAGTAGCCTGATGATTTATGTGGCAGTCATGAAATGTCTTATGATACCACTTACCATTTTAGTAGGTTTACCATTATTAAAACATATTGAGCTTTTATGAAGGAGTCAGAGTCGCAGATTTAAAAACTGAGGAGTTTGAGTCAGAGGTTTTGTGTACTGACTCCAAAGCCCTGGGTGGTTATACAGTTTTTATGAAGTCAGACGAACAGCAAGAGGTACGAAAAACAGAGACAATTTAACCACAACAGGTACAAACATAGTACGAACGTAACTTGCCACATATACATAAACCAACAATAACTTACACATCATCAAAGATCACAGTAGCATTAGATGTTCAAACATGTATGACTACAAGAAGGTCATAAACTGCTGAAAGACATTTGGGAAAAACCCAATAAAAATATAGTCAGTTCTGCTATAATGTGACAGTTGCATTCTTTCGCAACTCGCCTTACAGAAAATTGTGTAATAATACGAAATAAAGATTCCTAGGGTAGACTCCACAAATCTTTCACACTGGTTGCTGAAATCATGTGATAGCCAACACACATATGCAAAAGTTCCGTGTCATACAAACAGCTTTTGCCTATCCATTGATCATGTTATAACCAATTCGCATTAACAAAACACGTGTAATACCAAACTGACTGACTAAATTTTTGTTTTTAGGAGTCCATGTGACTGGTACTGTTATGCTGCATCCACACTAAACTGACAAAACTGAAACAAAACAGAAACTCGGTGTCTGGCGACAAATCTGCAACAATTCTGCAACATTTATGAAACATTTTTGCAATTTTGCTGTTTGGTCTTGGCAAATGTTCATGTTTTCTGCAACTCTCCCGAGTCCTATTGCCAGTTAATAAGGATCAAAAGGTTTCTGTTCTGTTTCAAGTTTCACGGACTGAAGACCAGTGTCAGCGCAGTGTGGATGGCACAAAGACAAAACAGCAACAGCTGAACTTTCGCAGTGTACTTATGCAGTTGTGCTGTCACATGTTTGGACATTCTGTGTAGTTCTGTGCTAAGGACATGGCTTCCAGCATACAGAACCAACAGTGGAGTACCTAAGAGACATGCAAATTAACAGAATTGTATAGAGAATATTCGCTATTATGGGACGCTTTGTGTGTGGACTATAAGAATAGATTCCAAAAATGGATGCATTGAAAGAACTAGCACACGCACTGAACACTACTCCGGATGAAGTAGACAGGAAACTTAGAAATATTAATTCCCAGTACCTTCGTGGACATGCATTTACAGAAAAAATGATGACATTTGGAGCAGATATGCAATTCCACACCAAATGGTTTGGCCATTCCTTGCTGACAGTTTTAATGTGAGCCATCCCATTGTGCATATAATAATAATAATGTAATGTTAGGTTAATATCTGTACAGCAAAGCACAGTTTTAATGTTTGTTTACATATTATCTACAAAAATACATACAACATGTTTCGGCATTAGTTGGCCACCTTCAGGTGTGGATATAGTAAATCTTATAATTTTTACCTTGCATCAAAGATTTACTATGTCCACACCTGAAGATGGCCAAATGAGGCCAAAACATGTTGTGCGTGTTTTTATAGATAATACGTAAATAAACATATTGGAACCGCGTTGTGCTGTACAGATATTAACCTAACACTACATTATTCCCTGATGAGCTTTCTGCTTGACAGAAATAAACCTGCTGCACCAACAAGACATTTCAAATTCTCGAAATCTTCGCTTGACATTCTAAAAGAACTGTTGACACTCGATCACAGTTCTTCACCTATCCAATATCACCATTCCGCAAATTGATTAGCAGTTCATCATCACCATATACTTTTCCGTTACTCAATGTTGGCCTCAACCAAAAATGCCACTTGTTTATTTCTTTTGATATTTGTGATGCGAGATGCATAAAGCCAGCCGCAGATATGCATATATTCCCTTCTTCTTCATTTTCTTTGAAGCGCCACATGACGTATGAGTTTTCACTTAACTGCAGCTGTTCATTGAATGTGGACATCCAGAAAATGTCTGCGTTTTGTTGGATGTGTGTGTGGACAGTAGTTTCAGTTTTGTTTCTGTTCTATTTATGTTTTGTTCCTGTTTTGTTTTTGTCAGTTTAGTGTGGAGCCGGCCTTACCTTCGGAAACCAAGCACTCTTCTCTCTGTCCCAGATATACACAGTGCCGTCTTTGGCATCAGTGTAGGTAGGATTATCTCCCTCATAACCATATGTACCAGAACTCATATCTTGCTTTATTACACTGTCATCTTTGTTCTCATTATCAGTATTAGCCACCTCATTATCTGCACCAGAATCTTCATCTTTTACCACCCATGAATGCTTATTCTTGTCAAATTTGTAGGTCACACCTGCAATAACAAACAAAGAATTAAAATATATAATCGAGTTGGTCACTGTAAGGATTAAATTGGCTTGTGAACAGAAATGGGTGCACATATGACACATGGAAAGGACCAGATAAAAGAAGTTCGCTCTTTAACAGAAGCGTGATTTTAACATGCATAAATTGAATACCATAATCATATTAATAGGAATGAAGAAACTTCTCTAATCGTAAGTGGGTAGAATGTTAGTATGTAAAGAAAGTCTTGATGAAATGCGAAGTGTTTCAAGTTCCTGTATAAGAAAAATACCTTCTCACATGATGCCTGAAAATTTGTTTCTCATAGACAACATTTTACTAACCAAGTTTTTCCTTCTAACAGAATTAACTTATTTTTACCTGTTTTGAGATCTTTATAGTAGTAAGATTCTCCATCAAATTCATAATCATTTGTGCACGTCTTTCCTTCTTCTGGTGGACAATGAACTTTGTCTTCTACAGTTGTGTTACTTAGTACTTCACTTTCAATCTTCAATGCACCTTCCCCAGACTTCTCTTTACTACCATTTTCCGAAGATGTTATTGCGTCTAATCGTAATACCCACTCATTTTTTTTAGAGTCCCAAATGTATTGGTGTTTATTTACTGGATCAGTGTAAACACAACAATTTCCTTCATAATGGAGGGTCGACGTGTCAAATTCATCATGCTTATTTGATATACCAACATTACTTTCAGAATCGTCCTTACGAGAGCTTGCAACGTTTTCTGCATTTTCTGAGTCTATTCCTGATGTTTGTTCCCAAGGAATTTGTGCACTCGACTGCTCCTGCTCCCGTATTTGTTCACTCGTATTTTCTGCCATTATGAAGGTCTAATTCACCGACATTATGCACAACATTTCATGCTACAAATTTTCAAAATACTGACACTTAAGGGACGTATTTCTGCACGACCTTCGCTAATTACAAAACACTCTTTAGATAACGAAGCATTCCTAGACGCACACATCTGCTATCACACGCTCACATTACCAACATAACCTTACTTATAATTGTTTTGAGGGTACAGCGTACAGACAATGTACCGGCAACATTCTAGCTTTCAATAGTAATATTTAAACTTAATTTATGGAACCCTAACTGGTTTCAGAAACTCTGTTTCATTACATTTCTTATGTAATTCTTTCATCTGGAGATTGCTGCTAGCCACTCTACAGACTCGGTGAGTCGTTGAAAGTTAGCGTGCGTCAGTAACTTTGTGGTGGAAAGTGATGCAAGGCAATAGCAGAGTGAGAATTGTAAATCTATAGGCACTATGGCCAAGAATTAATTTATGTAGTGGACTAACACATTTAAAAATCATTTTGCACGTGATCTAGAACATATATACCACAAACGAACTACCGAGACCTGCACTGTCGGTTTTGCAGTGCACTACTATATCAAGCGAGCAATCGAGCCGGTGATTTACTACTGATGTGGAACGGCGGCAAAGTTTGATTTTGGTTGGGAGTATCCAGTTTTGTGTTTTCAGGTATTTCGACTCCTACCTTTATGGAAAGGAGTTCCTCAGTTAGTCGAGAAATGTCTAGCATTTGTCGGAACAGGAAAGTTTCATTACTGTGTTCAGAAGAGCCAGCCACTTGTCACCATTCTGAGCCAGATTAATTATTTTTGTTACATGTATGTGATCTCTGTAGAAATGTTTTACCTCGAAACTTCTTACATGCAATAAAGTAAATAATTCCCACTGACTTAGCACAATTTAGAAGCCTGCTACCAGAAATTACAGCACAAGGCATAACATTACTTTACTTGGGTGAACAGATCTAATGAAGCAGAGGAAGAAGTCTAAGTTACGTGCTACGTATATAACAGAGTCATTTCTCCTACTTCCTCATTTATTCGCAAAACCCAAAATCTGCAGCCTTATCAGTGTTCTTATACTGTGTCACCATAAGCACTGCAACAGCGAATTCTGTGGAGACCTGATGATTCTTATTTTCGTACTGTGCATATTTTTACCTTCATATCTAGCAACCTCAAAAACTATTAAGATTGCTCTGTATGTAATTCTGTAAAAAAGCATTGTTTAAATACACATTTTATACGAAGGGAGTCGGAAGTAAAAAATGCATGACATGGCTTTACTCCTTCTTAAATATCTGCCACATATATTAACACACCTATAACATAACAGGTCATGAAAAACAGAAGGTGAAGAGAAATGGGAAAACTTTACATTTCATAATAGATGTGGGGAAGGGGCGGGATTGATGAATTGCAATATAAGTTTCTACAGAGTAGTACGTTTTCAAGAACATTAGGGACGTATAATCAATTTTGGATCAGTTCCAGTATATACATATGGGTTGCCAAAAGAGATTTCCTCTCTCAACAAGCCGTGACACGAGTCTGACACAACACAGATATCGCATGTTTCTCGCCTCGTGAAAGCAGTCGACATCATGTAGGTGGTCTTGTACAGTGGCGCACTGTCGCGGGATTTTTTTGCAACATCTACCTATTCCTGTCAACATGGACGACTAACTCGCGAGCGGCTATTACAAAGTCTGTAAACTGACTGACTGACTGACTGACTAACTAACTAACTAACTAACTAACTAACTAACTAACTAACTAACTAACTCACTCACTCACTCACTCACTCACTCACTCACTCACTCACTCACTCACTCACTCACTCACTCACTCGCTCACTCAATGCAGGAGAGTCCTTGGAAAGCTCTGGCCTGTGCTGAGATTCGAACTCTGGATCGTGCAAATTTTTGTAAGCATTATCCATTTTATTAGCATAACAACAATAGCTATAATTGCGAAGTCTTTTATTTAACACCAGACAAACACGTTCTGACCTCACTTTTCATCAACTACTTTGTTTACTAACTTTCGGAGCTTATCAAAACCTTGTAACCCAACCAGGCGTTCTTGCACTTTCCAGTTCTTAAAAGCAATAAGTACAGGAACAACACTCACCTCATAATCCAAGGCTATGTCTGTGTTTTCATCAATCTCTACTTTTGCCAGGAACACTTCCTTTTCTTTTCAGCAACAAGAGATTTAAGACGTGGTGTCAGCATTTTACATGTATTGCACCATGTAGCAAAGAAATCTACGATGACTGGGACTTGTGGTTCTTCTCCCTTTCTTGAAAATCCTTCGGATCTTGGACTTCAAACGAACTGTGTCTCACATCCCTTGTGCCAATATTTCGTACAGCTGATTTGCACGTTTCTTTAACAATATTTCTGAAGACTGTCGTCATCAGTAAGACTGTGAGTAACAGTGAGTAACAGGCTGTTACTCAAAGAGAACACACGAACGACAACAACGAGGTGATTGAGCCTGAAAACACAGTTGATAAGTAACACCGATAACAATCCAGACAGCAAGCGGTGACTACAAGAATAACATTGGAGGAAGATTGTGCATTAACTGAAACTTATCAGAGTACATAAAACGCGGTTGACACCAAAGTAATTAGCAAGCAGATGTTACTCCACTTATATCTACTGTTAAACAACACACAAAACGGGAAATACGAATAATGGAATAACACATACATGAAGTTAAAAACCGCCAACCATTGTCTGTTCGGCATCGACCCTTGTACGAAAATCAACAAGAATACAAATACTCTGCTCTATGGAGTTAGTTAGTTAGTTGGTTAGTTACTTATACAAAAATTAGGTCCCAATGCAGTTGACAAATAATTTTAAGGAATTTTAAATAATTTTTTAATTTAAATAAGAACGAATTGTTCCAAGCTAATGAAAAACACATGTCACAAAAATACAACTGTAATGTTTACTTGCGTATTTTGTAATATATTATTTTGGGAGATCTCACAGAAACTATACGCTTTTGCTCTGTATTGTGTGTCTTTATATTATACACTTTATGATGGTCGAACGACTGAAATATGTAGTGTAAGAATAAATGGCGAATACAGGTTGTGTTAATCGGGATATATACAGAATGGTTCAAAAAGAATGGAAGACTTTGAAAAACTTATTACTCAGTAACTAAGTACGACATGAACATATAGTCTGAAGCAATCTGTAAAGGAACTCTCAGAGTTTTTTCTTACTTGTAGTCTGAATAAATTTGTAAAGGTTCCCACAGTGTGTTCTTAATCTTAAAATGTTCAATAGGCACCGCTCGTGTCACACGGCACACGTGAATCCTGTAGTCCAATCCATCCCAGGCGCCTTTGTAGCATATCACCATCGATGGTTGACACGGCAGCCACGATGCTATCGCTCATTTCCTCAAGGTTGTGTTGAAGACGGAGCGATTGAAACTTGTACACATTTCCGCCAAGAGGGGCTTTTCCCACAGCTACAGGAAGACTTCGATGACTTCATTTTGCAGCAAGATGGGGTTCCGCCTCAGTTACACCGCGAGGTCCAGAAGTTCCTCAATGAAACCTACCACGGCCTTGGATTGGGCGTTTTGTCTAAAATATTGACCTGCCTCTGGAAGAGTGGACACCCAGATCCCCAGACACCACACATGCGATTTTTTTCTTCTGGGGATATGTCAAGGGCCTCGTTTTGCTACTATCCCTTCCGCGCAACCCTAAGGAACCGAAGGAACGCATCGTGGCTGCCGTGTCAACCATCGAAGGCGATACGTTACAAAGGGTCTGGGATGAACGGGACTAGAGGATTGACGTGTGCCATGTGACACAAGCGGCGCCTATTGGACCTTTTTAATACTAAGAACAAACTGTGAGCGTTCCTTTACAAATTGTTTCAGACTACATTTAAAAAAAAATTTGAGATTTCCTTTACAAATGGCTTTCGACTACATGTTCGTATCGTACTTAGCTAATGAGTAACAAATTTTTTAAAGTGTTCCGTTCTTTTTTAATTACCTTGCATAATATGTTGTTTTATTCTGTGCGCACGTGAGGGATCATATTAAATTTACTAAGAAAACTTTATAATATGAAAATGTTATTTGTGATTGAGGCTACTATTATTATTTCCATATCCTTGGTCAGGCGTGGATCGAAACTTGGAGAAAGCTTTTGTCTGAATCCACGTCTCATGGCAGTGGACTCAACACTAATAATGACCCTGCTGCCACTTATTAAAGCCGCAGTTCTCCGACTCCAGAAGAAATTTCAAGAACTCGTCTCCCTGCAGCCCCTCCCTGACATTACCGTACTGACAAATACCTACCGGCTTGACCACCACCGAAGTGACTTTTCCTCCCGGATTTGCACAACTGTGATAGCTAACTAACTAACTAACTCCATGGAGCAGAGGCCTTCTTGAGAAGCTAACAGTTTATCAGCTAGTCAAGAAATTCCCCGCATTTTATGGAACCCGAAGGTTCATTACCGCATTCACAAGAGCCCGCCACCTGTCCCTATCCTGAGCCAGATCAATCCAGTTCATGTCCTCCCATCCCACTTCCCGAATGTCCATCTTAATATTATCCTCCCATCTACGCCTGGGTCTCCCAAGTGGTCGCCTTCCCTCGGGTCTCCCCACCAAAATCCGGTATGCACCTCTCTCCTCCCCCATACGTGCCACATGCCCCGCCCATCTCAGTCTTCTCGATTTGATTACCCGAATAATATTTGGTGATGAGTACAGGTCATTAAGTTCCTCGTTATGTAGTCTTCTCCACTCCCCTGTCGCCTCGTCCCTCTTAGGCCCAAATATCCTCCTCAGCACCCTATTCTCGAACACCCTCAGTCTTTGTTCCTCCCTCAGTGTGAGAGACCAAGTTTCGCATCCATACAGAACAACAGGTAAAATTATAGTTCTGTATACCCTAATCTTTGTGTTTTTGGATAGCAACCTGGAGGACAAAAGATTCTGCACCGAATGATAGCAAGCATTCCCCGACTTCAATCTGCTCTTAATTTCTTCATGAATGGAGTTTCGATTCGTTAGGGTTGCTCCCAAATATTTGAATTCTTCCACCCTTTCAAAGGATTTATTATCTATATTTATGTTGTGATTGTGTCCTGCATTCTGATTTCGAGACATGACCATGTACTTAGTTTTCTCAGCATTTACTTCTAGACCAATCTCCTTACTAGCAATCATTAAATCTTCTGCATTTTTCTTTATGCTATGTACGCTTCCGCCCAATATATTAACATCATCAGCATAAACCAGAAGCTGATGTGTACCATTCAATTTCAAGCCCTCCTGGTTTGCCTGAACCCTCCTAATGGCATATTCTAAAGCAAAGTTGAAAAGCAATGGCGACAGAGCATCCCCTTGTTTCAAGCCATTCTTAATAGGGAACGTGTCAGACAGATGTTTGCCTACCCGAACTCTGCTATATGTTTCACTTAGGCACATTTTTATTAACCTTACTAGTTTAATGGGGATACCGAACTCAATGAGAATATTATACAAGACCTCCCTCCTAACTGAATCATAGGCTTTCTTGAAGTCTATAAATAGCTGATGAACTGCCTCATTGTATTCCCATTTTTTCTCAAGTATTTGACGAATGCTGAATATATGATCAGTGGTTGACCTGTTACGTCGAAATCCACACTGATGATCCCCAATAATTTCCTCTGCATATGGAGTTAACCTTGACAAAAGGATGTTGGATAGAATTTTGTACGTAGTCGGCAAAAGTGATATGCCTCGATAGTTATTGCAATCTGTCTTATCACCCTTCTTATAAATAGGCACAATGACCGACTCCTTCCATTCCTCAGGCAATTCCTCCTTATTCCAAATAGAAATAATAAGTTTATGGATTTCAGACCGAATAATCCTACCCCCTGCTTTAATCAATTCTGCTGGACAACTGTGATAGCGCTTTAAATTAAAATATAATTTTTTATTTAGCAAACTGTTGCGTTATTTTTAATAATAAACATGATTTTAATACTGTCAACCAACATTTATTATGTATAAAGTAATTTATCAATTACTTTAGCAACATGTTTAGATTTTGTTCATAATTTTCAGGCCAGTCTAATGGGTATAAAAAGGTGAAATTTAAAGTTGTATGAATGTAAAAAAAGTACGAGGTGTAATGAATTGTGTTTATCGTGTTAAAGTACTGTTTATGATTACACATAAATATATGAAAGAATGTTTTTAAATTATTAAAGTTAATTCATCCTTTCTTGTTTTGTTTAAGTTATATAATTTGTTTGTTGTTACACATTATACAGTTTATATTACAAAAAATTCCAGTGTTACCTCTATACTGTTTGCATTTACAGTTTCCTTGATATTATACATTCTACTCTTTATATTTTAAAATTATTATAGATTTATAATATAAATACCAAAGAAGTGTCATTTAGTTAATTTTAATAAATAGTTACTTGCTGGAATATGTAAAGCATATTAGTTTATTATTTAAAAGTAGTTTTTTAAAATAAAAATAAATTTATTTCTTAAAATATATAAAAACTACTTTCGAATTACTTAAACATGTTATTTAAAATAAAACTAAATTTATTTTTCGAACTGCATGCATTATTACATAAATCCTGTTTTCCTATCACATTCCTTATTCTACCCGAATTCTTCTTTTTCTTTTTTCGTCAAGTGGAGGACACGTTTTTAGAGAATATATTAGTTGTAATATAGGGTCTTATACACCTGAAACCAAGGGTCTACAAATCCCGGGCGACTAAATTTTGTACGGTACAGCCTAATACTTGTGGGTCCTCTGTATGGAAAGTGCTTCATATCACCTTTTAGACGCCTAGAATTTAGATTCTTGGAATATTTTGCACCTCTCAATTAGACCATAACAGATTCCTTCCAAAGTACCTTCAATTAAATATTTATCATCCTACCATTCGGCGATAAATAATATGTGCCACTGCCAGTGTCATTTCATAAACCACAAATAAATGTTTTCATCAATGGTACGTCAGCATCATGCACATTATCTTGAAGACGGAAGTTGATTTAAAAAGCACATCGATATCGGACGTCACACAAAATTTTCTAATGAAGAGACATAAAAAATCCTAAATGACTTGGAAATCTATAACATGAAACAGAACAATAAAGCAAAATTGTCCCTATCCATGTCGTAAAAGCATATCGAGGGTGTAGGGGTATGACTCCGGTCATTTTTAACTTCGGCGCTATTGTCAGATGAGAGGAAAACTTAAAATTTCCGCCGCTTTACCCCCCAGCACCCATTGAATAGGAGGCTGGGTGGACACCACAGCCAATCTGGACGTTTTGGAGAAGGGAGACACCTCTTACCACTGCAGGAATTCGAATCCCGTATCGTCGAGCCCATATCCTAGTCACTGTACTAACTGAGCTATCCCTGTTCGCGAACCAGATTAACTTTCTGGATAAAGGAACATAATACTGAAGAGAAGATGACTTTAAGGAACTGTTAATGGGGACAAACATGTTGCTTGTACTAACCAAACAGGAAATGTGGCTGGCTCTTTGCTTTAAACTGCCGGCTATCTACCAGCGCCTGGAAGACTTATGGGAGAGCACTCTTTTGCTGGAAGGGTTGAAAATTGGATTAGAAGGATAGGAGAGCTCTGAGTTATTACATCATCACAGGAAATGGTAGGTCATACATGTCTTCTTGGATTAGATGAATTACAAAGAATTCGATGGGTAAACTGTGGTCCTGGAGACAAATGCTTGTGTAATACTATTTGAAACTAATAGATAAACGAGCGGGTTTTTGATTTCGTAAGTATCACACATGTACAAAACGCATAGTTGCGTATGTGGCAAAGTTATTGGAAGTTTTGAAGCTATTATGACGAGTAAAACACATTATTTCTAGCTGGTGGCGACTTCGAAACTGATTTAGAAACCAGCGTTAAATATCAAAATCCAGAAGATGGGGTCAGGGCAGTTCCCTGAAATATTAGTTTTTAGCTCAAACTTTATTCCTGTTATCTCCCAACAGGATTTTATTGAAGTAATATTTTATTCTTCATTTATTTTATTGAGAGTGTCTTCTGTTCCAAAATATTATTAATTTTTGAAGCTACAATTTTTTAGACTTTCATTAGATCTCCTATAAAGGACAAAACTCATACAGAAAAGAAATATGTATAGGACCCATCTGTGTCCAGGATTGGCTTATAATCTAGGATGTAATGATGGAACAATCGAGACAGCCTGCAGCTGATCGCTCAGGCGCAGGAAATTAATAATTTTTGAAGAGCATAATTTAAACCCAGTGGAGAAATAGCTTATATATCACTACGCACTGGACGCTTTCTATTGCGAGTGACAAGAGAAGCGGAAATGTGGTTGGTGTGTGAGTATGAGTTAGTGTGGGTGGAGCCCTTACGGTCCTGCTGCACATTGGCCTTGGCAGGCCGTTTGTGTACCGTCACGGGGTCCACGTCACGAGAGCCCTGTCCTTCTAAAGAAGTTCCAGATGGACCTTAGACTCAGATCTCTAACGTCCTCAGGGTCCAAGAGAAAGTATCCCAGATAGATATGCCTGAGTGTCGCCAAAGCTTCACACTCACACAACACATGGGCTGAGGTTTCCTCCCCCTAGCCCTACATTTCCTTCACAAGGGACTATACATCAGCCCCATTATGTGAGGATGTTTTCTCAGGGTGTTATGCACAGTAACTGCCCTGGATATATAGTCGGTGTAGCGACTAGGCTACGGGTTGCACAACTGAAAATTCGTGGTTGGATTCTCAGAAGGAACAAGCAGTTACTTTTAAAATGTCCACACCAAATCTGGAACGCTTCCAGTCTCCCATTTAATGTGTACAGGGTTCCTTTTCCGGGCTAAGGCAAATGGGGCGAGAATTTTTCACTCACCTCCATCTTGTACTGAGTCAAGAATGAGTGGAATTATATAGCTACTCACTCTATACCTATATATATATATATATATATATATAATTAAAAGACCGTCAAATAGCCGGCAATATATGGTTTTATTTTACATAGATTCAAAAACAGAGCTACTGGTTTCAGCCGCACAGGGCCATCATGAGGCTCAAATTCAAAAACTTATGTTAGTATAAAGTCTACATGAATAAAATGGGGGGGGGGGGGGAGTGAAGGCCTTCACCTTACAGTATGTAGTGTGGCATATTGGCATTTGCCTTAGTGGAGTGCAGAAAGACAACCTGACTTCTTACTTCAGGGTTCCGAAGTTTAAATTCCTGTGCAGAAGGACGGCAATAATTTGTCGCAAGGGAAGTGAAAAGTCAGATTAGAGTCGTCTAGAACTTAAAGCCGTATAGTCTGGTACCGACAGTTTAGAGAAAACAGCCTCTTAAAGAACACCTCTCCTACCGACAGTCTTACAGTTCCATTTTCTGACTTCATTTTTTATACCATCTAGCACGTGTTTTACTCGGATCACTTTTCTTCCCTGAAGGTGGATGTAGGAACTTCCCCTGAAACTCTGCTACGTATCTACAAAATGTTACTGTGTCACTTTCCGCAACGTCGGAAACTGGTGGTCTTATGAAATTATATTATTAAATAAAATTTATAGTAAAAAAATCTATAGAAACATTAAAAGAACCCTTCGAATTATGAAGTTTGGCTAGACTACAGACACATACAGAAATTCAGTGTCTGACTCACAGGAAACCCGCTCTCTGTTATAAGGACCAGTCGTTTAATGCTTTGTAGAAAAGTGGTCTTTTCTCTCAGAATCGTAAGAAATCTATAAAGTCACTCTCTGGATGAAAAGCAGAACTCTTTATTCTTAAAGCAGATGCCATGTAAGTTACAACCATGCTCTAAAACTTTAAGTAGACGAAGCAAAAGTGTGTGCTGTGTGTGACGTAAGTATTCATATTAACCTTTTAAAGCCTAGCGGTAACTTTACGTACCAACAGGTTTAACATTAAAAAATTCTACGTGGTGCCCACATTGCGTTTATGTGTTTTGTAAGGATCTCAGAACAAACAGCAACTTTTGCCTTATAAAACATTAAGAGATT
This sequence comes from Coptotermes formosanus, assembly GCA_013340265.1. Classification (NCBI taxonomy): domain Eukaryota; kingdom Metazoa; phylum Arthropoda; class Insecta; order Blattodea; family Rhinotermitidae; genus Coptotermes; species Coptotermes formosanus. Next base: position 2,436,914 of record BLKM01000378.1, on the reverse strand, counting down.
GGTTTTTATAACCGAAGTGGAGAGTGTTTACAGCGCGGTAGGCACTGAGTCCTTATATAAAACAGATATGCTTCGTCTTTAAAAGTTAAATGCTACTTCGTAGCCTGTTTAGAGTTTCGAATGAAAACATTTCTCTGTTCACAACCAGGAGGCGTATAGGAGGAAGTGAATTATAGCTCCACATATTCTTAATCTCGACACTAGGTGGATGTGAGTGGTCGAAATCACGCCCCGGCCGCTTGGGAAAGAACCGCGGTACCCATTGAGTAGGAGGCTGGGTGGAATTTCAGAGCAGGTCTGGACGTTTCGGAGACGTCAAAAATCTCTTTTCCCTATCATAATTCGAAAACAGGAACGTTTAGACAAAATCCTAGTTACTACAAGGATTAACAAAGCGGTTTTAATTTTTAATCCTTAGTTTTCAGAACAGCAATCGACTGCGAAAATAAGTAAAGATTATATCACAATCAATTTAACATTCGTCTATGAGAAAGCATTTGTGCTGCTTTCATGGTTCACTTTTCTGATTGCCATATTAAGTGATTTTTCCAACAACATGGCATGGCGCGTCCTCAAGTTCAGTACGGAGAAAAGGCATGCTAGCTGCGAATATAGTACATGAAGAGTCGCGACGTCAGACAGGAGCTTGTATGAAGCGCTAGTAGTACCTTAGTGTGAAAAGTCTATATGTTACGAAATTCTACACAATTTTATCTTAAAAATGACACGGAATGGCGTGAACCCAGTTCGTCACGCGTAGGATAGTAAAAGTGGCTGTCTACTGTGAACACAGTCCTGAGAATTCGGTTTCCTTAAAATGTGGGAACTGTTGACTAGCTGGCGATATATCAGCTTGCCAAGAAGGACTTTTTCCACGGAGTCAGTTCTTGTACTTCTTAATATAAAACTAAAATTCTGTATGCCTGTTGAAATTTGTACTCCATCAAAAACTGAGTAACATTTTGGTGGTGCTTGAAAACTATATATTGAAAAAAATACTTGAGGCCGAGACTTTAGAAGCAACAGCATGACGTAACAAATCGGCACACCAGGGAGCATCATAATTTGTAAACAATATCAAAAAGCCCATTGATAATGTGGTCAAAAATGGCGGATGAGATGAACAGGACATATAGCACAGAACGATATATAAGAAGCCTCAATATTTACAGCTGAAAACCTGAAGAAAAGGACCATTTTTGAGACATATAAATGGGAGGATAATATTAGAATGGGGTTTAAATAAATAGATTTTTTTGGATTCACTGTATGTGCGTAGAAACATGAAGCAGGTTATTCTGAAGATGGTAATAAATCAAATTTCGATTTCTATAAAACGCAATAAATTTAAGCGAGTTAAGCAACTATTAGTTTCTCAAGCAAGACAGTGCTTCACGAAATTAGTTAAATCCCTTAGAACGTACTACAAGCCATACAGGGGAGACCACAATCAGCCTTTTCATTATTAGCACCTGTGTCAACACCTTCAAGCGAAGTGCTCGGAAGTAGGCTCTACTCCTTAACTGAGGCACAAATCAGATGACCGTCACTAAAATGCAAGTGCCGAGACTGATGTCACTTTACGGCTCATAAAATGAGATTCCAAAGGACCTCACAGAATTTTAAAGCAGCTTTTAAATTCCCAGGACCACACGCATTCACTCTTGTTGATTTTAGTTGTGAATAATCGTCTCAACTTAAAGATGCAATTTTTTTATTTCTTCTTAAGATAATCAATATCACTAAGAGAGCAGCGTTACCGTAGTGGATTACAAGGTACGTTGTAGGATCTCTGGTATTCTTGTCGGAGGTTTTTAATTCCAAACTTACGAAATATAAAAGCTTGGTTTACTGAATTAATACACGTTTCCAGCAGAAGTAGTCAGTCAAATAACCGAGTTTTGATAAAATCACAAGAATAATTGAAACAATGTAAAAATATATAAGTGTATCAACAGGATACGAAATGAGGTAATAAGGAAGTGTCCTAAATTAGGGGAAGGGAAAGTTAGGAAGAGAACTGAAGTGTTGGCATAAAAAAAGAAAAGGCAATAATTTAAAAAAAAATCCAGCGAAAGTGCAAGACTTGTAATGGACTACGGCTTTTAGAAATTTTGTGAGCAATTCTGTGCTTTTCTAGGCTTTTCAATTACACAAACTTCAGTACTGATTTTCTCCTCAAAATGAATTCAAGAAAACTTAAAGAAACTTGTGTTCCAATATGTGAAATTTGGAATGGTCTTTTGAACGCAGCAATAAAGTATTTTTCCATAGAAGGAGAGAATTTTCACTAGTTTTACGTCTATTAACTTCACAGGACGTGGTACGCTTCAAAAACCTACTTGCTTGCTTAACTATTCCGTGCAGTATGTCTTCCTCTGCAAGGTACTTGGTTAAACAGTTTGGCTACTCACATTCAAAAAATAACTGTTCTAAAACAGGACATAAAAGGATTACACAAATGCGTTTTATTTTGCCGTTCTTAATCCTTCCTTTAACTCAAGTGAAGTACTTTCAAAAGCCTAATTATGTTCTATTGTACAGTGTCAATAACCTGTAATATACAGCTTGTTTTCATTCTGCCTGTGTTTGTGCGCTTGTTTGCGTGTGCGCCGAAGTTTGTATGAAATTTATGCCATTGAATGCTACTAAAACATTAGCGTATTAATTTTTTTCAACCAGTAATATGAAAGTATGAATTCACCAATACTCTATGTAGGAGGGACAAAAGAGACTCTTAATTTAAGGTCATAAAATGTGTGATAAAAAGCTTAAGACTTAAAACTACCCTACATATTCGACGACGTCATCCAACGATAAAGGAAGAGGAGGAAATATATGGAAACGGTGAAGGAGATTATTTCACAATACTGAACTTCGACCAGCATCGCAGTCGACTCCGTGATCTAGGAAGACCGAAACAAAGATGGAAAGACCAAGAACATCTTCAGTATCAGTACAAACAGGCCTTAATGATCCTAAACCTTAACAGTTCATGGTGATGATAATGACAATGGTGACGAAAAATGCTTTAAGATATATGCAGATTTATTAAATTATTTGTTTTGTGTCACGTAAAATAAATACACGAAGCCTAAAATTTTATTTTATTGTTTATCTAAAGGCGATGGATAATGTAATAATTACTCTTGTAAAATTTTGTATGGAAGTAGGTTGTGGCCTAAACATTTTTACACTTTTATGTTTGAAATAGTGTCTGTAAATCAACAGTTATAAACAAAAATGTGAGTCCAGACTGCTATGGTACATTTGACGGAGTTATCCAATATAGAATCTATAGTTACACTACTTTAAAATAATACATGTAATAATAATAATAATAATAAGTACAACATGAAGAAAACGAAGGTCGAAAAATGTAACAAGTGCCAAGATCTCGAAATTGAAATAAATACACAAGGAAGCAGAGAGCAAAATACGTTGTTTCAATTATAATATCAGCCTCGGAAGTTGTACCCAAGTCTCTTTCTCCTAGTCTACAAACACTCGACCTGCATCCACGTAGCTATATACAACTAAAAATGTGTCTTGCAGTCAATACATGCCAATAGTTGCAAAGATTCTTAACTACTAGTATACAGGCTAATCATCGAGCATTATCTTTTTCCAACCAGTGACGATGGAAAAGGAACCCGTATGTGAATAGATATTTCAATTTTAGGAGACAGAAATGTAATGAAGAAAGAAGTTGAGAAAATAGTCTACTAAACAATAAAGACCTTACAATAGAAATACGAGTCATTTGGAATGTAAAAACAAAGGCGATGCCGTAATAACAGAGAAAACAACCATCTCAAAATCATTCAGAAAATACCTGAGCGATATATCGGGAAACCACGAAATCAAGGGACTACAAGAAACAGCCATATTGGGCACTGCACACATACTGCGGAAAGTGCTAATGTAACAGTGAAAGCATTTAACATGGGGAATAATATTACATGTAGCAGAAACTGTAAATAAAGAATAGTTGTAAAAATACACATCTTAGAAACGGTTTGTTTCCGACACGTGGTTGTAAATACCCTGCATAAAGGAAATAAACAACAACAACAAGAAAAACAACAGCAACAAATTGTCTGCAGGACTGCAAGTCCGTCCATCAGGATCCCAGGCTTTAACAGGATGCACGGAACTGCTTTATAACATTAGAAGTCAGAGATGTAAATAGAAATACTGCTATTGTCTTTGTTCCGTCATTGATCATAATCACAATTTTCCTTAGAAGAGAGTTTGCGGGTCTCTTCACCGACATTTAATGTAAGAGGCAACTACAAGCCACGTAGAAGTATCCCCTTTATTCGCATTTGTACTCCTGCCACTCCCCCAGCGGCGACCTCTAAAACCAAGGCATTTCACGTGACATGGATGCGCATAATGGCTCCCTTCATGCGTTTGATGTGAAATATATTAGGTTTCGTGCAGTAGACCCTCCGTTACATTATTGCTGTGTCACCCTTCTCGAAACGCATCACCAGTAGCACGGAGTACCAAAAATATGATGCTCATGTGAAATTGAAACAACTGAGATCAAATAATTGCTTTAAGGGACAGTGTAACACTGCTGGAAGGTATTGTTATATGAAGAAACACCAGAGAGTCATCATTTTGATGTGGCTATTATAAAGCATCTCTACTTTAAGCGGCGCTAAATTTTCAATACCGGTAATTTCACAGCCCGCATTTGAACACGGTATGGATTTAGTTCCATTGTTACAAATCGTCAAAGATAATCTCTCTAAAGTTTACCTTAATAATATTTTTTCATTATCCGTGTTATTTAAAATACAAGCTTCTAAAAGGGCTTATTCACCAAAGTTTTTTACGCATGTCTTGTTTCTTACTTCTCGTCGGAATTCAAATATTCTCCTAGATTTTGCTACACAACCTACATGAAACACTAATATCTCTTCAAGTAATATTTTATTTCCTTGAATTCTGAAACACCCTGTGGCATAAGCTGGGCAAAGCGGCAATGATTATGTCTTGTAGTCTGTAGTATGCAGTTCGAAGCTCGACCGGAACACTAAGTATACTTACTGGAGCTCTTCCGTAATTTACCTCAGCCCCTCCACCGCGAATGTCGGAGTAGTAAATCCTACAATGTCAAGGTCACTTCCTTCCACATCCTTTCCTATCGGTCATCAATAATCCTGCCATCTGAAGCTGCACAGTCTAAGCTACTGACAATATCGTTGAGGCAACCACTAACAGTAAGAGAGTGAAAAATGTTCTATGATCTAAACTTCCCCTGCGCAATTTTTTCAAGGACATGGAAGCCATGGTTCACCATTAATGTCTCATCATTAAAAAAAGGCAGTTTTGCAAAATAGGTCTGGTAAGAATTTTACAAATAATTGAATTAGACGTTACACTATTTTATTCTTCTCCTAGTTTATTCAAGAATTTATTTTCCATTTACTACTATGTTTACTAAGTAAGTCTTTCTCACATTCTTAACACGAGTTTTTCAGCAAACTGCTTACAGTCCACGCTAGACTTCTACCTTAAAGAAAATCAGAAGAAAATTAAATTTAACAATAATATTCTCTCTATTATTCACCCTCATCTGGAAGAATTATTCGTGTCTAACACAAACCAGAATTCAGAGAATCAGGGTACAGGGTAATATCAGAAAATCTTGAAGTGCACTAACTTTCAAGTGTCAGTTAAGAAGTTAAAATTGTTTTATAGGGTCTACATATTTTACGAAATTTAATGAAGATGAAAATGTAAGATCAGTATAAGGTTTCGCAGACATTAGAAAAATTAAGCAGTGGCCATAAAACAGAGGAATAAATAAGAGGAAAAAGTAAAAATATGCAGTTTTAATGTGATTATATCGGATTGTGAATGCAAACAGATACAAAATTTATTAAGAATGTACAATAAACTCATTTACCATACAGCCTGCAAATATATATTGACCGGCAAAAGGAACATAGTTCGACAACGGGAAAACTGGACAGACCAACAACCATGAAAAGGGAACAAACCTGGATGGCTGAATTAATGTTTTATGTGATGCTTTTACGCATAAATTCTGATTAATGATTATTGGAAACGCTCCAGGTCGATGACAAGCATTCTACATGGTCGAACGAAATTTTATACAATTAAGGTATTTTAATATATATAAAGACATGTATACATATCCCCGACATATATGGTTAGGCAAGCAGGAGTGTGGGATCTTTTCTTGATGAAGCCCATGATAATAAAACACGGAAGATCTCACTACACTGAAACGATGTATTTATAAGAGTAGAGAGAGGGTGACTTCAAGAGGTATTAAAATCAGGGTGAAGAGATGTTATATAGGGGTGTGTAATATTGGATTGACCCCTTCGTGGATGGAAAAGAATGGGGTGGGATGCGCTGTTACAGGTTTTCACTGAGCTGGATGCTAGTCTATCGATATACAGAGAGGCCACTGTTCTAGTGGATATTACGTTTCAAGAGGGTGAACGCATTGATCTGTTTATTGGGTGGCAAAATAAAAGGGATGAGTTCTATGGATGAAGGGTGTTTTCTGCATCATTTGTTGAACTATTATTGTGTTGAATTATGTACACTTGCCTTCAAAATATTGTAAGCATTTGCTATCGCTATATGTTACTAAACGTTTGCAGGTCTTTTCTGTTCAGTAGACAGTGACTTCAAAATTGCTAGCGATAGACTTCCCTAACATTATTAAATGATTGGTTTTTCTGATGGAAGCGAACTGTGTTCTCTGGGCAGTAGGAAATTGATCTTGATAAAAAAAACATTTTAAATTTATTTTTATAAATATAATAACCGCAAAAATAAATTACGCGTATACTATTTAGAGCACTACGTCTAGAAATATAGGTGTATGTGAAAACACATTTTGCACCCAAATTCTTTGTGCGACAGGACACAAGTTTAAAATCAGAAGTCAAAATGTCTTTATCTAAAAATATTTTGGTAATAAATAGAGTGTAGTGACATTAGCAGAAGATGGAGCACACATCTGTGACGTGAGAAATGTCTTCGAAATTTTTGATGGAGAAACTGAAGGGAAGAGACTATGTAGGACAAGGTGGGAGAATAATATTAAAGTAGAGCACAAAGAGCCTTGAAATTACAAAGAGTAATTTTTGACATTATCAACACCATTGTTAAACTTGAAGCATTAAATCCAAAAAAAAATTATTTTTTGCGCAAATTCAAGTTATTTTATCTACATAACAACTTTTCTCAACAATATGCAACTTTAGTAATTTAAATATTTACGAAAAGCATGACACCTCTGAAGTTTACAGTACAGTGTAGGCTTATCATATGTGTTAAGCGGTGGTGCTCTCTAGCGGTAAGGTATGCATTTGTTTTAATGAAAGTGGACACTGGCATACAGATTGAAGCATACCTTTCACTGTCGTTTATTCCCATCATCTTCTGCTCCAATTATGAGGAATACCAAATCTGTTAACACACGTAGTAGGCATAAAAGAAAAACAAACATTAGCCCCTTATACCCCATATAAAGATATTTTATGTAAATAACGTTTGAGAACAAGGCTAGATAACAGAGACATGTTGTTGTGAAAAGGATAAAGAGCCCTCTACTTTTTAAAAAGGGAAATTTCTTTAATATAAAGAAGGGTTCTATGGAAAGGAATTACTTTTATTCTAGGTATAAGCATTTCATATTCAGCGGTGAGTACCCTGTCTTATGCTTGCGTTAAGGAGATGTTCCAGTGATTACAAATATCTAGACAAATTACTGTTTATGGAAGAAGGATAAACGGCTGACTGTTATCTTTATTAATGTACACCAAAATAAAAGCGAACTTTATGCACTCTTTAATGTCTTTCAACTTTTCATGATACGAAGTGATTTACGGGAATGTTTTGGATATATTTACAATTATTTTTTATCTAATTCTGTTACTTTTATACAGGCTGCATGAAAAAATGAGGCTGATGTGTTTCATTTGCAGTCGATCCAGTTCTTTTGAATGTCAAAATATAATATTTCTCCTACTAATTTCTTAAGCGGGCATATTTGCATAAATCAAGGTTGATTTTTGTCGTTAGATCATCAGCTATTTCTTTGACCTGTGTTGCTATCTCATACAGAAAGTGTCTTTTTGAGTTATACAGACAAAGCATGGCGAAATGTAGCGATAAAAGTGCTAAGTCTTTATGTAAAGTGTTCCAAATACAAAAATTTCAAGAAAGTCTCCCCAGTGCGAGTTGCACTTTTCTATTCGGACAGGCAGAAGGATGTACTTGACGTGGCTAATAACATCTATTCGCAACTTCTTCGCGAACGCGTCTAGAAATGAAAAAAAAAAATAAGCCGAATGAATAAAGAAAGAGGAACTAGCATATGAGTGGAAGCAGCTGTACATGCGGATTTATAATTGTCCGCGGTTTAATTCTGCTGACAGTGTAATGTTTCTACACGCTTGTCGCCAATATATTCCGGTCATGAATACACAGCGGTCCGCTTATTGCGAAGATAATGTACGTCATTCCTGCGACTACAATGGCAGTAAGGGGAGGTCGCGAGCTAATAACGTATACGTAAGAAGATCAAGGGGTGAATGTGGGAGGGGGTGAGGCTAAGCAACCAGGCAATATTTTCTCTCTCTTTTTTTATGAGGGGTTGGTTATTGGTGATTTGGTTGTAGATATGGAAGACTATGAAGTCAAAATTCTAATATCGTCCATGCATTATTTTTAAGGAACAAAAGGTTAAATTTATTAGATTTATTTTACACAACCTTTGTTGATTATATTATTCTTTCTTGCAATGCAATTTCTCTAATCCTGGACAAATTAAATTTTAAATAAAAACTGGAAATATTACGGGCAATATGAAACTACGGTCAAACACAACACAAACCACTGACCTTATCTGTGGTCTGTACCCTCCATATAAATATTGCCAGTATGTGCCCCATCGAGACAGTCCGAGATCATTATGAAGACAGAACCTTTAAAGCTGTATATGGAAAAAAATTAGCGTTTGTTTAAGAATCACACCAAACAAATAAGTACGGGGTGCGGGAAATACAGTCACTCAATGTTACACCGGGTGGTACATATAGTTACCACCAGGTTTAGCATGCAGTTTATTTACTTATTTGAGTTACAGTTCTTATCCGCTAACATCAAATTCATTATTACATTGTGCATTAAAAAGATAAATGTATCAAATGTTTGTCCAATTTTTTAGGCTCTGACGCCCGTGAGTACCAAAATTGTGGTCGTTTGGGATATGAGGCCATGATACCTGGTAAGAGGGTACCGACATTGCGGGTGAAGTTTTATGAAGTACAAGGGGTTTGCAATGGAGTCCCTTGTTGTACAGTGAAAATGTCTTTAATTTTACCCTGTTTTCAGGGTTAGAGTCAGTAAGTAGCCAAAAGGTTTTCTTTTTCCTTCTTAGTCCAATAGAGCACACGACTTGATTCTGTAATGAGCTGGAAATTCCTTCGTCGTACTATAAAAAGATGTATGTGATTCAAATTAGAGAAAATTTTACGATCTACTCCATTAAAATTCGAAAATTTCTTTTACGATTTGTATGCAAAACTACGATTCACAAAAAGTTTGGAAACAGGTGGATAATAAGTTCACGCCAATCTTAAACCCAAGCACAAACTCTCCAAGAAACATTCAAGACACGGGCCTATGTTCAAGCGAAAAGTTAATAAATGTCTCGTATCTTACGTGGCGCATTAAGGACAAGAAAGTAGCTACGAAACATTGTCCGATTAACCATTTAACCAACCAACCAACCAACCAACCAACCAACCAACCAACCAACCAACCAACCAACCAACCAACCAACTAACAAACAAACTGACTGACTGACTGACTGACTGACTAACTGACTGACTAACTAACTGACTGACTGACTGACTGACTGACTGACTGACTAACTAACTAACTAACTAAGTAAGTAAGTAAGTAACCAATCAAATACATGAAGCAGGGTCCTTCGCGAGAAGTTGATACTTCTTCAGACAGTCAAGAAACCAACCGCATTTTATGGAGCTTTCAGGTTCATCATGGCATTCACAAGCAACACCACTTCTCTGTGTTCTGAGTCAGTTCTGAGTCCCATACCATGCCTTCACATACTATTTATTGAAGATCCACTTTAATATTATCCCCTTATTTATGCCTGCTTCTTCGAAGTGGCCCGTTTCCCTAAGATTTCCCCACCAAAACCCTGTGCACACTTTTTCCCTCTACCATAAGTGGTACGTGCCCTGCCCATCTCATTCTTCTTGATTTAGTCACTTGAATAATATGTGGTGAGGAGTACAAATCATGAAGTCTCTCGCTCCATAGTATGCTATCTACATCAATTCCCTGTTGCTTCGCCTCTCTGAGGACCAAATATCTTCCTCGGAAGCCTATTCTCGAACATCCTTGACGCACGTTTTTTCTTCAATGTGAAAAACCAAGTTTCACACCCATACAAATCAACAGGCATGATAAAGAGTTCTGTATATTATAATTCTTACATTTTTGGAGCGTTCGCAAAATTTTGAAAAGCGACTATAAGCTTCGTCATGTCTGTCTGTCTGTCTGTCTGTCTGTCTGTCTGTCTGGATGGCTGGCTGGCTGTTTGGCCGTCCGTCCGTTCGTCCGCATCTAACAACTCGGGTCCCAATGGACGGATTTTCATGATATTTGATATCTGAGAATTTGTCGAAGTTCTGCCTCTGAAGTTCAATTTCCACTGAAATCTGACAAGAATATCGCGTGCTTAACATGAAGACCCATGTACATTTAGGACAATATCTCCCTGAATTCTTTAGAATGAGAAATATTTCAGACGAATCTGTAAAATAAACCAACGCACATGTTTTATGGTCAACAATTTTTTCCTGACTGTCGTGCCATTTATGAGATAATGTGAAAAAATACGTACAGCCGGACAGGCTACAAATGACAATATAATAAGACGCATGCGCTTTGCATGCCTGATAACTAAGGCTAAGACACACACTCAGAGTTTGTAATATATACAATTTCTCCTCGGGCAAAAATGGGTGGGCAAAAGCGCCTCAGTGTTACGTTATACGTACATTGACTCACCTTTTGGATATTAAACTGAAAGACAAAAGATTACAGACCGAACTGTAGGAGGAATTTCTGGACTTCATCTTATTTTTACGTTCTTTATGGAAGCAATTTTGATTTGTTTCATCTTTTTCCCAAATATTTGAAATATTTGACATTTCAGAGTATTGATTACATAACTTGATGTTGATTAACTCTTTAAATGGAGAGATTAAACTAAATTATATTTAAAGATTTAGTCCGTACCGCACAGTAAACACTTCCTCTCCGTTATAAGGTAAATGGTTTAAATCTTTGTATAAAAAATCACCGTTTTTTTTCTGAGAGCCATACAAAACACAGGAAATGCAGTCTGTGGGCATAATGTAGAATTTTTACTGTTACATCTTGTGACACATAAAGTAAACACTGGGTTTTAAGAGAAATTTTATTGTCAGTTACAAAATAAGTACAAAATAGTTACACGTTACACCTTTAGTCCAAAAGCCTGAATTTTTCCTGACTCCAAAAGAATAAAAATTTTCTGGGACTTAAGAGTTTCTTGTACCATGTGTTTCGATGAATGATGCTCCTTTCGAATGCTGTTTCATCAATACTGCCTCTTAAGTTGTCTCGGATGCGTTCATCTATCCGTTCTTTGTCCTCCTCTCGTTACATTAGGCGGCTGCACACAGTCAAGAATATTCTGTGGTTTCGATTCTGAATATTTCCACCGTTTATACTGGCCTAATCTTTTTCATTTTATGCAATTATTGTTTTAGCTAACTGCCATTCTGTTGCAAATGTCACCATGATTCAAATTCTCTGACTACATATATCGCAATATCGGTAACTGTTTTCTAATGTATTTTATGAATGGAACAGCCATCTCATAAACGTTTAACAGAAGACAATAAAAACCGTAAATAAAATAAGGATAATAAAGTTTATACAATCTGCCATGTTTCTCAGTTCTGTTTCTGGCAAACAGAAACACAAAACTACAAATTCTTTGTAAATGTACGGGTTTTTACAACGGTGTCAAAATTGTTGTTCCCTGAGATGTGATGCAAGTTATTTTTGGTAGAAAGTTGCAGATGTTTCGGTGGAAGCTGGCAAATGAACTGAAGTGTATTTAAATTGTGTGTATCCTTTAACATCCATGTGTTTTCACGTATAGGCTTACTCTTTCCTCCATAACCGACAGTTGTGTAATTTAAATATTTTCAAAAGTAGGGAAATTTCGGAAGCTGCGTCAGATCTACCTAGCGTTCCTACGCAGTACTTGAACTTCCGTATATACTAGGGGACAGAAGTTTCTACTTGATGTCGTTCCCTAACACCATCTTCCCACGAAAGCTTCAAGAATTAGCGGATTCTTAAATGTGAGATGGTTGTAAATACGACGATATGATTGACGAGGGGTAACAAAAATTTTAAAGAAATGAAAGACCATCTCAAAATTCTAGGCCCCCGAAGGATGACATGAAGCCAAACCCGCACTTGAAGACGAAGAATGTATTAGGCGCCACCGTAAAAAAATATATTTGCCCGAGCGCCCTGGTGCCCGGGATTTGTGCACCCCTAACCTAATAAACATTTGAACACCAAATAAAAGAAAGTAACAGCCATTTTTAAGATTTCATTTTGTTCTTCGGTCGTCATTTTGATACCCCCTCCCCCTCCGGCCATTAAAGACTCTCAATTTTATGCTTGGCAAACTTTTTTATGTATTCACTTTATTTCTTACGGAACTCTTCTGGTATAACTTTGTCACACCCCAGAATAAAGTCACCTTCAGTAATATATATTGTTTTAACACACTGATAAAATTAATATAAATATATACATATATACATAGTCTGAAGATTACTCTCTTCTGGAATATGAATGGTTAACCTAAGTTTCGTAGGAACCTTCTGAAGATGAAGGCAAAGGTGTCTTCCGAAACCTTGTTAAATCTGTACTGATACTAAGGCGTCATATATGTACAAGGTAGTAATATTGATAATTAACGCTGTTGGGTCTTCAAATTTTACATATCCACTGTAGCCAAAACTGGAGCAAGTAACTATATTCTGCTATCATATATCTTATGCCAAAATAGTGATACAGTCAACCAGCTTTATTCTCGGTTTGTGTAGAACTGAGTAGGATTAATTTCAGGGGCTGCATAGAAACACCCTGTCTTCTGCCTTCTCCAGGCACACGCCTTCGCAATGGTTTGCCTGTAATGGAACAGAGCAATTATTACAATTGTCAGAATAGGAACCCGGTATCTATACAACGGATATCGCGCGACGGATCTGACACAATCAAATTAATTAAACTGCTTAGAAGCATCCGGCGGTCTCCGCATGATGCCGCTTTGTTCCTCATAAACAGCGAAGTCAGCAGAAGGTAATGTGGTACACGAAAGTAAGTGCATTCAAAGGTTTAATATGGTGCTCATCTCTGGCGACACATGAAGTTTCTAAAATAACACAAAAAAACTTTAAAATATCATATTGTGTGGGAACATATTTTTTGCTGTTCATCAGTTTTTGCTCTTTCACAAAGAAAATTTACAAAAATCCCTATAATATATACATGCCTCTCCGTCTACTCCCGTTGAAATTAACAACAGAAATATAATTGAAATGTTTGCCATGATGTGTAATAGTTACAAATTTACTCAGCCTTTTGATGTACTAACACTCCCATTAAGATCGGAAAAAATAAAGGAAACTGGATGAATACCTACAAGCTTTCCTGCACCTGCTAAAAATTTGGTGCGCGAAACCATTTCGAAAAATTCACAGACTTCTTGGTTTTTAGTATACTTGAAAATGTTGTCAGTAACTAAGGATATGTACGGAATAAATTCTGGACAACAGTAAGTAGTGAATCGGAAAGGCTGTGCATGGGGCCTCTCATAGCGTAGTGTTAAGCACGTTCTGACATTTGACTAGACAGGCCCAGAATTATAACGAACATTTCCTCTCATAATACTCTATTCTTTTGTCAAGATTCGAAACAAGTTTTCCAGAATACATGTCAAAGTGTAACCATTTGAATCAATTTTCTCAGTCATCACCTTTCTTATGAAAATATTTCTTTTCTTCACTGCCTTGATCAGTTCATATCTCACAATACGTGTACGAGAGTATTCTTCTCTTGGATTGTTACTAGTAACAGTACTGCTTCTTTGCTGTTTTTATGAATAAATCAATCTTTACATCTTCTTGCTAAACCTAACTTTATACTTACTAAGCGTAATTAATCATAATATTTTGCCTGTATTTCGGTTTGAATAACTTCTGATGACTCCATTTCTCTAATACCTTCTTTAAAGTATTATGTATACTTAGCCAAAAGAAATACAATTTTTTTATTGCGCAGCAACGGCCAAAGTCTGGCCTAGACAGCTTCACTGTTAAAGTTTTCGAGATCACACACAGACACACCACAGTCGGTAGGACTCCTCTGGACGAGTGATCAGCCCTTCGCAGAGACCTCTACCTGACAACACACAACAATCACAACAGACAAACCGCCATACCTCCGGCCGGATACGAACCCGCAGTCCCAGCAAACAAGCTGCCGCAGACCAACGCCTTAGACAGCGCGCCACTGGGATCAGCAAATGAAATACAGTATTTTGCATAAAATATATTTAATTATTTGAAACGTAATTGCTGAATATGAAAAGGGGATTTATATTGGAGAGACGACAATAGAATAATTAAATCGGCTGTCAAATTTAAAACCTATAAAAGGAAAATCATAATAACAGACTAGATACAGGTGATGGGGTATTCCATGAACCAGGAGATAAACATGGTACAATAAATCAAAACACTAACAAACACTAGAGAAAACAATTTCCACCACCGATACTGAATTTACTGGAATGTGAGGTAATATAGTTAATGGAGTAGAAATATATTATGAAGTAACACAACAAATGTACCAGAGTAATTTGTACATCAAAGAAGGATTTTGGACATAAAATTTTAACCTTGAATAAAATATGTTTCACGATTAAGAAAAAAACTTAGATGAAAATCTGTAATAAGGAACAAAAACATACAAAAATGAAACATGAAAACGTGAGACTGAGGAAATTGTATCTAAAAACAGAATGTTGATACACTGGAAAACTGCAGACGGGACTTCTGCGATCTACTGTATTAGGCCATTTTATCGTAAAAATTCAGACATCAAGAAGAAAGTAACGTTACCTACACTGTAGAAGCAACTGACACATAAAGGGTGCAAATATAGAGCAAGGCAAATGTGAAGCAAGACTAGGACACCATATCTCACGCAGATTCTCCCAGCTACTAAATCTTACCTCCTACTCTTTAACTTGTGTTGATACAGTGGCTTCGTGATTCGATTTTGAAACACTGTTCAGAAAGTGTCCAGCACTTTATTCTGGTACGCAGTATCTTACTAATATCTGTTATTCGCAGTTAGTTTCATATATATCTCCGTCATAGGCCTTTCGATGTTGCGCTGCTACGTACAATGTGACTGGTTTAAGTGAAAGAAATTCTGCTACAAATATTCTTCCAATTTTTCCTTTCGCTAATTTCCAGTGTTCAGATCCAATGAAGGTATACGTATGGGCAGTTGCTGTACAAAATGTAAGTAAGTTTTCTTTTCATATTACAAGTAATTTAGAATAAATGGTTTCATGAAATTTGAATCCAGGTTTATGGGGATGATGACGATTAAGTAGGACTAAATCCCATGGAGTATAATTCCTCATGAGAAGATGGAAATCGGAGAGATAGTCAAGGAATTCCCTGAGGAGTAGAAATGCTCACTGTCGTGTATAAACTTCTCCTCCTCAGGGCCTGAACATGCTGAATGCAATATAAAAAGGGTGAATCTTTAGTTCCCGTACACAAGGTCCTAGTCACAACATAGGCCCGTATGCCTGCATTCTTGATAAGAAAACTTTCATCTGGGTTTAAATTGAGTGTGAATAATTATCATATATTAACAGTTGCTTTCAAGAAGACGGCCTGAGAATGGGGACAGATCCTGTCGCTGAAACCTTCTATGTTATAAATTTGTAGTTTTCCATAATGTGTACGTATGAATCCAACATATATTATTCCACCAACTCGTACACTAATACATTATACAATAAATTTTAAACAATTCCCGACATGTTTCGATGTATATTACATCATCTTCAGGGAAGCTGAGTTAGAACACTGGGGAACAGCCGAAGCAAGCCACTGGCTATTAAGGATCTGCCAAGTCTTTTTTCTGTCTCTCGTAAAACTCTTTGTCAGTGGGTTAGGACAAATCGATGGTTCATGAGTGATTTTTTAGTCTCTCAAAAAGGGCTCTTCTCCTTGCAGTTTATTACGTAATACAACTACTAACTTCTCCTTTAAAAATTGTAGTAGGCTCATACTATCTACTAGAATACTGAAGGAACAGCTATTTGCTTCGTGTAAGGTGTGTTAATGAGCGAAAAGCGTATAATATGAATTCATATATATTAAGTGTCTGTATTTGAAGACATTAACTTAGTCAGACTAGCGGATACAACAGTGACATTCTCTAAGCACATGTCTCAGTTTCTTATCTAAAATTCCTATACCATTCTCTTCATTCCACGCATTCCTCGTGACGCGATTTCCCGTGAGATTTCACGACAATGTAAGCCCACAGGGATCTATAAATGATACGACTATAAAGATACTCATGTTTTTCTAAACAATCCACAAACTTCTACATTAACGCAGGAAAAACATCTGAAGTTATTTCGACTAACATCAAATAAAGATTATGTAAAATAAAAAGGCTGGTCTACATGAGAACACTGTTACGCCACGTGATTAAATCGCGTTGGTAATCGTGCTTGGCATTCGCAGTCTCCAGGGTTAAAATCTCAGCCCGGAAACAGGCTGCGCTGACCGATATGTGCCCTGATTGAAATTTGAATTCTACGGAATATGTTCGGAAAATCAATTATGATATTCTGTTTTATAACAAATGCAATCTTAGTACTCCAACTGCGGCAGATCTTTGACCTTTGTCTTATTAAAACACGAGAGTCTAAGAACAGGACTTTTCGGACACTGGGTACGTACCGTCCTAAGATGACAAGTGACAGCTTCTCAGTTGGGGTCATTATTTAGACCCAGTCTTCATTAGTAGACATAGGGGTATCCCAAATGTGTGAATAAATACAAGAACAGCTATGTATTGAGTGGCAGAAAAAAGACAGTTTCCCAAATATTGTTTTCTTGCAATAGTGTATTTTAACAAGGAGCAGATAAAATCAAAATGGATTAGCATGATGATGAAAATTATAGAGACTTAGTAATAATAATAATAAACTTTTAGTAAAATTTCAGAAGGACAGATTGTTTAACCTTTTAAAGCCTAGCGGTAACTCTACGTACTACCAGGTTTACCATTAAAACATTCTAAGTGGTGCCCACATTGCTTTTATATGTTTTGTACGGATCTCAGAACAAACAGCAACTTTTGCCTTATAAAACAGTAAGAGATTGGTTGTTATAACCGAAGTGGAGAGTGTTTACAGCGCGGTACGCACTGAGTCCTTATATAAAACACATACGCTTCGTTTTTAAAGGGTTAATGGGTGACGAGTATGGCTTGTGTGGGGAACAGAAGAGTTCCATACAGAGTTTTGGTAAGTAACCTGAGAGAAATGGGCAATTTAGAAGACTTGGGCCTAGAGAATAAGATAATAATAAAATGGACCTTCAAGAAATAAGATGGGACCGTGTACAGATTGATCTGACTCGTCACAGGAACAAGTGGCGAGCTCTTGTGCGTATGGTTCCAGAAAATTCGGTAAATTTCGCGACTAGCTGAAGAACTACCAGCTTCTCATGAAAGACTGTTTTCCCTTCAGGTATTTGGACGTATTTTTAATTGTTTATTCATTAACTGTATATAATGCAGTACATACATCAATATTAACAACATTATCATTGCTTGCAACTCCAAATTTTTAGAAATAATTTAATGAATGCTATTATCGTGTATTTCCGGTTCAGAGTGTAGGTTGTTGTCCTTTGTTGGCACAAAATGATCAACGTCAGAAATGCAACAAACACTTCTGTTATACCAAAGAATATATAGCAAAGTAACAGTGATTATTTTTGGTCACTGGCTGTGTAATTGGAACGAAGAAAACGCCAGTAGATATAAACTACGGAAGACTAGATAAGCCACCAAATCTCAGCATATGGAATTTCGTTAAGATTGTTTCCTATACTTGATTCTTCATCTTTTCTTTCTTCTTTCTTTTGTGCGACTACATGTAGATCCAGTAGTCTAGGAACGCATATCCTAATTGTCAGCTTTCTATTTTATGCTATAAATTTACTCCTTATTTCACTTTCATTTCCTCTGTCACATTGTCTATTCTCTTATTTTTTACTTTTCTACTTGTCTTTGAATACTCTGTGCGACGGATTGTTCCAGCAAAGTCCAGGTTAACAACAGCCGTAGCTGAGTTTTGGTTCGTTAAATGCGGTGACACCTGGCGACAAATATTGTAAGCTTCCTTTAAGCTCTGCCGCCTTCTTGGTCAGAAGACATCAGCTGAAGAATTTGAAAGGCCAACCTGAATCATTCAGCGGCGATGTTACAAGATAACCTAAAAAGAAGCATTGACGAGACCAGATAAAACAGAGCAGGCTAACCCTTTGAACATTAAAATAAATCCGCACCATTTGTAAAGGTTCTATTGGTATCTCACAGAGAGAAGTGTGTTGAAATTATAAAGTATTTTAGCCTGGAAGTGACTCTTTGTGGTTGAAACTTGTTGCAGAAATAAATACTAGAGACAATTGAGTTGTGTTGACTGCTCGTTACCCTTTAAATAATAAACACCACATTTTTAATGCTGTTTAAGAGTAGTAACAGTTGTTTGTATTTAGAAATATGCGGAACGCACATTATGCTGTGCGGACGAAAGTCAGGTTTTTGAATATTACAGTGAATGGCACATACATTTATCACTGGTCTTCATATTGTTTTTATCAGAGTACTAACTAACTAACTAACTAACTAACTAACTAACTAACTAACTAACTAACTGACTGACTGACTGACTGACTGACTGACTGACTGACTGACCGACTGACTGACTGAGTGACTCCATGAACTAGAGTCATTCAAGCTAATAGACTGTCAACTATTCAAGAAATTCCTCGCATTTTATGGAAACCGAAAGTTCATTACCGCATTCACAAGAGCCTGCCACCTGTCCCTATCCTGAGGCCGATCAATCCAGTCCATGCCTTCCATCACACACCATGAAAATCAATTTTAATAATATTCTGTTATATACCCATAGGTCTTCCAAATAGTTTCTGTCCCTCAGGTCTCCCTATATGCACCTCTCCTCTCCCATACTAGCCACGGGCCCGGTCCTCATTTTTCTTCATTTTATAACTCCTGTAATAAGCTTGTTTGGTACGAAAAATACCGCTCATAAAGCTCCTTGTGATGTAGTCTTCTCCAGTCCCTTTTTACCTCATCCCTCTTAGGCCCAAACAACTTCTCCGGTATCCTATTCTCGAAAATTCTGAACAAACGTTCTTAATGAATGTGCCAGCCCAAGTTATACACCCACAAAAACAACAAAAACGATGTTTTAGTAGATTTTAATCTAACAAACAAGAAGACAAAAGCCCTGCAAAAATTTCCCTGCTTTCACTATGCTCTTAATTCCTTCGCGAATGGGATTTTTTATTTGTTTGGTTTATTGCCAAATATTTGAACTCTGCCACACTTTCGAACGATTCATTACTTTCACATCAGAATACAGGCAAAGTAATTTGCTCGAGACTGTTCCGTTCTTATTCGACTTGAACCAAGAACATGTGATGTTAACAAATTGTATAGCTAATTTTTGCAGTCTACATTGACAGGAAGCAGAATTGGCTGAACGTAATGGTGAACAAGAAAAATTCCTTCCCCTGCCAATAATTACATTAACCCATATGTACTATTTTAATAACACTTTTAAAATACTGTATTGTGTAGCGTCGAAAGGCAGGTTGAGTAGTCAATGGTGAACTGCAAAGAATGTAAAGGGAATTTGCCGAGGCTTAATTTGAGTGAATTTACCATTATGCGTCAAGAAAGACTATGGAATAAATAGGATAATAAACTTCGGCTCGAATCGTATGGCTAAATCCGATTGTTTGCCTCTGAAATTGTTACTCTGCTGACTGAACCATTTCAATTCATGTTCAAGAAGTTTTTTTCCCTTGTTAGTCGACGCTGTCAGCACGCATATTGCTCAACATTCACAGTAGGCACATAAGTCGTGCTGGATTGGTTACTGGTGGGGACAACGGAAGTAAACGGATATGGGCTTGCCTGAATATCAGTTTATCCACCATGAATTCCACCTAGACCAACCTGTAAGCGAAACCTGTCCTCCGCTATGGAAGGTTAAAATTTATTCCTTTACACTACACAGAGACATGCCGAGGAATGGAGGAATGGCTCTATGTATTTTTAAATTCGACATTAGATGGACGTTAGTGGTCAGCTTCACACCACCGGCTGCTTTGCTCAGAAGAAAAGAGTCTCTATTAACCACTGAAGAGGGGGAGGATGGGCCACCGCCCTGGTCTGGACGCTTTGGAGGGAAGAAGAGTCTCTTGCTCCTGGCGGAAATAGAAATATAACTGCACCGTCGTGCAACCCTTAGAATAGTCACTATACTGACTGAGCTATGCTAGCTGTTCAATGACAAGAAGTCGGCAAGTACCTCATAAATGCTTTAAAATAAATTTTTATTGTTTTCTGTAAAGAGTGGATACTTGTAATTTGGAAATAATATGCCCTTTCTACACGATTCTTTCTAAAGCTGAATACTTTATGCAGATTCTGTCGTGAACTGTCATTGTACCGGTAGCTAAACAATTCCAGGAATGTGTATACATAAAATAGTTACCTGACATTCAACTCTTATACCTTTAGTATTGAACTACAAACCGACAAAAAAAAACAAAACCAAAAAAACCGATTAGAACTTCCAATAAAGAATTATAAAAATGGTCTCATAAAAGTTGTCAATGTCTATCACATCCAAAGACAAAACACAAATGAGAAATAGAGTGTGGTTTATAGGAGAGGATTCCGATTTATTCAAGGTTATATTACACATGATGTAGTAAATTCATTGCATTATTAAACGATTTATTTTCCTTACCGTCTATATAGGCCTATATAATAAGCGATGGTTTAAAGGGTGTACATTTGTAATCTGCCTTGCTCACGCTTCCGCCGTTTTACCCATGAGGAAAAAGACCTTGCTGTCCGGTAAGTTACTTCGTTATTTTAACTTCTACCGAGTAATCATTTGTCCTGTATTTTTCAGTCAGCTACAGCCTTCATTATGCGGAAGTATGCGGAAGTACATCCTCAAGTAAAATCGCCTAATACCTCATAGCTGCATCGCTGCAGAGCGACTGCCGACAGTGTCCCTTCTCTAATACTCAGTCCCGCGTGTCCCGCTTTAAGACGGGACTGCATGCCATAGAGCGGACTACATCGACTGCTGCGCAGCGAGTGATTGCTGCCCAAGCTCTGAAGTACACAGTCCCGCGAGTGTCGCGTTAACAAGGAACCACGCAGTAAAAGGCCAACATATTTGTCGCACAGCAACTCACGGCGCTTCCCGCTGTGCCATTCTCAGTTCATCGTTAAATTAAACACGCTGTATTATATGCAATTACACTAAGCTACGCGTCTGTGTGCGGTAATACTATCTTCAGGCGTGCTTCTTAATTCTTCTTTTAAAAAACCATAAAAAGTTATTAAATTTGTACCATCGTTGCACTTTAATGACTTGGGTTTCAAGGTCATAAAACTGTGTATGTTTTACTTTCTACTTAAATTTGAAAATAGGCATTTGTGCCTCTTACATTATCTCTTTCTCTTCCTTTCTCTTCAGGTTGAATCATTGTATATTAAATATGATGCAACTGGAATAAACAAATTACCAAGCTCTCGAAACAATAGTCTACCATAGAGCCAAGACATTGTCAAGAACAGAGCTTCTGTAGAGTGGGCAAATGAATAAATAAATAAATAAATAATGAGGAGACGTATTCACATTTTTCGTTGATAAACGCTTTTTCCCGCATGTTGTTGGAACGAGGGGGTGCAGTTCCACGCATTTGTTTTTCATTGTTGTTGATTGATTGGTATCCTCCTGCGTATTTGAGAGATACCGGGTTCAAATCTCGGCCATGGACAGAAATATCATGAATTCACTTCTCCACATTTCACTCGACCTGATGAACTTCTCACTCCAGCGTACCTTCTTATGCTCCCCTCCAATCGTTTAGCCACTCTCTTCACTTGCATGCAGATAGGGATAATCTTTGGTCTTGTTGACATAGGTCAGGTAGCTTGGAGGGAAAGCAACAGAAGGAAGAGACTGAGTTATACCAAATTTTGTCATCCTCACAAACCATGGGATCACTTCGTGTGGCTTCAGTTTAAACGAGACGAACACTCAGTTTTACTTTCCGTAAAATTTACACACGGTATATATGATAAGAGTCAGTGTGGGTACCAGAGCCAGTCTCGACGATATGGAAAAGGGAAATGGTCTGCCCTGAACAGTGTCGGTTAAAGAGTTATGTGAGTGGAAAAGTAAAATTTAATTTACGTCCTCATGCTTTGAGCATAATAAGCTTTATTTTAAGTGTAAGACGGAGACAGAGGTAAATATTTATATCAATTACTAGATGTAAATGCGCTGCATAATAATGTATAGACCATATGCTGTAGAATATCTTAAAGAATTAAAGAGTTCCGAGCTCTTTAACATGGGATAATTTCTGAAGAAAGATCTAGCTCGTGGGAATACAATGATATCATATGATGGCATTCAAAAACAAGTAATAAATAGAAAACAAAACCGGTTTTTCGACACACTAAACACACACACACCTGATAAAAAACAAAAGGCAAAAAGTTTCTCTATAAGAGCGGCCGTATAAAAACTTTAACAAAGTAGTTGGACATATCTGCTGTCCTTCTCAATAGGTAGCCATGTTGCCGCTTGCTTCTTCATTGTTTTTCTTATGTACCGCTTTCAGAAAAAAAGCCGATAGCTAGCTAGCTAGCTATAATTCGTCTCTGAGAACGTTTGCGGCTTGCCTTTGTTAACAGTTGAAGATCGGGAAAACGTCTTTTGATGATGACGATTCTTATATACACTCAAGTCCATGGAACTATATATATCAGTGAAATTAAGCAAAGATCAAGCTGCCATAATGGTGTGTTTGGGTGATCACCGATACGGGGTTAAATTAAAATAGCCGAAATATACGCGATTTATATTTGTAACGGTAATACGAAATTAGGTTTAGCATTCTATTACAGACTGTAACAATTATGTATTATGTGTTTGCTTTCGTTTATAGGAATGAAGATCAAAGAAGCGTCATCTAAAAACCTGGACGTACATACCAGGATAGGTTTCACCCTAGAACAGACTATGAAGTCTCAGAGGGGGAGTAGAATTCTAGCTCTACTCTTTCATTAACCTCGGCCCTTGAAGGAGGTGGGTGGTCAACGCCACTTTCCAGCCACTGTATCCCTGGCAAAGAGACACGGTACCCATTTTAAAGGAGGCTGTTTGGGCCTCAGGGCAGGTCTGGACAGGTGCGGAAAATCTTGCCTCTACCGGGATCCAATCCCCCGACCAACTATCCTGGAGCGAGTCGCTATACCGACTGTGCTATCCAGGCCCATCAAACCATGATACAAGACGTCGTAAACCAGGTGTGCAAAAGTCACAGGCGCCAGTTTGCCCAGGAGAATAAATTTTGTATTTTGGTGCCCATTACTTTTGAGTCTCCAGTGTAGAGATTTCTTCATGTTATCACCGCGTCGCATAGAATTTTAAGATTGCTTGTAGATTTTCAGAAAATTTGTTTATTCATTCATAACCTATAAAGCTATGATTTTTCACTGCTACGAAAACCTCAATTCTATATCACACTTCTTTGTCTAGTTTTAAAATTAATTATTCTTACCGTTTTGAATCAATATTTGCCTTAATGGACCAACTAAATGCACTTACAATACGTGATATTGGTAAGTACACCGTGAAGATGGCATTGTTATGCCGAATCATGTCAGAGTGAAGTGACTGTAACATCATGTATTGTCAGTGCAATTATCGTTTGCATTAAGTGAAGACAATTTCTGTACATGTTGATGTCGGTTCCAGCTGCTTTATTCCTGGACAGGCGATCTGTGCCTTGATTTTCCAATAAGCCGAGCGGGTTTCAAGCCCCTCCCGACAAAGTGGTGTATAAAAAATTCCTGCCCCTTCAAGGAATCAAAACCTGGTCGTCCAAATGGTCATGACATAGGCAATTTTCAGTGCAGTCCACTACATACGTACCAAATTTTCCGGCAAATTCGGTCCAAACGGCAGTGCTTCAGACTTGTATATGGGAGGTATCCGGTTCAAAACTCGGCCGGGACAAATATAATGAGGTATCTCATGATTTTCCTCGCTCCCTTCATTCAAAGGCTGGAATCTCTTAAATTATCTCACTGTTTTTCCCTACCTCATCACATTCAGTTCACTACTTCCTATCATTCAAACTTTAGTCACTACACTTCAGAATTTGCTTCCTACAGCGGCATGAATTAAACTTCATTCAGGTGAACAAATAAAGTAGGATAAGATGGGTGGTGCCTGTGGCACGCATGAGAGAGAAGAGAAATGCTTGCAGTTTTTCGAAGACCTCTGTACGTTTATGATACTATCTCTCTGAATTTTCTTGGAATGGTAAATGTTTCAGACAAAGTTGTAGACAATATCAAAACACACATTTTATGTTCAGTAACTTTTTTTCTGAAAATTGTGGCGTTTATGAGATAATGTGGAAAAATAGGTTAGGGCCAGACAGACTACGTAAGATAAAGGATAAAGGATGACTAAGGCAAAAATACGGACACGCACTCGTAACATTTAACACTTACGGTTTTATAACTGATTAATTCATTTGATCAGGTAAAATGCTTTGCAGCAGCAATGACAAAAACAGAAGACCTATGCAATGACTTACACGGCATTACTATCTGTTTAGCTAAATTTTACGTCTAAAGAAGGCCATGAGCAAAAGAACAATATTTCCTTCCAATGCAGTGTTACTATGTAATGTGTGAAGGAGTTCAAATTATTTGGAGTGTAATTTCTTTCAATGTTACGTGTAATTTGCATTTTTGGCGGTGACATAAATTTACCATAAAATACTTTTTTTGCAAAACTGAATATTTTTGTATACTTGAAAGTGACATGTCACTCAACGACACAAATAAGAAGCATTGTTTTGCTTCTACTGCAAAAACTGTACGAGAAAGTGCCATAAAGCTACGTTATACGTGTATTGCCTATATTGTTGGCTTTTCAGTGCAGCTACAGGAATTTTTGCTTTAATAGCCCTGCACCCATTATGGCTGCACTCTGATGAGCTTTGCAGTGGTTGGGTACAGACCGTGCGACTCAGAGCATCCTACATTAAATACCGAAATCCTCTGTACTATGCCATGTGTATATATCTTGTTTTCTTTTGTCTGATAACAACAGGCATTCCGAGAATTGCTGGTCCATTTAATGTGGTTACGTTCGGCAGTAATTCAGTGACAGGTTGATAGTAACCACCGATATTGCGCTTGTGGTTTGGTTTGGCTTCTAGTAGGATTACACCGTAATTTGCTGGTGTCACCGAAATGCCCTTCAGTTACAAACGGGGCATTAAATCATCGGTAGAGTGGGGGACGTAAAGATACGGGGGTTGTATGAAGTGACCACTAAATTACCGTGAAAATGGTCAATACTGCATTGTACCATACATCATGCGAAAAATCAACTCCTAAATTCAGTTAGTGCGTAAAAATAAATCATAAAAGGCAAACGTGAATTTCGATATTGTTGGGGCCGTGTTTGTTATTGGCGTGTGTTTTGACGTAACATAAGAAGTGAGTTCTTAAAATTAAATTCGTAACTCCAGTTACTTCGTTCATAGGCAAAAGAATACAAATTTGAAAATGAAATAGAGAGGTATATTGGATAAATTTAATTTCTGTTTTGGGTTAAAAACCGAGACGTTTCGGAAGCTAGGTTTGCTTCCCTTACCAGGTATGATATTTAACCCATTGCTTTATTAAATGTAACCAAGAACCAGGACAGAGATTAATATCAGAAAGCAGTTCTAATTGTAGAAAAAATTGTGGTTTTTAACAGTTGGTTGAAACCTTAGACATTTCTTTTTTTTTCTTTTTTTCTCGTATTTTAATATAAAATTTGCATCTAACACACAGAGTGTATTTGTGTCTTTTACCTTTCTAGGGATAAAAATGCCTCTAATGTCATTGGCCTTTGTAAGGTAGAAGCCATAAGTTGTCTGTGAAGTGACAGCTAATATTACATTATTTTCAGTGTTTAGGCGGATAATACATAATGCCGTATCTGTGGATACATGAAATTATAAAGCGTGAAGCGATAGGAAAGAGAAAAATGCCACTGTTAAAACGTTAGAATATTTGTGTAGAGCTTGCCTGTAGAAAAATTTGAGCGAAGAACGGAATATTTTACCACTTCATTGTAAATTATGTCATATACATTTTTAAGCATTTTTCGCAGTTATTCCGTATAACACTCCCTCTGTTAGTGACCGTATATTATTTGAAAAATGTCTCTTATGGATAGTGATGTCGTGCATTTTTTATTTACTAAATATTTCAAGGAATGCCTCCATTTGCAAGATAAAACATTTGCAAGGGTTAGGAGATCCTTCCAAAACTTTGGCAATTAGTTACGAGATATAAGACGTCATTCACCATAACGCAGGGATCCTTACAGTCATTCTACTGAGAAATCCTTACAGACGTATCTTTTATTATTTTCACTTGCCTGTCATTCAACGTCTCCTCCAAATTGTCTATTGTGACTGTCTTATTATGTGGACCTTGTAATTGAAAGATCAAAGATTGTTGACTCTAACCATCATGTTTCAGTATCTCCCAGTTGGTATTATTTTTGTTGGCGTAAACACCTGTTTTGTTTAAAGAACAAAAAAAGAACAAATGACAGTCAACATTCGAGAGGAAGAACACAGAAATCTAACATAAGAATTTAAACAACTATGTATGCACACAACCTATCACGACATAGTGTGTCTCTTATTTTTCCATTCATCGTCGATAGACTTCAGTATGTCGACTGGGCTGTGAATGTTTATTTGGCGGCCATGGAGCTGTCACTTGCGGGCGAGCTAATCAAGACGCGCTCGGATATGCGCCGGGTGTTGGTCATGTTTTGCTTGGCGGGAAATGGAGCCGCACTTGCCGTACCGAACGTTCGCCAACGCTCGGCGACCGCTCAGGTTTCTTTCATGTTCAAATCCTATTCCTACGGCATTCTAAAGGACTAAAGGCAGTAGACATGACAAATTTATTTAAACACTGCAAGCGAAAAATAAAAGCAACGACTGAAGTGGAAGTCAGAATAACATGCGCTCTAACGTAAAATAACACAATAATTTTGTCAACGCGTAGGCTCGTGAAACAACAAGAAAAAGCCGAACAGGAACTTCATGGAACAGAGTCGTCCCAGGCAAACTGATAGTCGCTCAGCTGGTGAAGTAATTATTTGCCGTTTTTCAAACCGAAGGTTAGCACGTTTGTAATGTCTATTAATTTTTATATCGTTCCGATAGATATAGCAATTTTAGGGCATAGAATTTTCCGTTACTTTGGGTATTGCAACTAAAAATTCTTACAAAATTTTCTTTACAACTTGCAAGCTACACGCCCCATCTAGAAGTCATTCTATATTTTATCGTCTCCAGAATAGCTGTTAAATTGTACATAAACGGTTTTAATTTGTAATTGTCCTTTCATGATTTTATGGTACACCTTCCTCCCCGTTTTCATTCCTGTCTCACCACCACCTGATTTATTATAACTTCCCCTTCTATGTTTCCTCTTTAGGGAAAGTGCATATTTCATGCTACATGAAACTGGAAGAATAACATGCCATGGTGTACTTTAACCTTTTAAAGCCTAGCGGTAACTTTACTTACCACCAGGCTTAACTTTAGTCAATTCTCCATGTTGCTCACATTGCGTTTATGTGTTTTTTACTTATCTGGGAACAATCTGCAACTTTTACCTGACACGTCATCAAATGATTGGTTTTTTAAACTGAGGTGGAGAGTGTTTACTGCGCGGTACGACCTGAGTCTTTATATTAGAAAGAATGCGTTTCGTCTTTAAAGGGTTAATAGTTACATTTTTGTGTGAGACGTAACTTTTAAATAGAAAAGAGCTTACGTAATGAATATCGTTGCTGCGTTTCACCATAAAACATGATTTATGAAGAAAAGCTTCTCAGATATTTACATTAATACGGGTAAATGAATTTCCCAAATAACATTATGTTAATTCGGTTTCCAGTTTATTTCCGAAGTAGGCGTATTAGACGAGTCAAGCCGCACAACTCAGTTTCCCACTCCCCTGTGTTATACGGTTTTGTACACTATAATTAATACCAGATTTATACAAATGACACTAATAAAGTGGATACAACAGGGAACTCTGGTCTGACCCATCAAAATCCAATCACATAACAGCACAAATCTACAAAAGTTAAGGCCAATGCAAGAATTGCCTCTCTAAGTGGGCCTTCTTAACTTTGACAGGACAGCGATCCTACAGCTTACCACTTCCTGTACTAAGAAAACAAAAGTACATGTCATCCACACAGTGTATTTGTTATGTGTTTAGAATTATTTTAAAAAGAACATTTTTATAAACAACATTCACGGACTAACATCTTTAAACGACACAGACTGTGTACTCTTTGATATAGGAACCCAAGTTTTGTACATAATTTAGACGAACGTGGGCCTTGAAAAAGTTAAGACACAGAAGATTCTTCTGTATATTACTTCCGTGAATGTTAATGCGCTACTGAATGAAAAAATTACAGTTGATTTTCGGATTACTGACTTCATTTGAAGAAGCTGTGTGCAACTATAGTTGTGCCCTGACCCGTCATTGGAGATTTCGTTATTTGTGTAGATGAGATCTCACGTTGTGAGGTTTGAGGTAATGACAAAATTGCTACTGAGGATTCGAGCCCTGTGGGATATTAGGATGAGTCAAGTGGTGAAGAACAGACATTCTAGAGCTCATCGTGTTTTCATCATGGGGAACAAACAAATATTAAAGTTTTCTATTTTCAAGCCAAAGTATAAAACTATTAAATTCTGAAAAAATTAGTTTCCCTGAAGATGAAGTACAAACCCTCGAAAGTTCGCGAACTACATAGCAGTCTAAAAGGCGTCATATTTCAAAAGACGTGAGTCTTAGGTTTGAGGTTTATCACAATGGTGAAAATGAAAACTGAATTCTTTGAAATGTGACACCTTGTATTTTGTTATGTAGGTATTTTCAGAGCCCCTTACCTTAAAATCCTAAAAACGGAGACATTATACTCCTCCGAGACTTTGTTGCGTATCTACCAAGCTACATTGTGCCCAGCTTTTGTTTTATTTGTTAAGTTGTCTCACTTGTCCTATCGAAATATTGACGTACAATAAGAGTTGGCTAGACTGAGACACCATAGAAAGAAGCTAGTTGTGATAAAATATGAGAGATTGGTTGCGTTTGAATTGCAAGTAGATCTGAAGATATATGAGTGTAACTAACCATTCTATTGTGTAATAAGGCAACATAAAGTTTTATAGAACATGGACACCCAAATCTTATAAATTGTATCGCCCTTTAGTCCCACTTGATACGTTACCATCCACTAGAAATATAGGACTGTGCTCTTCCTCGCCCAGTTATAGGAGTAGTTTGTGTTAGAAAGGCTTTAAATAAAATATTTTTGGTGTAATGCCATTTACAAAAACCTAGATAACCAATAGGGTGGCGGCCTTGACCAGATAATCAGGGCCCTTACAATTAGCTAGTTTATTCGCAGATTTCACAAAGGGAATCCAAAATAACCTTTTCTATCAGAAGAACAGACTCCAGTCCCATACACGGCACAACAAATTTTGGTATTCTCTACGTTTGAGTTCCCTCTGACCCTCGCGTCCCTGGCACAGGATCCTGGGGACCACATCTTAACCACTGGTAATTTATCTGCAAGTATCTATACAATAGGTTACACGCAAAACAAGTTTACCTCATGTAGATCATTATTACTTACGGCCGACTTTACAGAATGAGTTACAAGAATATCACCTTATCCTAAGTTTGATTTCTTTAAAACATAGAATCAGATTGTAGCGTTCTGGGGTGTGATAACGAAGTCTTGCAGACGGACATTAAGGACTTGTAGGTAGAGCTTAATTCGCTATTTGATCTCGAACAGCCTGTCCTAGGCACATCGGTACCTACCAACAAGATTTTACAAAGTAAAAATCCAGAATAGCTTAGGCTAAAATTATTATAAAGTTGAGATAACTAGCGCTAGATTAATCTTTTTTAAAACACATGACAAAATAATTTCTATGAACCTATTGCATCCCTGTGTGAGGTGGAGCTTTTCTGTTCCTCTTGTTTTACATTAAAAAAAATTCTTGTTCATTGCATAGCCTATGAATTGAATTCTTCATGCTGTAGAACCAACAGTGTTCTAGTTATCTTTATGTACCCAGCGACTCTTCAAAAGGCTTATCAGCAAGGAAAATAAAGAAAGAGTTATTACATTACATTCATGTACTGATAATTACAAACACACACGCAATAGCTGTTGTTTTCCATTGATTCAATTTTCCTTATTAAACCTTTGTACTAACTTTGCTGCGGGCTTTTGAATTGCACGTAGAAATTTCTTTTTACAAAAATATACTGAGTTTTACTTCGTGCTAGAACTTTATTAGAGGTAGATTTGTACAAGGAAGGTAATATATAATGTCATTAGTTTACATATTATGCCCCAAAATTTCTCTTCAGTATTTCATTTATCCTATAGTCTATGTAACGCCGCTGTGAGTAGTTCAAGTTGTTTAGCATCCAAGAGTAGGATAATTCACCATCAATACATCATAAATGGCTTGGAAATGGCCGTGGCCTAACTTGAGGTTCTATCTACGAATTTGTCTACAGAGTTTAAGGAAAAACACAATAAAGCAAGAAAACATGTGGATAGATTCGAGTCTCTTTAATCATGATAGTAACAATTTAAATTGAATACATAAAGAAGTTCATTAAATAAGACATGTTGTATTTTTATTTTTACACTATTTTGACCGTGCATTTCTATATATAGCAAATATCAGTCACCAACAAATGCACTATTTCTATGTAGAGGCACTTTTACATCATATTACACCAGATCACCCGACATGTTTCGATGCTAATGCATCATCTTCAGGAGTACGCTCTTTCACTACGTTCACAAGATTACACGTTGCACCGTAACAGTTCATACAAGTTAAATGTTCGTTGTCCAATAAGGATATTGTAGCACAATATTTATCTTATAAAATCCTTTTGATCTCATAAAAACCTTAAAATTAAAATTAAAATTCATTTACACCTCTGCACCATTTACAGTTAGTATATTCCTGCTTACATTAGACCTTAGTTTACAGAGGACTCCGACCTGCACACCAAAACACACACATCAGGTCTACACATCACTCCACTACTCACGTCAATGTATTGCGCCTGTCGTTTTACTGCGATCAAGTGACTGAAGGCAAAAATATTAATCACTAACAAATGCACAAAGAGAGTTTTATCATCAATCGTCTGTCCCGGCCTGCACTGCACTGCAGTGCAGGCCGGGACAGTCAAAAGCACATTCTTACTCAACTATAAAGTGCAACCTTAGTGTAACGATAACAAAATGTTCTCCCTGAAGGTGACCCAGCAGGGTCGAAACATGTAGGAGTGTGTTACGATTGATGATAAAACTCTCTTTGTGCATTTGTTGGTTATTAGTGTTTTTGTATAATAGAGTGCACGGACATGGAACACATTAAAAATGACTGAAGACTATTGTACATACATCGTAGTATACTAACTGCAAATGGCACAAAGGTGTAAATTAAGTTTTAATTTTAATTTTAAGATTTTTTATGAGATAAAAAAGATTTTACAAGATAAATATTGTGCTACAATATCGTTGCTGGACAATGAACATTTAACTTTTATCAACTGTTATGGTGCAACGTGTAATCTTGTGAAAGTAGTGAAAGAGTGTACCCCTGAAGATGATGCGTTAGCATCGAAACATGTCGGGTGGTCTGGTGTAGTATGATGTAAAAGTGTCTCTACATAGAAAGATTGCATTTGTTGGTGACTGATATTTGCTATAAGACACGTTGTAACTTATTGTCTTGATGAGTAAAGTTGTCTCTGTCCAAGGCATGAAAATAAATAGCTTTAGTACACTCTTAACTAAAGTATTCTTTTCACTGGGCCGAGATTTACGAAGGCATGCTTTTCCTACACATTATATAAAGTATTTCTACATTGAATATCATCAAAGCCGACAGAGGTTTATTTGAGTGCAGAGTGATATTGCTTTGAAAAAAGAAGGTTTTAAAAATCTACAGCACCCCTTTAGGACACAAACATATTTTCAAAAGTTAAAAACCTTATTTTCTTAGAAAATGTTATTTTACTCTAAGCATGTAAGGAACTAAAATTGCTATAGATTAATTAAATATCAGCAAACATTAATATAGCGATTAATTACAATTTAATTGAAAGGACTTGCATGATTTTTGAGGAATTGAGGAATGTCACTTATAATTTTTCTACAAAATACGTACGCTTCTAATTACATAAATTTTTGACTGAAATAGATTTGCATGAATTGGTACAAGAATATAATTAAAACTGGAAAAATAAAAGAGATGCTTTAGTTTACAAAAATTTATTTCACTTGTTTCAGTGTAAACTTTCGAAAATAATTTTTTTCCATGAAATATGGACGAATATGTTTACAACTTAAATATTGCTTACTAAATTTGACTACAGGTGTTAAGCTCACAAAATCACTGCACATATTTTTACTAATTCTGATATGAAAACGTAAGTTATACACTTTCAAAAATTCTCGCGGGAGGGGGGTGGGGGCGGGTGGGGGACAGATATAAGCTTGATGGAGGGCAGGTTGCACACCACAGGTTTAGTTGCTGATTCCAGGCCACAGACATACGAAAACGTACTGAAGGATGTCTCCCCACAAGGCGTTCTGTGCTTTTTCGTTTTCCCTTGTCCGTACCATGAAGGTGTACAACCTTGGCACTAGATTAATCCTTTAAAGACGAAGAGTTTCTGCTTTATATAAGGACTCAGTGCGTACCGCGCTGTAAACACTCTCCACTTCTGTTATAAAAACCAATCTCTTAATGTTTTATAAGGCAAAAGTTGCTGTTTGTTCTGAGATCCGTACAAAACACATAAACGCAATGTGGGCATCACGTAGAATTTTTTAATATTACTCCTGATGGTACGTAAAGTTACCGCTAGGCTTTAAAAGATTAAGGTGAGCGTTTAACTTCACGTCCCAGCCGCTTTAACCCCGGTAAGGAAATCCCGCACTCCTTGAATATGAGATTGGGTGGGCCTGAGTACCGGTGTGGACTTTTGGAGAAAAGCGAAATCTGTTGCCTCAACCGACATTTGAACCCCAAACTTCCAACCCATAGCCCAGTCGCCATACCCATTACGCTATCCCTGCTCCCACATAATGTTTAAGTAAAATGAAAATAATATTGCTGTCCTTGCTCTTCTGGGCGGTCGCGCGGCGTATCTAGGTTTTTGTTTACCGACGTTTCGGGACAACATATCGGCCTTATTTCAATGGTCAAGAAGACCAAGAAGAATGCAAAAAGTATGAATTGAATAAGGCTAATAGGATTAATTAATAAAGAAGTTTCTACCACTGCAGTAGCCAAATGTTAAGTGGTTGGTAGCCCTAGAAATATGCAAAGGATCTGAAATAAATAAATAAATTACTTATTACTTTTAAATAATTCTTCACTGTACGTTGAACAGAAGGATATGGTAACTAAAATCAGCAAATGCACGGAAGTTTATAGAAATATATTATAAACTTGCGTGAATGTGTTGGTTTGGTTACCATTTCTTATTTCTTATTTATATATTATTAGCTTTCAAAGAACACGTGGCAAACAAGGAATTTCGTACATGCCTTCATCATTTTATATGACAAAGTGCTGTTGGCCTGCTATTTACTGCCCAACAGTGCGACAGATTACCTTCAGTTTTTGGAGTATGCCAACTGCTCTGTAATGAACGTAGTCCAAAGAGAGAATTATTTAAAATATGATGGTTCATTGTCAGTATTCTCTAGGATTTTATTAGTTGAAACCACATTAACCATCTCGTACTGTGGGTTTTAAAGAATAGAAATCTCTGCAAAATGAAAGCTCCAGATTGCAATCTGTTCGAGCTTTTAGGACTGTACGTGATACATATGCTCTGTAATGTATTTGCAACCAGTTTATTGTTCTTTATTCTTTACAGACGCGAAAACCTGGAACAAAAATATGTCACCCTAAACAATAGTCTGCAGATTATTACACGCCAACTGCTTTATTTTCAGCCCTGTTTAATTAGCTGGTGTTGATTTTCTAATATACACAAGTCAACGTGAAAGGGTTTTCCTGCATATTTTCTTCCCTGCAGAATTTCCAAAATGAATTTTGTTGAAATATGTCTCAAGCCTCTATTACTTACTGATATGTCCTAATCGACATATCACAGGGCAATCACGAAGCCTAAATAAATTGAAATCATTATTTATTTTTACAGATAAATCATAATTAAATTAAAATTTTCAGTAAGATTTTGAGAAGAACGATTTATTTAATATTTGTTATTTTTACTTAAAAACTATTAATAAACCCTATAATTTTCAAAAAGCTGATACCCAAATTATCTATTGTGACAAGTGCTTTGTGTAGGGATGATAGATAATTTCTTACTTTGAATAAAATCGCAATTTACAACATTGTGAAAACAATGTCTTTAAAAAAACATTTGGAAAGATATTAAAACATAATGAACATGAAATTATTTGTTGAGTATGTTATAGGTATAACAAAGAAGTTACATGACATGAGCAAAGCACTTGACGTCGTTAGGAGTGCAAATTTTACGAGGTTGCTCTGAGCTTGGCATGCAGACCGAGTGGGGTAGAGAAAAATGTAGATAACTCCGGCAAAGTACACTTCGAAGACAAAGATGCAGCTGTGCAGCAAATATTGCTATCAATATTAGGGATAAGTTCTTTGAGGATGAGAAACTAACTAACTAACTAACTAACTAACTAACTAACTAACTAACTAACTAACTAACTAACTAACTAACTAACTAACTAACTAACTCCATGGGCCACATTCCTTCTTGAGAAGCTAACAGGTCCTCGGCTAGTCAGGAAATTCCCTGCATTTTATGGAACCCGAAGTTTCGTTACCGCATTTACAGGAGCCTCCACCTGTCCCTATCCTGAGCCAGCTCAATCCAGTCCAGGCCCCATCCCACTTCTTGAAGATCCATTTTAATATTATCCTCCCATCTACATCTGGGTCTCCTAAGTGGTCGCCTTCCCTCAGGTCTCCCCACCAAAATCCTGCATTCACCTTTCTTTCCCCCATACATGCTACATGCCCCGCCCATCTCATTCTTCTCGATTTGATTACCCGAATAATATTTGGTGATGAGCACAGGTCATGAAGTTCCTCGTTATGTAGTCTTATCCACTCCTGTCAACTTGTCCCTCCCTCTTAGATCCACATGTCCCCCTCAGCACCCTATTCTCAAACACCCTCAGCCCTTGTTTCTCCCTCAGTGGAAAAGACCAACTTTCACACCCATAGACAACAGGCAAAATTATATTTCTCTATACAGCAATATTTACATTTTGGATATCAACCTGAAAGATAAAAGATTTTGCAATGTTGAAATAAGTAAAGAAACTTTCAGTGTGGGTGTATATGCACACAGACACAAATACAGGCTAGTTTGCATTATCACGATTAGCTCCTTGCCTGTTAGCAACTGATTCCCGATGGCTACCACAAAGTTACGTACACATAATGCTTCTGTGCACTAACAAAACTACAAGCATTTCCTCTCTAAGCTTCCAGACGGTTTCTTTAAAGTTCCAGAAGCATAAAACAGCTACAGTAAAACATGCGATATCCGGTATTGGATTATCCGGAAATATCTATTAACCGGCAAATCGATAACGAGTTTTGTGTTAAATAAGAAGCGACTTATTGTGTTGTGTTTCCCAAATGCCACTGCATCTTGTTACGTAAGTAGTGGCGAAAACGACTAGAAAGTGCAGCGTGGAAAACATGACAGGATATCAAGTGACAAGTTAAAGGGTTGGGTCTGTCCATGAGGTTGCAGCGTACACTAAGATACACAGTGAGTATAATATTCTGATATCCGAAAAATTGCGATACCCGGCAAACCTTTGATCCTGGACGTGCCGGATATCGCAGATTTTACTGTGGTACATAGTTTTTAAATATACTCAATTTCGAGAAAAATAAGAACAAGC
Organism: Coptotermes formosanus; assembly: GCA_013340265.1. Classification (NCBI taxonomy): domain Eukaryota; kingdom Metazoa; phylum Arthropoda; class Insecta; order Blattodea; family Rhinotermitidae; genus Coptotermes; species Coptotermes formosanus. The sequence continues at coordinate 2,400,235 of BLKM01000378.1, read as the reverse complement.
AGTTGAATCCAAACGCGTCAATAAGTTTGTCGTAGTAAAGTAAAGTAAAGTAAAGTGAAGTACAGTACAGTAAAGTAAAGTAAAGTAAAATACACGCACAGACTTTGCACTGCGGCAGAGTGACAGAAGTCGAATGTGGTACTTGGAAAGGAAGATTTTTCAAGGTAATATGAATTTGATATTTCAAAACAATTCTTTTCTATTCTGTTACCTCAGTGAAAGACTCATACCAAATGATATTCCATATTTTTGTATTTCCCGTTATTTTTATGTAGTTCATTGACCTCACAGTGCTGACAACAATAAACATACTTGTTTATTGCTTCCTCCAGCGAGCATCTCCTTTATTGCTCAAGCCATGGTAACATTTCGACCCCCATCACAGTAGTCTCACGAGTGTATTATATATGTACAGCAATATAACGAGCAGGTACTCGGAGAGTGACTATATGTTCTTTTTGCTAAATTACAGAGCTACATTTTATTCTGGATAATTCCGTGGTTCGTTTGCCTCTAATAAAACCTAGAATTAAATTCCACTCAAAGGTTACCGAAGTGTGTTAACGTGCCTAAAATTCTCAAGGTCAGAGTTATTGTCTTTGTCTCTTTTCTGAAGTTCTTAAAACGGATTCTAAAGCAACAGTATGAGTGAGCATAATAAGATGGCTGCATTTGATATGACTTAAGAGAACCCAGCGACAAATACAGCTCGGTGGTTAGATTGTTATCAACATTACTGTAGCGTTAAATATGACCCTGTAGTGAAATTAATTTCATGACCATGTTGTTCCGTGTTCTGATCTCACGCTTTATCTGTTTATATATATATATATGTATGTGTGTGTGTGTGTGTGTGTGTGTGTGTGTGTGTATGTGTTAGTCTGTGTGGTGAATTACTGTTTCTTTTGTAGTTGGTCATATTCCAGAAATAATAATGATAAAATTATTATTATTATTATTATTATTATTATTATTTCTCTTATTAGTGGTGTCATTGTTATTAAGATATGAATTTTTATGCATCCATTATAATTATACACGACATTTCGCATTGTATTAATTTGCAGATGAGGTGATCAATAAATGAAGTTTAAGCGCTTTGCTTTCGCTTTGTAATGGATTCTGCTCCTATCTCGATTTTTTCATTTGTTATCTCCTTCATATACGGTGCGTTTTTTTACTGGTCAGGAGGCTGTCGAGTGAGCAAGCTAATAAACAAAAATTGAAACAAACCCAATTATTATTACTATTATTATCATATTATTACTATTACCATAATAATCATAATCATTACCCTTATTTCCTTTCACTTGCGTTATCACTCGTAATTGGCCACTGGGCTATTAAGTCAGCACGCAAACAAGAAAAGAATTGAAAACAAATGCATCATTACAGCTTATCTGCACAGGTTTCTGACAGTTTTTTTATTAATTGCACAAAATTTATATTAGACACTCTCGTTTGTGTTTCTGAGGGTAAAATTTAAGATGCACAAGGTTGAGGCTATGGTTCCAGCTGTTTGGTGGGCTAATTAGGAATAACTCAGAATTAAATTCTTCTCTCAGCGTCGAAAAATTATGGCCTATTTGTTTTGCACTAAGTTATGAACGTAAGCGTAACAAGTGATACATTAGTAACGTTAAAACATTTTAATGTTCCTTTTATGAGCTCCCGCAGCTTTACAAAACGAGTACTAAAATCGCTCTTGCCCTCTGTAAGTAGGCAAATACTCGACAATCATTTAATGACTTTAAAGAAATGGAATCTTAACCTGCATCATAATAGGCACTTGACTCTCAAAAATCATCTTTCAGCTCAAAAATAAATATAGCATTTTATAAACAACTCACCATTGCTACTTTTCTCTTTGCATATTTTGTCTCTTTTTCAATCCAAATTTTAAATTGATTATGTCACTGCCAATTAATGTTTATTGTACTTAGTTTACAAGCAATCACACAGTTCGTATCTTGTCTGTAGATCAGCACATATTAGCGTGAGTGTCATAGATAGTCACAAATGATGACGCAAATTAAATATCCAAATCCGTATGACTGGGGTTTGGACGCTTGTAAGGTGTAGAAAAGCTGTTGGTAATTTCATCAAAATTCTATTATTCAAAGCCACAAAGGAAGTATAGATTAAAATTCAGTACACAGGTCCACTAATGAAACCTATATACTCCAGTCAACTGCTTCATATACCTGTACTGTAAGGCGTTTTTCAATATATTTCTCAAATTTTCTTCCAAGTGGTCCTTCTTGTAAGATTTCCCGGCTAAATTCTTGATGCAGTTCTCAACTGTATCATCCAAATACTTCATCATCTTTGAAATGATAAAATACAATATAGTGTTTCACAGACACGCTAATTATAAAGTCTCTCTATTCGATATTTTCCCCTAATTCCTATTAAGCAATCTCCACAACAACACATATATTATCGACAGAACTTTAAATTAACCCTTTAACCCTTTAAAGACGAAGCGTATCTGTTTTATATAAGGACTCAGTGCGTACCGCGCTGTAAACACTCTCCACTTCGGTTATAAAAACCAATCTCTTAATGTTTTATAAGGCAAAAGTTGCTGTTTGTTCTGAGATCCGTACAAAACACATAAACGCAATGTGGGCACCATGTAGAATTTTTTAATGTTAAACCTGGTGGTACGTAAAGTTACCGCTAGGCTTTAAAAGGTTAAACACAGTCTGTGTTCACCTCTTTAATCGTAATTGCTACAGGAAGCAATATATTCAATACGTTATGTTATGATTATTAGTCTTAAGTAACGTATGCACGCAATTTTAATTTTCGTCGCCTTCTTCGGCATAAGTGCCTCTTCTAAATTCTTCGGGCCTGTAAAACAAACATATTCTCTACACTCACACGAACAAAAGTAAATGGAATGATTTGCAACAGCGATGTCAATTTAGAGCACCTTGCATGCAGGTAGGCGGACAAGTGACAGGTCAGCCGAGGAACTTCCAATGTTAAATCCCTTGCCGTAGGTTTCGAATATTTAGAATTCAAGATATTGTTTGATTTGTGTTGATCTATAACAGACTGCGTTGCAACTAACTTAGACAACTTCGAAATATTTCGTTTTGTATCGCAGTGAAAGCTGCAGTACAAAAAGAATAAAAAAATCAAACGCTAAGCCGACCGACATGTACTATGCACCGCCCTTCAGGTAAAGGCGTCAGTTATTCACATAGGCCGTTACGTCACTACCAAACAAAAAACTATTCTATATTTATGATACCGAATAGGTTTTTCAAGAACGAGGTGAAATATATTGCTGAGGACGTACTATATGGCATTCAGTAAACATTTTACAAACTGCCAACAGAGCGTAACATAACATTGCGCAGTGAAATCTATGACGATTCCCAACAGACAAAACGCAAAGTGAAAAATTATTCGACAAATTTTGAAACTTTGAGGATTCAAGTTGGGCAGATGTATAGGGTAGGCCTACTGAGTTTATATGCAGTAAAATAAGGAAATATTTACTGTATTTGTAAACGTATAACTATGAAGGGGATTAAACAAGAAGCAACTTAAATTTCCTAAAAAGTAATATTTGTAGCATTAGACGCCGTGAATAACATAACCAGTAAGAACTTTTCTTTCTTTGCACCTAATTAGTTTTCCAAAGAGGAATATGTAAGAATTGGTCGAATTTAGTGACATTTATTGTAATTAGTTTTGCAGATTGGTACTTGAGTTACACAGCGCATAGTGGAACTAATTTTAAACCTACCCACTACTGTTTAGACTTAATTAAAGCTTGTATAATAATCCATTTATCCAAATTAATGTGGGAGGCGTCATCTTAAAGAACAAAGTGTGCCAATACGTTAATAATAATTTTATTACACTCTACACTTGAATCATATTTTGAAGTATTTGGAGTACAAAAAATTTATGTTCTTGTAGCCCTAATTTCCGTGCTTTATTGGTACACTTATTTATGCGCCATATTTTAAATAAAAATAGTTTTACACGTGACACAGATATGGAGGGACGAAAAATGTGTACAGGGTTTTGTTGGAAAATGCTTATGGATACAGTGCGCATGGAAGAATTGCAAGCATAAGGGAGGGTAATATTGCAACGAATCTCACAGAAATGAAATGGAGGGATATAGGCTGGTTTTATGTGGCTTAGGATAGAAAAAATTGGTGTTTCTTTGTGAACAAGGTAGTTAATATTTTGGTTTTATAAAATTCTGGAGTTTCTCATTAGCTGAGAAAATGTTAGCATTTTAAGAACAGACTATGTTGCATGGAGATAATTAGTAAGTTAGTTCATATAGTAAAAGTAACCATGCAAATTCTTGTGGAAAAGATTAAGTTAATAAAAATCGACGATAAGATCTAACCGTAACATTCCTTTGAGTTTGGAAGACAGATATAAGTTATGAATACCCATTGAAAAATTCGAATTTGGTAGGCATGTTACAATATCTGTTATCTCTAAAACCTCAAGGTCTATGGAAAAAGTGTACTGCATACAAAAGTTATGATTGGGTTTATTTGCTGCAAGTTTGCAAAAATATTTTTTTCGCTTCAGTAAATATTTAGCAAATTACGCTCACTGTACGCGGAGAAACACACGAATTTCTACGCCTTTACTTAGCGCTTTCCCTCTTCAGTCATATCTAATAAACATTAAAAATATTTCTAGAATTCAATGCAATTTATCGACAGAATGTAATTGTAAAAAATTCCTTTACACCTTTTTAAATCGTTTTATGTCCGGAGAGACTGATGGACATAATTTAGTGGGCCTTCTGTGTGATGCGAAGGCGATAAAAGTGGAAAAATTCTGGTCTGTCTTAGTCGTTAGTGGTTCATTCCAGTTTGAAGTAAAGTATGCCTGCATCGCAGTAAGCCTATTACGAACCGTGACGTCACAAAGGAAGCCGACGCAGTACCATGTTACTCAAAGTATACGTCAAGACTTGTGGTCTTTACCTGTTAATTAGCTTCTTTTTTAAAAATGCTTATATCCTGGAAATAAATAATTTTTGTACCATACATATACATATGGCTTGGATAAGAGTTTTTTTCTTGTCCTGTAGTTCGGCAATTACCCGTGTCTCAAAATATTTGGCATCGTATTCCACAAGACATTAATTTAACATTGTGAAGGGACTCAGGTTTTATAGAGTTCTTAATATTGAGAATATTTACAGCTGACGAGAGGCTTTCGATAACAAACCTATTGATAAGTAATTTAATGTAAATAAAAAATATTCTTTCTTGTAAATCTGAAAATTAAGTATCCTGACATGAAAACTTTTATTAATTTACTATTTCTTCAATATAAACAGCGTAAAAGAAATGTGGGCCAAGAGAATAATTGAATTAAAGAAATACGTGAAGCAATCAAAGAGCACGTATAGACTGACTGGTATAACGAACAGGCCTATTGTAAAATACGTAAGCCGAGTCGCTCTTATGTAATTGATATTGGATTAAAAAGTTGTAAACTGTCACCAACAGGAAATCATTAATTTGAAGTTGCAAAATATGTTCTTATAATGAAAGATAACAAAAGGTAAATTTTCCTAAATAATTTTATTCTTTTATGTTTATGTCACTTAATACATAACTAGGTGTTTTACATTTATTCTGATGAATCAGGTTCCACACAAGAACGAGTTTTTCGTTTCTTCATTTTTGTAGACAAACATTTATTTCTGCCTTTCCTTTCACCCATACGCAACATATTGAAGCCAGAATTCTTTTTTGTTTTATTATTATTATTATTGTGATAGTTTTGTAATATGCCATTGTGTTGTTAAACTAGCGCTTTAATAAATGCGAATTGAATTGAATTATTACTACTATTATTCTTTTTTATATAGAAAATAATTGTGTCCTACCTGTGTACTCGTGCATCTACGTAGCCGTCTTAGTTTTCTAATTGGCCCAACTCGTTTGAACCCGCATATTAACAACTGAAGTTGAATTTTGATTAATTTGTCCTGCCCATTGTCACAAAGCAAGTAAATAAATAATTTTGTCTTATTCTTCTTTAAAATTGCCTTAATATGACTGAATTATTCTGCACAAATAATCAAAGAAATTTAGAAGAGAGATTGGATGCGGAATTGCTTCTGGGCTTGGTTTAGAGAGAATTATTTCAGTATGAGGTTTGAAGGTATTGCCTTCTGTGTCTAAAACCCTGTAACAACCCACAAGACAAAACAGACTCACATCCCAAAACAGAATAATACTGGAAATATTGCAAAAAATCTCAGCACACTCTGAAAGCAAATTCAGAAGAGCGCCATAAACATGGCCGTGTGGGATTGTAGATAAAACTTCAAGAATTGTTATTCTCTGCTTTGCAATGGACAAGCGGTCAGCTTCATGTTTCGGCCACTATATTCCCGAAAGTAACTCCCTCTCTATCCCTGGGTTCTGAGACTTTGGATATCAGCCTGTCATAGGCTAGAGTCAACTAATATCGAAGTTGGAACCGCTACCTTCCAGCTGACAGGCAGACACTTTAATGGCATTCAGTACCTTACTTATTTCGAGTCTGATCTTCATCTACCTGATGTTTAATAGTCAGGTTCTACCTCACAGGAAGGCTATTGCATTTCCATGAAAAACACCAATCCTCTAAATGTTTCCCTTTTCATTTCTACAAAAAGTCCGTAACGTTTCCCACGACTACGTTTCATCTACTCATCTGCTGAGTGTTCAAGTCTTCTGGGGCGTGACGCTGTGCTTAGTGTGTGTGGGCCTAGGCGTTGCGACATAATGGTCAGCGTTCATTATCTCATATCCTAGAAGAGAGAACGTCTCAGAAAAACAGCTGTAGAAACCTCAAATAACACATAATCTTCTACCATTTCTTACATCTGTCTTTTTCCTTCCTCACCCTTAGTTAGTCTTTATTCTTCACAAATCAATGCGTAGACAGAATCAGTCGCATGAATAATATCCCACTTTCGACTGTTTTGATTTTCAGAACAAACTCAACACTTAAACACATTCACTTTATTTTCTTCTAAGATATGTTTCGGCTTTGAACACCAGCCGTCATCAGGTAGGAATTACAATACAATAAAATGAAAACTAGATAGATGTGGACGCCTCCACTTCACAGTTAAAATGTTAAAAATATCCCACTTTCAACAATTTGTTTCTACAACTTGTGGAGCGTACTCCCTTTTGTGAATAAATTTAAAACTTAAGGATATATCATATGTGTGTAAAATGTATAAGAATTCAATACGGTTTGTGTTTCTTCGTAGGGAGGTTTACGTTCACAAAAATAATTTTGAAACAGAATACAATGTTGTCTTTGCACGAAATAATAAGCACCAACTAATGCACCAAAATATATGTAACCTTTTTTCGTGAAAGTCTCCTACATGTTTCGACACTGCTGGGTCATCTTCAAAGAGAAATTTTTTATACACTGTGGTTGCGTTTATACAGTTAGGTGTGAATGTGCCCTAGGTTTCATCCTCCATTTGAGAAGTATCGTGTTCTGTCCGCGGTCAGACCGCGGACAGAACACGATAC
>BLKM01000378.1:2180614-2392349 GCA_013340265.1 Coptotermes formosanus | reverse complement strand
TGTGGTTGCGTTTATACAGTTAGGTGTGAATGTGCCCTAGGTTTCATCCTCCATTTGAGAAGTATCGTGTTCTGTCCGCGGTCAGACCGCGGACAGAACACGATACCACGAAACCTAGGACACTTTCACACCTAACTGTATAAACGCAACCACAATGTATAAAAAATTTCTCTTTGAAGATGACCCAGCAGGGTCGAAACATGTAGGAGACTTTCACGAATAAAGATTATATATATTTTGGTGCATTAGTTGGTGTTTATTATTTCGTATGATACAGTGCACGGACATGGAACACATTAAATTTTCTCTGCAATCTGTTCCGATATTCAAAGTCAAAACAGCTGAAGAATTTACAGGCTAGAATAAAGAAATAATCATGTATCTTCACTGCAAAATGTGGGCTTGATAAAATTGATTTTTTGCCTACTGGCAAAGTTTTCTTTCCGCTTTAAGAAGTGTTTTCTTATAAATTAACTCACGAGTCGCAGTTGATATATCCAAAACGTAATGAATTTCTTCCCCCTTCCTTCCCCTTCTACAGTCTCTGACTTCCTCTAATTCGTCTTTCTCTCTCTTCGTTTTCTTCCTGTTTCTTTTCTTTTTGCAAATTTGTTTGCCTCCTACGATAAACGTAAACTGGTCTCACTGCACAGTTAAATACAGACCGATTGCTACGTTGGTGCACTCTGGCGACAGATACGCGCAACACTGATAATCATAGGAAAAGTCTGTGAAAACAAGGAGCAAGGTATAATAAAAAATTCTTCACTTAAAGGGGCGTTACTATGACAACCTCTTTCAACCAATGGCAGTGGTTTGGAAACAGCAAGGGACCGACCCCAGAAAACTCAAGGATATCGTTTCCAAGGCAACAAGTTTAACCCTCCATAAAATTTTCTCCCCTCACCCTGCTTTTCCCCTCACTTGAGACTTTGATCACCACTTGATTTAGAGCATTTGATTGGTTAAGCCAGTCGAGAAGGCTGTTGTGAGTAAATACGTAGAGAGAAGATGTACAGAGGCTTCCATGAAAACAGTGCAGAGGTTTTATGAAATAATAATAGAAAGTAGGTAGCTGAAAGCGAAACCAGATCACAGAATCAATATTAACAACTTGTATTATAAAACGTAGCTTGCGTTATGTTAAGAGTAAGTATTAAAAATGACCTCCTATATCTCCCAGGTATTTTTGACACCCGGCGAAGATATTTTTATAACCCTTCAAATTTCTTGTCTGGAAATTGTTTATACTGCTCTTCTGATGTTTGTTTGCCCGTCCTCTGTGTGTAGATAATTTGCCGAATATTGTCTACTACTTTGAACATTTACGAAATTGTTTTATTGAAATTTTCTTAGGATGTCTTCCTTATATAAGCCTAAGCTTCCAGTATAAGACACACATTTGTATTAACATTTAACCGCCTATACACGAATGACAATAACAATTCACGCCACAGCAAAAAGCCTCTCTGTTTTACTGTACATATATTCACGAACGGCAAATATTTTACCAGTAACACCCGATATAAATATCGTATTGCCTGACGGACTTCAGATGATGCACTGTAACCGTAACGACAGCGATGAAAGTGCCAGGGATGAGTCATGTTGCGACTGATCGGGTTCACGTGTAAGGGGGTTCGGCGTTAAAAAAGTACTCTGTGTACTAATACTGCTTATTTTAATTTCAGCGCTATGAGAAACTTCCTTTCCATTTTCCAACTAATTGGTAGTGTCGATAGGCGAATGGAGAAGGCGAAATAAGAGGGAATGATTATTTCATGTTTTTTTGTGTCTAACACATATGCTACTTACGTTAAAGGCCTTAAAGAAAATTGCGCGGGCAGGTTTTGAAGAAGGTGCATTAATACTTTAAAAATCACAGAACAGAATACAAAGAAAAAATTCTCAAGGAGCTACAGGGGAACCTTGTAAAAAATGCAACCTATCAGTTTAATGTAAAGACGAAACTTGTGAATAGAATTGTTTTTTTCTAAATGTCAATTTAAGGTAACTTCAGAATGGAGGCAGCGCTTAAGAAAGGCGACGTAGGAATGCGTGCTAAACTACGTTAAGTTATTCAGGCAAAGAAGAAGAACAGAGCCTTTAATTTTGACATGACGAATTTCTGTAAACAGAACAGAAAACATATTATGTCTTGCATAATATTAAATTGTGGACAAGCACAGATTTAGGATGAATTAAGTACTACCGAGCCGAGTAACTTAATCTAAAATATTATCTAGTGTTTCAAAATGAAGGACTGAATTATTCTATTATGAATAAACAATTTTCAAGTCAACTGAGGTTCCGTCTACTAGGAATATTATACAATTTTTTACACTGCATTTTAACTTTCAAAGCCAAGTGCTTGCTTTATGTAGCACAAGATTTAAAAACAAAAATTTCTGCATTCTTCCCACACAGCGAGTTTATGTATTTTTGTCGCGCTCAGAACAAAGAGCGTTTACCTCCCAAAACGACATTAACTTATCACTTTTTATAACAGAGATTTTATGTTTAACCTTTTAAAGCCTAGCGGTAACTTTACGTATCACCAGGTTTAATATTAAAAAATTCTACGTGGTGCCCACATTGCGTTTATGTGTTTTGTACGGATCTCAGAACAAACAGCAACTTTTACCTTATAAAACATTAAGAGATTGGTTTTTATAACCGAAGTGGAGAGTGTTTACATCGCGGTACGTACTGAGTCCTTATATAAAACAGATACGCTTCGTCTTTAAATGGTTAATGTGCAACACGAACTGAAGTACAATACAGATTAATTTGCACCTTAAAAATTTAAGAGTGGTGTTATGAAATATCTTGTATTAGAAGACATGTTATTTTATAATATTCAATTCTGTCTACGTATAGAAGAAGTACATAATATTTTGAATCACCTTTCTTTTTGAGACGAAAAAGTGCTTATATATGACAATAATTTCTTAGCGACTGAAGAAGATTATGTAACAATAAAAGAAAAAAGGAAATGGTAAAGCCTGCGTGATGTTAAGGGCCATAAAGTGAATTTGTAGGCTATAGCCCTCACACGATATACATGTACAACCGGAACCGCCAACCCCGAACCCTTTTATTTAGTCGTAAACTTCTAAAACAACAAAGGCAACGTGAAATTTTTGGGAGTTGTAAGCATGCATACAAAAAGTGTACAAACTGTAAATTACACTAATTTTACTACAAAACTGAGGAGATTTTATGGTGTTCTGAGCAGTAAACAGCATTATTTGGGTCACACGAAAAATGCTATTTAGGCTATTAGTTTTTGGAAGAAAATGGCTGAGAAAACTGAGCTAGAATGTGGAAATCACATAATTCAAGATAAGTTGGGTAGAGTTTAGGGCAGACGAAAAACTTCTAGAACGGCATAATTGAAAATGAATAAGCTAAAAGCAGGAGAGAAAAATATATATCAAGGCAAAGATGGAAGACAATATTAAAGTGGATCATGAAGAGCCTGTTGTGAAGCTTAGGAGTGAGACGGTGGCTCAGTGTGGGATATAGCGGCTACCTGTTTCACATGCGTTCATAAGGTTTCCGGTTTTATGAAAAGCAGGTAAATTTTTTGCTCGCTAAGAGACTTTCAAAATTTGGAGGATGATTTTGTCCCCTGAATTGGATATTTAGCTAACTGGTGTCCACATTCTTTCGTTATGAGGCTTTATTGATTTAGTGAAGAAATTAGAGGCGCCCAAACCCGTGGAAATTATTTAATACAACATTGAAATATTACTGGCAAGAATTATGAATATTTACTTTTTAGTCGTGCATACAAAAATCATGTTCCATTACTCATTTTTATTTTAAAAACACCATACATTTAACACTACGTTATTCTAGTTCTGTGACGTGGAGATCTTCATATGACTTCAGACGTTAGAGTTTACATTTTATGAAACATAAAAGCAAAGTCAAGAAAAAAAGGACGAATCTTGAACTAGAAATTTTGCGCTAGTGTATTGGCTGTAAACACTGACGGTGTAATTAATTATGTTAAAAGGACGCTAAATAAGCAAACAGTTCAGAATAGAAAACATTAAATTATTCAAACTAGTCAAACTGGAATGAAAGGAATTGCTTGATATTGCAGAGCGTAAGAGAAATAAACCAATAAATTATCATTTGTAGATTGCTCTGCTTCTGTAAAATTAAACAGAAAGTGCTATAAGATTATTCTAAGCATTTAACTTAAACGTATAAACAATTAAGGAATGTGGAAGGATGACTTCAGTCATTCTAGAATTTTTTATATTTTATGAAATATGTTCTGTCATTTAAAGCTTCAATATTTGTTATAATCTACTTAAAATTCGATGTCAGTTGATCGTATACAAACGTAGAGTTTTAAAAAGTTTCTATTGAGAATCTGTGCTTGGTTACTGCCTTGTATTCCAGACACGATGTGCCGCGTGGGGGATCCAATCGTGCAGTTCAACGAGTGTTTAGAGAAAACGGCTTTACCCGTAGTGAATGCTTAATTATTCCTTAAGTGAGATATGTTCGTGAAAAGAGTGAATCTGTTAAAGAGAGCTAAGTACGTTTGCAAGAAAGAGAGAGAAATCTTTTTGGCATAAAACTCCAAAGACGTATCGTTGAAAACACCCTGCACACCTGATGGATTAGAAGAAATACACAAAACTATAGCAGGATATACATGATAGACGCTGGAGTGTTTTTGAAATAAAACGCAGGGCTGTACATGTAAAAAATTATTTCTTGTCACTGACTGACTAACTAAAGACCTAACGTCCTATCTACACAACTAAGTGACTAATTTAAACTAAACTAGACAACTAAACCACCAGCCAAATAACCAAACAACTAATAACTAACTAAGTGAATTCGTAACCAAAAGCTACTCAAGTAAACAATTAACTATGTAATCGACTAGTCAACTAACAACTGGCTGACTGATTGACTAAATAACAAAACAACTAACGAACAAAACAGCTAACTAACTGAATGACTGGTTGGCTGGCTGAGTAACTTTCTAACAAAGGACTAAGGGAAGAACCTAACTATCTAACTAACTAACTAACCAACCAACCAACCAACCAACCAACCAACCAACCAACCAACCAACCAACCAACCAACCAACCAACCAACCAACCAACCACCTAACTAACGAACGAAAGAAAGAACGAACGAAGGAACTAACTAACTAACTAACTAACTAACTAACTAACTAACTGACTGACTGACTGACTGACTGACTGACTGACTGACTGACTATCCAACTAACTAACTAACTAACTAACTAACTAACTAACTCTGCTAAACAGTACCTAGTTAAGTGCCTGCCTACGTACCTACCTACCTACCTACCTACCTACCTGCCTACCTATCTACATAACTCTACGTACGAAAATTCTCCTTGAGATTCTAACAGTGGGCTCAGCTATACAAGAAATTCTTTGCCGTGTAACCCGAAGGTTCGTAAAGGTGTTCACGACACTCCTATCCATTCTGAGCCAAACTGATCCAGTCCATATTTCTCACTTCATAGTGTCTTCCATCAATAGCCAAGATATTTATTGCAATTTGTAACGTATATGTAACAAGATCTTTTCTAATTTTTGTAAAAGGTTATATAATTTCTACATTTATCTCAAAATAAAGTCTTAAATAATTTAAGTCACAAAAACCTTGTAGAATTTTCATTAAATGACGCTGCGTAAGCCCGGCGGAAGAAGCCCATCTCCCCAGTTCAATAGTTGGCCCACTGGGAGCGGTTCTTCCCCATAGTAACAGCGAGTTAAGAGTGTTTCATCTCAGTACGCGGTATAATATTGAGTATGCTTAAATTAAGTCACAGATGATGTTCGAAATGGCTTCCCTCTTCTTACAGGCAAGCTTCTTATTTCGTTCACATATATCGAAGTATTTGAGGAGGAAATGTTTTAAATTACTAGACGAATGTCTTCCCTAATTTCTTCTCCCGTGTACGAATTGTCTACATGAAGTTGGTCTATCAGCACCCCTTCCTGTCATTAAAATGTCCTATTGTTTTGATGCCCATAACTGGTTCCATATAACGAATTATTGTAACTTGGTGTTATCGGCTTCCTAATTTCCTCTACATGGCCGTGCCATGGCTCAGGCGGTCAGCCGCCGACCTCCCACCGCGGAGGCCCGGGTTCGATCCCGGGTCAGTCCATGTTGGATTTGTGGTGGACAAAGTGGCACTGGGACAGGTTTTTCCCCCAAGTTCTTCGGTTTTCCCCTGTCAATTTCATTCCACCGGCGCTCCATTACTAGGAAAAAGACAAAAAACAAACATCATCGTCATCTTCATCATAGGGTTGCACAATAAGCCTCATGGCTGCAGTGCGTCCATAGCGTCTGCTGCGGGGCCCTTCACCACTAAAAAAAAAATTTCCTCAAAATCACAGAAACTCGGTGATATTCATGGTAGCATTTACCGCAGGAAGCATGTTTGCGTTATGTTTGTATTGAGAACACGTGTTCTTCATTTTTGTTGCTATATAGCATGATCTGAAGGCCAATCGACTACGAGAAACCATTAGACGACTGTGACATGTTGTGTGCGACTTACCGGTAGAGAGTGCGGCATTCGTTCTTGGGACAAACTGGTCTCTAATAAGCTTTATTTTACATTCACCTTCGCCGTTTCATGATTTGAACAGCTTCTAGATTGCCTGTAGAAGAAAGTACTGGATTTTACCGACAATTATTTTGTTTGTGTTATAAAAACGAAACGTATAATGAAATTTTCACTAAAATATAATCAGTGGGTTCGAATTCCTTCGTGTGGACAGATGGGCTGGCTTATATGGCCACGCTTTTCTTGAATTATAAACTTTCTGGCCGCATTTTGACTCTGGGGTCGACTCAGCCTTTAACAGAAATGAGAACCAGTATATTTCCGGGGCGTTAAAGGCGGCAGGTGTGTAGGACTGAAAACACAACCACTTTCATGTGCCTATTGTCTTGAAATCTGGGAGCCTCAACCTCCTGGAACCCTAAGGGCCTGTCCAGGCCTCTAATGCAATTGGTTTAACATTTTTTTTTTACTTGAATTATCTTTGAGCTGGAACAGCTCAGTCGGTATAGTGACTAGTCTACAGGCTGAATTACGGAGGAATATTCGTTCAGTTCCTTGAGACCAAAGAGAATTTCTTCTTCAAAATATACACATGGGCTGTGGGGCCCAACCAGCCTGTTACTCAACAAATTCTGGAGACTCTCTCCCCAGGGATGTAGCGGCCCAAACGTGAAGCAGAGCACTCATATTCAGTTCCGAGGTTAACAAGCGTGAAGCTATTCCTACACATTCCACACGCCTTCATGAAGTGGACAATAAAATCTTAAAATTTACCTTTCAAATATATAATTATCTAAACCTATAAAATATGAGCAGCCAAATAGTTAACACCGCTAGTATCAAAGCCACTTGATAGATCCTAAATCACGTACAATCCCATCTCCTTAACATTCCTTCAATCACCAAGGCGTTTTCCGGTTAAACCTTTTATGTATTACGAACTTTATGCCCAGCCAGACAAATCTACTCAGATTTTAATATCCTGGCAATGAAAGCAACCTAAATAAATCAACAAGTTTCTCGTTAAGCAATATTCTAAATTAAGTTGTCCCTTTAAGTAGCGTAAACTGCATCATATATTTTAATAGAGCTTTAGAGTGTCGTAATATTTTGCACATGCATAGGACGCTAAGCTGTCCCTCGCTGCCAACAAGCTTACAAGTTTTACTTGAAAAACAAAGTGAAATTCTTTGGCCACCGGCCCACTGCTACAGAGCCACAACATACACGCCAGGAGTACTAAATGTGTCAACTCTAAAGATGAGATTTAAACAGGAAGATTGAATTTGTTTTAAACGGTCACAAAAGTGACGTTTAAGAGTGTAAATATCAGTGAGATTTCTCTTAGTAAAACTGGAGATAGGCTATAATTTTTCTAGAGTTGATATACGCTAATTTTTTTTCGGACATTATTCAGTCAACATAAACACAACTCACTGTTCTCACTTCGAAAAAACAAATAAATATTATTCGTGTTTATTTTGTTTATCATACTGTGCTCTTATACGTTAACAATAGCAACAGCAGTCTAGCACAAATTGTACATGTAAAAACCTCAGTTACTCTTTTCGATTTGCCATGGAGATTGGCATCAGCCTGTGCAGTAGTTTAAAGGTTCAGTAAGCCAAGCATGAGAAATCAAATGGTTACAAATTTTATGAAATATAAACTAATAGACTACAAAATCTCCAACAAGTTGAAATCTCATAATTCGAGTTTACTTTGTGTATATTTTGTGTAAAACTAGTAAATTTTCTTACACCTTTTATGCTTTACATGAAATGTCGAAACCTGTATCTGTAATTTAATGTGTTCCATGTCCGTGCACTGTATCACACGTAATAATAACACCAACTAATGCACCAAAATATATATACTATTTATTCGTAAAAGTTTCCTACATGTTTCGACCCTGCTGGGCCATCTTCAGGGAGAATAATTTTGATACACTATGGTTGCGTTTTACAGTTAAGTGTGAATGTGCCCTAGGTTTCATACTCCGTTTGAGAGGTATCGTGTTCTGTCCGCGGTCTG
This sequence comes from Coptotermes formosanus, assembly GCA_013340265.1. NCBI lineage: Eukaryota > Metazoa > Arthropoda > Insecta > Blattodea > Rhinotermitidae > Coptotermes > Coptotermes formosanus. The sequence continues at coordinate 2,383,725 of BLKM01000378.1, read as the reverse complement.
ATGGCCCAGCAGGGTCGAAATATGTAGGAAAATTTACGAACAAATAGTATATATATTTTGGTGCATTAGTTGATGTTTATTATTTCTGTATCTGTAGTTTTTACGTACACAAGTAAATAGTGACAAATTAAATGTTACACTTCATTACATTTCGAAGACAGAAATTCCGTTAAAATTAAAGCCCGCCCTCGATTTTCTGTCTTGAAATATTTCAAAATTAGTTAATTTGTACCTGTTGAAAACATTTTTTAAATATCGTCCTTAAATTGCAGCCCATTAAAAGTTTGTTACAAGTTATGCTTGTTAAAGCACTTAATCTTGTTATGAAAATTCTGTAAAATTTCTTCTTGTCTCATCTTAACCATATGTTTCAAATATCGCCGCGCGATTTCAGCAGAAACTGCGTATATTTCCATCGTTGGAAATACAGATTACTACTCAGCTGGACCTTTTGAAAATTGCCGGGCTTAAACAATGGGCAAAGGGCACGCGGTAGCGCAGTTTGTTGAGGCACTGCACTGCAAACCGGAAGGTCGCGGGTTCGATTCTCCGTGATGTCATGGGAATTTTTCATTGACATAATCCTTTCGGTCGCATTAGGACCCTGGAGGTGACGCAGCCTCTAACAGAAATGAGTACCGGCGATATTTTATGGGGGATAAAGGTGGCCAGTGCGTAGGGCTTCCAACCTTACCACCTTCATGTGTCGACTGTCTAGAAGTCTGGTATTCTCAACCTCCTGGAACCCTCAGGGCCTGTCCAGGCCTGTAATGGGATTGCTTTACGTTTTTTTAAATCACTGGGCAAGGAAAATGTCTTAACCAGACAGCAAATTCCAGCCCTGCTCAGGTCGGGACATGCCCCTAGGATTCCTAGTTTGAGGTTCCCAGATTTCCAGACAGTCGGATCATGAAGGTGGTAAAGTTGTCAGCCCTACGCACCGGCCACCTTTATCCTCCGTAAAATACTTCCGGTACTCATTTCTGTTAGAGGCTGAGTCGACTCCAGGGCCATAGTGCGGCCGGAAAGTTTAACTCCGAAAAATTCCAGTGATTCCATCAGGCTTGGAGCGCAGTACCTCAGCCAACTGCGTCACTGTGTGCCCCTTTAAATCTTACCACCCAGTTATAAAATTTCCTCAGGCCTAAAGATTGATCACAACACCAAATTGTTATTCTTCTGCAAAAATTACCAGTTTTCACACTATCTGAATAAAAGTGGAATAAAGATATAAGTTAGGTTATTCTTTGGTGCATTTTTCTGAGTTCTCTTAATGCAGCGTCTACGTTATAGGACTATGCGTCTTCACGAAAAGGAGTGAGAAAGAAAACATATATAAACGAGGAAAATTTTTTATTATTTACTGGGTTCATACTTTCGTTTCTTCTAACCCCAAGTTATCGGTAAATGCAAGAACGTTTAAGCGTCTGGTTTCTGCCTTAAATCTACTGAATAGGGAACTGCTATGCCTTTCTCTAGCCAGCAGTTTTTGTATTCTTTTTCATGTTCATATATTCAATTCTAATTGCAATGCAGACGTGCGTGATGTTGGAATTTTCTGTTATTTAACATTATATTAAACTGGACACAGTTATAGATATAGTACTATGAGGTCTATTATAAGGCTGTTGAAGGCAAAAAGAATAATAACGGAAAAAAGCCTAAATTCGTATGTTACACATTTCTCTATATAGTACATAAATTGCAGCCATGCATGTTAAAAATACAAAATAAAGGGAAGCCTAATTCCAATTCTCCTTCATTTACTATTTTTCGGGATTATATTCCGCAGAAATGTGAATAAACTGAATGTATGTTATACAGTAAATATTCAATAAACATGGGAAAAATCAAAATATTCTAATGTCCAGAATATTTCGAATTTTAAATGTCTTTTCCTAAATTTAGTGCGATAGTTTATTGAATGTCACTGGTTTGGTCTTGCTAAAAGTATTCGGTTTCTAGTTAGAGCCCTGTGGACAAGTAGCTCTGCTGTCACTAATGTCAACAACTACGTACTGGAATTAATTAGCAGTTATGAAAGATAAATCCCTCCTTTCTTTCTTGCATAATATCCTTAGGTTTTAAAAACCTGCCGAAGGACCTATCTGGACAAGTAGCAAGAAATTCTTACCGAAACACTTAGTCACAGAATTTTATTCCTAGGATTATATAAGACTCACGTTACCCAGCTTCCCACACGGTAATCACCGGCTTCCCTTCTCTGTAACCAGTGGCTGAAATTTGAAACTGACGGTGCACCTGTGACTAATTCAAAGGCTAAGAATACATGGAAATGTAACTCCACCGCCTCCTTTCGTCTGCATGGCCTTGTGCTTAATTAAGAACAGGGAGAACTTTACTTCTTTTCTTTACGTAGTTGTAATAACTTAAGAAGAAAGACGCAAGATTTAAATCACTAAACTTATATCACAAAAGTTCGGAATAAAGTGCGCGTTAGTTTTTTTCTGCAAAAGAAATATGTAGCAAAAGACAAACCTGTGCTCAGCGTTGTCTGACCGTCTCTCTTTGCCAGTTATTCACATGCACAAATATTCGGCTTTAATGAAGGAGTAGTACAAAAAGTGTATGAGGAACAGACAGTATCTAATATTAAAATAGATGAAGAAAATATGATTCGGTAAAAATTTGGTGTAATACTACCAGATTATACGGCGTCACAATCTAGGCTGAAGCACTCAGACACAGTGTGTTTTATACGGTCTAGGGAGTAAATGTGTATACGTTACAAGAATATACTTAATAATTAAACCGCAGTTAATTAAAGAGTGATGGCAATTTACAAATTTTTCGGAATTCAATTTTTGGAGGAATTTCTTCTTAAGCATTGGCTGCCTGTTATACAAAATGCGCACCTGTAGACGTCAGAATGCAAACATTGGCCCTGTCGGTAAATTCAAAAGGTAAACTTGAACTGCTGTTCACAAAAAATACATGCTGCAACTTGAGCTTCTTGTATGTCACTGGTCCTTAAATCTAACAAAAAAAAAGAAGGATCGTTGTAAGAGAAGAACTGGCTCCAAGTGACCCAGTAGTTGAATATGTGCTTAAACAGTATCATTCTAAACAAATTCTGAATTGATCTATTTTCACAATAAAACACACAAAAACACAGTGCTTATAAACCTTTAAGGATGAAACGTAATCCCTTAAAAAGACCCTTCCCTTACCGCGCAGTAAACACTCTCCGTCTCAGTTACGAAAGACAAGTTAGTTAATGCTGTATAGGGTAGAATTTGTAATCTACTCTGAGCTACATACAAAACACGTAAATGCATGTTGTGGGCATAACGTAGAAGTTTTGAATATTAAACCGCGCAGTACATGAAGTAAAGAGCAGGCTTCAAAATGTTATCTTTTTTAAGCCTAGCGGTAACTTTACGTACCACCAGGTTTAACATTAAAAAATTCTACGTGGTGCCCACATTGCGTTTATGTGTTTTGTACGGTTCTCAGAACAAACAGCAACTTTTGCCTTATAAAACATTAAGAGACTGGTTTTTATAACCGAAGCTGAGAGTGTTGACAGCGCGGTACGCACTGAGTCCTTATATAAAACAGATACGCTTCGTCTTTAAAGGGTTAATATAAATGGAAGCTGACTTTTTCATTACGTAACTATGGAAGATATATTGAATGAATAATAAGAAGACTTTTTTTGTATGCGTAACAACAAAGGCCAATACTGTAATAAATACAGGCCTAAACAAGGCTTAACAAGAGTAAAAATCTTAATTTTTTTCGTGTTTCTTAGTTGTGTGAGACTAAGCCAATTATATGCAAAACAAAAATTATATACCTAAGTGTAAAATTGTAACTGCTAATAGAAGTTAGTTCTCTTTTTAAACTATCATCTGCCTGAAAAAACATTTTGGCACTTTAAAATTTGACGTGTCGATGGAAGTAAATTCGTTGAAAGCACACATTTAAGATAAGAGAACTTCTCTGTTCCATTGAGATTACCACATTACCTGGAAATCCTATTCCAAAGATGTTTATATATTCACTCTTTTATCTGGATATTCGATAGGGAGGTACGGAATATATTCAAGTAAGGCAGATTGGAATACACTTGGGATTCTTGCTCGCTCGGCAATAAATATTCATATTTTTTAAAAGGCGATATTTATTTATTGATTGGACCTGTACTTCTTTAAAAGATCTAATTTCGATTTCTAAGCAGGATTAATAAGAAAAGCGTGAAAAGAAATTATATAATTGGAAACCTCGTAATATATAATTCCATAACAACCATAAAGTTCCTGGTCTTTGGTCAGCGAGACTGGGCTGAAATCACGAGAATGGCGAAGCCGTGTGTGAGTGTAGAAAAATGTCCTGTTATCAGACAGGATATAATGCTAACACGGGACGGCCCTCTTCTTTACGTAGCAGCTGTAAACACGTGACTGACGTAGGAGGGCCGTAAAATCTGGTTTAAGTGAGCTTGTAGCGCGCACTGTACCTGAAATGAAGATTAGTATCGCTCTATTTGCAGTCTGTACAGAAAATCTCAACACAACATTTCGTTTCCCAGATCTTTTTTACTAATGCTGCTACACGTTGAGCCCATCATCAGGCAAAATACCATTTCCAGGAAAGAGTTATGCAAGCACACAACGGGATGGAAAGCTCAAAGATGAGTATCGCTCACCTAGTCAGGTGTAATCTGTAATTGTCAGGGTAGTTTATGAGACCCGCAATAAAGGCCTTTATACAAAATGATGGAGACTTCATGGAAGTAATCCAGCCATGCTCTTCGTCAAATATTACTACCGCAATAAACTGAAGAAAGAAAAGATGGGCACGTGTTAAAGACATGAAAGCGAAAAGAAGTGTATAAAGAACGTTGCTTCTAAAACATGAAAGAAATAACAGCATTTTGAAGACTTAGGCGTATATGGGAGGATAATATTACAACATATAAGAAAGAAATAAGATGGAATTTATCTGGTTAATAATTGGGGCAATTACCAAAATCTTGTAAACATCTTAACGAACTTTCAGATTCTATAAAATGTACGAAACCCGTTGAGAAACTGAGGACAACTTAGCTTCCAAAATAGAGAAAAGTTAATGGAGAAAATTAAGGTGTGCATCGTTGAGGGTTAGGAAACACTGTGCATGATCAACTGGGGGGGATGCGAAGTAAAATGCTCGTAGCATCAGTTAAGAGAAGACTGTTGTACCAGATACATATATACCTACGTGTAGGGTATGTGAAGAACGACTATAAATCTCAATGAGAATAGCTGTTTACAGGGCTAAAGTTTGAACCCGTGAACTAAGAAGCAGAAAAGGGGAGAGATGGCAGCTTGAGGTGGATGTGGATTTACTGCTATTTATCTGCTGAGTGTAGAAAGTACAACCATCATTATTCTTACAAACAACACTGAAAGAAAATATCAAGTGTTACGATTTGAAATGTCTCTTGAGTACTGACCACCTGCAAGAAACAATTCTTGTGGTTACGTTAGAAACGGAGCCAAAAATTCGAAACAAACGTGCATGACATTTAAAGGAAAGTTTAAAGGAAGATTTGTGATTCCTGTCCTCACTACCAGAGACAGTACTAATAGCGTAAAACAGATTTATTACGAACTCCATGTGGTTATTTCAGCCTTCGTTCAACACCTCCCTCAAGTAGGTTGTTTTGTTTCAATTCACTGATGGAGAATGGCAAGGTAGTACTGGAAAAGTCTTTCTTCAGTTCGGCAAATAATAACGTGACTTATACTTCAGATTTTTGTCAAGATACTAAGGAAATTCGCAACAATCTCGTTTAAAAAATTTCAGGGCCGTCCTATTTCGTGTTTCCGCCCTGCAACTATGCCAGTCTTTGACCTCCCTGTCTTTACAAATAGGCTTCTCTTCACACAGCCTTTAAACATCCAAATACTGCAAGGGCAGCAAGCCTGTCTCAAGATGCGGTTGATAAATTTCTTTTTCCATGAAGCAACAGCTCCTCGTGGGCCAGGGCCTCCTCATTATCGAGGCTTCACGATCACACTCAAACACACCACACTCGGTAGCACTCCTCTGGACGAGTGATCAGCCCGACGCAGATACCTCTACCTGACAACACACAACAATCACAAGGGAGAGACAACCATGCTCCTGGCGGGAATCGAACCCGCAATCCCATCAATCGAGGGGCCGCAGACAAACGCCTTGGAATGTGTGGCCACTGGGGTAGGATAAGTTCATAGATACGAATATATGTAATGAGAAGTCGCGGGGATTTGTTCAATGGTGTTCCTCCTCCGTGGATTTGGGGTGCGGGAATAAAGGAGAGAATCAAAATAAGTTGATAGAAATTTGCACACGGTCTCGCAAACCGACGCATGTTTGCAGAAGTAGGTACAAAATTTTCGCTGGTGAAAGGGCAAGGGAAGACGTATGGAGAGGCTTAAAGTGCACAAATTTTCCAAAAACATGTTAGCTAGACGAGTAATACAAAGCAACTTCCATACTGAGGGCCAAAAAAAATAGAAACTCTTGCACACAGTTTCGTTGCTCAGGCGACTTGGAGTCTGAGATTTGTGCACCTTTGGCTTGAGGGTACAGACATTAAAATTAATCTTAAAGAAGTACAATGTAACGCATTAGAGTGAATTAATTTGTCCCGGAAAAGAGTCTTGTAGCATTGTTTGTGAATACGGAAAGGGAAGCCGTCATCTTCCATAAAATAAGGAAAATGTTTTGACCAGTTGACCAATTGTTATCGTGTGTTTCATAAGCTTATTTCGTTTAGACATAAAAGCATCTCTTTGTAGCAAAACCAAACAGACTCAAGAAGTGTTCAAAGCGTACGTAAAATATGATGGTACAAGAAAACGTCTAGATTAGATGTGCATAAATTTAACAAAAATCTATCAGCCACCTCAGAATTCTTGGTGTCAGAAGTGTGAAAAAAATTGACAGGTTTCTGAGGATCCACAAATATTAGGAGCCACCGTACAAAATTGTGGCCCGGGCGTCCCGTCGCACAAGATTTTTGCCTCCCTCCCTAGACCAAAAACAAACCAGACATAACGCTCCCTCCCGGCGCCACCCTCTTTTTGTTTGCCATAAAAAATCTCTAAAAGTAAATTCCATAGTATATTGCGTTTCGATTTGCTGCTACGTCCCATGTACTGTCGCAAATTGCAATGAAAAATTAGCGGAGCTAAATCAGGTTTGGAGTGTATTTGATGTTGCGGTATCAAACTTAAGTAAGAGAATACATCATTACTCCTTCAAATAGAAGGCTTTCTTTTACAAATAACTCTGAATACACGAGCTCCGTAATGAAAATTCCATTGTCATTATCACAAAAAGAGTAGTAACCCGTGATTTGTTTCCACGACATATCTGCGAACGGTAGAGAAGAGATCAATCTCTCTGCACTCCTAAAGTCAGTACTGGGGGTAGTAAATGGTCAGTGTCACTCTCCAGTTACTTTAAACCTGAAGAATAATCCCCCAATCAAAAACGGTCCATCAAAAATCTGGGGTTGTGACGGAAGGAAATATTCCCATCCTCGCCTGTTACATAACATCGGTGTTCCAACTTGCAGCCAATCACATTATGGTGTTAGATAATGTCGCTATTGCAAGATAGTCATGTAGGGAATTCAAGATATTAATTTATAAAATTTATTCTTAAAACATTTGTCAGTTATATGCTGCAATTACTTAAAAATTACACATTTGAATTCACGTATCAGTCGGTGTTACTGTGTCGAGTGTTGAAAAAAGTAGGCCTATTTGACTCTACGTAATGCAGCAAAACTACTTTTTCTGTCAAGCTGCATTTATACTATTTAAAGAGGCGATCTTGGTGGTTTTAAAACTTTTAGCCTCTGTTTAGAAGATAAAATGAATAAAAATTAGAAGTTTTCCTAATAGTAATGAATATAATGGCTATACACCCTTGTTGAGAAAAAAATACCTCTAGAATATCACATTGACGCTTGTTCTATCAGACAAAGCCTTCAAAAATTTCCATATTTAGAGCATTTATATTCAGTGACATTGCTACTTCAAAGCATCTGTCAAGATCTTTACTGTAGAAGAAGTGTCAGTGGAAAGATGATCTTTGGACACCCTACTCCGATATGGAATTTCTCGATAATTTTATTTGAATTTGCAAAGAATTTTTCCACCAGTACTGAAGAAAGAAAAATTGCGCTACTGACAGAAAAGCCATAAACACTACAATAATCAATGTGCAATCGCTCAAGAAGGCTACACACATACTGGCGCCAGTATGTGTGTAGCCTTGGCGTACTGTTTCAAAGGACGTGCAGGCGCTTTCTCCACAATATCTTTTACTTTTCTCTTTGTTACTTTGCTAGTTGTACCTGCTGGAAGCGCAAGAAACCTGCTCCATACCAAGTCTTGATCACGTACACATTGTGATGAAAAGGAACTCCTTCTAGGAATTTTAAATTGCGATACGCTATTAAATTCCAGCATTCTGAACTTTTAATGCTGTGATAATGATAATTCTTAATTGTTTACTAAAAGAGGAAGGCAAAACTCCAGACAGGATATAAGGTCCTGGGTAACTCACATTAGCTTAAACCATTTATTTTTCAGCAAAAGACTTTATATTAATTTGACAGCAAGTCTTAAAACGTATTAACAGACAAGAAAAGAAATTCATAGGATAATCTGTGCATGTAAGTGTGCCCCTGTAATTATGCAAGCACTATGCCATTAAGGCATGCTAGGATGAAATTATATGTCCAAGCACTAGTAACCTTGGAACTAGGTTTAAGCGAGTGATCAGGCTCAATCATCGGACGCTTAATCCTCGCTACCCATTTGACAGACTGCCAAATGATCCTCCAAACAGGTCTGAAAATTTTGAAGATAAAAAAGTATCTGTTTTTCTGCCTGGAATCGAACCCACAGACATTAGTTTAGCCTGACTGAGTTATCACTTTTCATATATCTCATTGTATAGTACACAAAACAAAATGCGGGAATGATAAAGTAAGAAAAGACGAAGAATGAAAGAAAATATGCAAGCAATTCAGGGCAGAAGCAACAGAGCCTAATTTCTTGTCGAACGGTTTGTATGTGTGCGTATCTAGAAGCGTGTAGTTACTGTTACCTTGTTTTGTTCTTGCCAGGAACATCTAACTTGGGTGCAAATACTCTGCGCGACAAATTTGTCGGAAATATCCTCGAAGTGTCACGTACTCGCGCTGTTCATAATTGACGTAACAAATAAAGTTTGGGCATGTTTACTGCCTATTCCCACACACCTTTCCATACCTTAGCTTAAGTGATTCATTGATTATTGTTCTGTCACTTTGCAACAGGTATTTTAACGCCACGTAAGGAAAGGACACAGGGACTTAGCGACAAATATCAGTCCAAATAACCAAATCGGAATTCGAGTATGCCACTTCAGAACGCATGGTTACAGCTTATATATTTATATATATTTACATATTTAATGATATTATTTGAATTCTAAGAAAGTGTGATTTACTGAAGTACTGACTAAACTGGCTGTTTTAGAAATTTATATTCATACGATGTAATGTGTTGAGGACAAAGTAATTACTTGCCCACACGCATATTTTGCATAGACGCTGCGGTACACTTAAACAAAACGAGGCATATTTACGTCGCAGAAATATTTTCTGAGCAGAGTGTAAAATTGAGTGTTGAAATAAATGTGTATTCATGGAATACACTCGGGATAATGGATCCCAATGTAGTTAATGCCTTGTGAAAATATGTGACCAGGTACCTACAGAATTTGGAAGAAGACATCTAAGAACGAAACAAAAATTTTCGGTAACATATAGAATTCATTATAATAATATAAATATTAGTTTTGCGCCAAGGGTTTAGTCCGAACATCTGACTTAAAAGAACAATCAGGAAATTTTGGCGTATATGGGGAATGATAATAATAGAACGGTTATTAAAGATATTGCTTATAGAGGATATATTGAATTCTGTTGCCTTAGGTTAATGGGCATTGACTTGCTGTTGCAAATACATAATGAACCCCAGAATATTAGAAGAGTCTAGAAATTTCTTGACCACATTTGTGACTATGAATATTTGACAAAGGGCTCTATTTCATGGCGTTAATTAAGCAAGACTACCACAACCTTAAACGATACTTCAAAGGGTGGAGTAGTTGGTTTTTGGCGTTGTTCGTTTCACCGCAAATGGGCCAGAATAATAAATCACGTTCTATAAAACAGCCCATAAACATATCATTCCTGACAGATAAAGCACCGGGTCTCTCAATCCGCGCGGCAATTCGCGTCAGAGTCGAGCGCGCACTTGCGGCGTGGCATGGAAGGTATGTCACATAACGAGCGTGAGGTAAGTACACAGTGCTTTTCGGATGGTCCGAAATCTCTATTCTTTGTTGTGGGAATATAATATGTCCTGAAATATATGTGCAATTAACACAGTGGTCATTAGTCTGTAATCAGGAATTCGAAGTCGGGAAAAGATTTCCTAGATCAAATTTAGCGTTTCAACTTTTGGCACGAATTCTTGTAGAACTAATAAAGGTAGGAAAGGTAGTGCCTTAAGTGTGAAAGTTCGTGGAATGTATGTAATCAACAAGTATTTAAGTAGCTCCATGCAGCAGAGCCATTCTTGATATTTATGTAAATGTCAAATTACCCCCAAATTGTGGATCCTAAGGGTAATTATCCAGTCACGTGTCTGAGAACTCCCTACCCTAATAAGATCTCAGATTTCTGGGATTAATATGGACAAACGTACGACCTAAAATTATTGTCAAATATGACTTAAATTTATACATTTCCATATTTTCGTACTGAAAAAGTCTTAAATGAAACACACTCCAAGTACTTGACATATTCAGTACGTAGGTATACAGATGTAGTCCTTAACCACTAAAAAAGTTCTAATCTACTTCATTTGATATCTGTAAGTTTATTTCTTTCTACGAAAATGTCCAAAACACAGATCACTATTCAAGCCAAATATGAAAAACAATTTTTTTGGAAAGAAATATTTGAAATTTTATTTCCTACTTCAGAGTTAATATGTACACCCCATTTCAAAGAAGAGCCCATTACAGCTGTGAAAGGAAGTACGGATAAATTTCTGTAGGTAACAGGTAAGGATAAATTCTAAACGGTTTTGACGACGGTGTATAACATTGTGTGTTGATGGGTTTCTGGACTTTATCCCATCGTCCAAGCAATAAGATATTAAAATATTAGCATCACAACGTTTCGGAAGCTGGCTCTGCTTCCGTCTTCAGGTGAATGGAGGGACAGAAGAGAAGAACACCTACTCTATTGGGCCTCTTAGACAGAGCTAACCTCCATCTCTGGAGGGATGACAGAGACCCCTGGGGTACCGAATTACAGTGCATAACTGATACAAGTTTGGTAGGCGGAGCATCACGTGGGACGGACGGTGAAGACAAGAAATGCATCGAAAATTTCGGTGGAGAAGCCTGATAAAGAGATACCACTTAGACGACATAAGGGCAGATGGAATTTTAACATTACAGTGAGTATTAAAGAAATAAGATGTTAAATGTGTGGAATGGATTCATGTGGTCCAGGGTTCGGATAATTTATAGGCTGGTGTGCACATGGTAATGAAGCTTGGGTCCCCTAAATTGCGGTAAGATCCTCGATTATCTGAAAAACTTTGAGCCTTATAAGAAGGACTCTGCTCCATGGAGTTAGCCAAATAATTGTCACCTAGATCTTTCCACTTAGACCGAACGATGTGCAGAAAGCAAGCACAAAGTAAACATGTCTTTTTGGAGACCTGGTAACGTTACAGTTTTAATTTAGTAATTCGTACTTATAACACTGGATGTTGTGACTGCTTGGGCAAGGATTCATGCTGTAGGTACCTGAATAAATGGAGCAGCCTATATATATTTTATATTGTCTCTAAACTTGGCAAGCATGCATTTTTAAATTTACATGCGTCTGATTGTCTACATACGTTACTGCACCATTACATACGGACGAACAGCAAAAAAGGTTCAAGAGTGTATCACAAGCTATGTTACAGTTATCTCCAGTGAAGTGTTCTAAAGACATAGAAGAAACCTGGTTTTATCTGAAACGTGAATTTTATGCACAAATTTTGTAATTTTACATATAATTCCATTAAATATTGTCGTAGGATTTTTCTTCAAAAAATAATAAAATGTATATTTTATGTTTTCAAACAGATTGTTACATGCATTCGCATAATTTGTTGTTTATTTCGTGGCAACCTATAACTCGTTAGGATATAAGAGGTTCGTCCTTATAAAAGGTTGGATGAGATTTTCAGAAATGTTCGAATCTCTACATTCGAATGTTGGCAGAATTCAAATAAATTTCTCATTTCTACTGCCACTGAACATAAAATATGCTCTGCTAAAAGGCTGCCTGATCGTGTAATCGTGGCCGTACGTCCATCACGGACAAGACAGTTGTCTCTTTTCTACTGGCTCCAGACATGACACTGGATCTACTTAGCTTCGTATCAAGTTGGTACCACAGACTCTTTTCTGGAGTTAAAATTCTCTATGCATTCGGTTTATTAAAAACTTGAATCAAGTGCTAGAGATATGAATGCTTGTAGTGGTAACTGAAATACCTACACCTTTTCATTGCATGACTCTTTATCAAGCACAAGGACAAATTTACACGCAACTTCCTACCAACCTAACCATTTCAATGCGACTAGGACAGTCCCTGAGAAGGAGAAGAGATTTAAGGCATTTTTCTTGATCCAGTTAAGTTGCATTCAAAAAGTAACTTTCCAGTTCTTCAGGATACACATATATGTAGGCCTATATACATTTCTCATAGCTCTTCTTTTTTAAAAACTATTAGACTTTATGTTTGGAATGATTTTCTCAGGCAGCGCTAAGGTGAAGCAAACTTACGTGGTCTTGGAAACCTCGGCGTGGCGAGAGAAGCATCCAAACCAGCTTAAAGAGCACGTACAAAAAGGAAAAGCATGAGTAGTCGTCTTAAGAGTTACCTACCGTTAATCTTACATTTAGATTTTGTTAATTTCTTATTTAGGCTACATCCGAACTAGCTGCAATGTTATTCTATGTTTTAGTTATTGTAAACTTTAAAACTTGGGCAGAGAATCCTTATTCATAATCCGTACTTCTAGTGTTCTATAATCGATAATGCTTGATAATAGCATTAAGAAGAAGGTGATATATTGGCCTTTATTACCGGAACGTTTATAATAGCGGCAGTTTAAAGGAAATATTTGTCTCACCCTCCAAATATTTTGTTCCTATTTTCTAGTTAAATGTTAAATATAGAATATCTGTTGTGCAAAAATATTAGATTTTTGATAGGATGAAAAATTAAAAATTATGTTATATTAAGAAAGAGCATGGGAGTAGCGCACAGTTAATAAATATTTACTGAAAACTGCTTATATTGGACGTCTCTATTCCCACTTCGAACCACAACATATACAAGGAACTTCAGATCATATTGAAAGCCAGATAACATGTGATGACGTACCGTCAATAATTAATCCATGAATAAATAAGTATAACATGAAGTTACGTGCCTGGTGTATGACAAAAAATTATATTCTGGCATTTCTTCTTCGACAATTGACAAATTTCAAAGGCGACTGAGGGCTAAGAAACACAGAGGAACTTAAATAATATTTCAGATGAACTTGCATAAATAATCATTCCTATAATCCTTATACGAATAACATCTGATTTAATTGCAGTACTCGTAAATTCAAATTTGACTCCACTTTATACAAAGCTATGTATCTTACCGGAAAACATATATAATAGAATTAAATAAAACCTGCCCAATTAGGTTATGTGTTTTTTTTCGTGGTACGCCATTACAGATCCTCCACAAAATTATAATACTACGAAAAATAACCTGCCGATCCCAGTGGCCGTGCGGTCTAAGGCGTAGGTCTGCGGCCCTTCGCTTACTGCGATTGCGGGTACAAATTCCGCTGTGGACATGGATTTCTGTTCCTTGTGAACGTTGTGCGTTGTCAGCTAGAGGTCTCTGCGACGGGCCGATCCATCGTCCAGAGGAGTCTTACCGAGTGCGTGCGTGAGTGAGTGAGTGAGTGAGTGAGTGTGTGTGTGTGTGTTTGTCATTGAGTATTATCAGGTGTAACAATAACTCCCTATATCGACAACGAATAGGTAGAAGATGTCATACCAAGAAAGAAAGAAAGAAAGAAAGAAAGAAAGAAAGAAAGAAAGAAAGAAAGAAAGAAAGAAAGAAAGAAAATAACCATTGAAACTAATAGTAAATGCTTACTGTGTAGCAATCTTCCTGTGTCAAACCACTAAACACAGATATGTTAACAAATCTGACAATTTAAATTATTTCCCCATACTTCACGAAGCAAAGTTGTTAATAAAAGGAGAGAAGTCGTGTTAAATTTTATTGGAATAAAACGCAAGCCTGTCGAAGTAAGTTCTGTAGTTAAGTTCTGTAGTTCATTTTGAATATGAACCAGAATAATTCACGTGCTACATACACCACTTAAGCACTGACATATTTATATGCGAGCTGTCCTATTAGTGGAGGATGCATGAGTGCTGGTCACTGGCACAAGAATATATCTACATTACACAGTACAGTTGTAATTATAGGACTCACAAGTCGCAAATCTTACGGGCTTGATCACGCGACATAAAATGCCGCGTGAAGAAAGGACGCCGAGGGAAGGGAGAATCTCTCGGCCCCGTAAACCGAAGGTTCTGGCAGTAGTTCTGAGAAAACTGTCATCAAATCTTTTACGTACTGGCTGGATATGGGAATGGATACTCGTTGTATTATCAGTAATAATTAGTAATTAACAGAACCTAACTCAAAGTCATGATCGAGTGAGTAGGAATCTTCCTTCTTGTCCAAGATTAGAACCTCGGATAGAAATTCGACTCTCATGCGTCAAGTTATGTGTGGTTTTTCTCAGGTCCCTTAGACAAATGAAGGACTAAAGTGCCTATTTAGGGCGTGATCGACTTTTTCCACTTCCTGTTCACGTCTTTATTCACAAACCATCCTGAATTTCAAGACCGTTTAAAGATCAGTGTCTTCTGTACTTACCAATAGGTTTCACATTCAACAACTACAGATTAACCCAGTTGCAACGACATCAGTTATTACGACACCTCTTCTACACAGTCAGATTTTCTGTGGTACGAAATAATTCGTCACTGTTAAACGTAACATCATACTCCTCGGTTATAACGACACTCCTTTATAACGACACAATATATTCAGTCCCTTTCATGACATTATAGCCGAGTCCGACTCGGACTGCAGACTGTTTCACAATGTTCCCGCAAAAAAGTAAGATTTTTTCCCATGCAGCACTAATTTACTCCTTCTTATAACCGAGAAGGGATGTGTTTACTGCGCAGTAGGAACTGAGTATAATTCAGGTCGACTTTATTCTTAAGAGAGAAACGAGAGGCTTAAGTCTTAGCAGCCTTCAAGTATTCAAACTTTCAAGTGACTAACTAGGCTGCCATTCCAGGAAAGACCTATCTGTTGTGGCGTTATTTGATGTAAATGACCTGGACACTAAACTTATATATATTATGGGCCTATATTATATTAAAAAATTGATTACAATTTAATATACATGCATAATTTCTGTAAATATATAGGCGACACCTATTTGATACGGATAAAAAATTGTGATTTGTGACAAGACAGACTCAACCATTTGTTACAGAGAGCACGGAGAGGGTAGGACGGTATTATTCACAACCAGAGTAAGAAACAGTGACTTGTCATGAGTCCCAAGAAGGCTTCGACACCAAAAGGGGCTGATTTCATCACCCAAAGTCTGGCGAGGAATAAAATCATGAAGCTTATTATTATTATTATTATTATTATTGTATTGTAGTGTATCTTAGAAAAATAGAATTGTAAGTAGGGCTCAAAATACCGGTCAAAATCTTAATACCGGTATTTCAGTATTTTTAATTTGTGAAACTGGGATACGCATATTAATACCGGTGTTCCAAAAACAAATATTTTTCTCAATAAATTTTGATGACAATTAGGTGCAACGACGTAAGGAAGAACAAGTAATGACTTGAATTCAAACTTATTACAAAAATAAATATTCTGACAAAAAGTTGTTAAAATAGAGTTTTTCTAAAAAAAATTCATATTGATAATGCAAATTTTAGTTATGTTTAAGCATCCACACTGCCTGTCCGAATAAAGTGTGCAGTTAAGTAACACAAGCCAGCAATAGTGTTATCGTTTAAATTGCATCTAATTTTTGTACATATTTGATTTTTTTTGGCTCCTTACGACCCGTTTCGCGTCATGGCCTGCCCCGTTTTCGCGGCTTTGTGACCGCACTGATTTTTAGACACACCACATTCGTTAGGACCCCTCTGGACGAGGGATCGGCCCGTCGCAGAGACCTCTACCTGACAACACAAACACTCACAAGATACAAACATCCATGCCCCCCGTGGGATTCGAACCCACGATTTCAGCAAGTGCTCGGCTGTAGACCTACGCCTTAGACCGCGCGGCCACTGGGATCGGATACATATTTGACTAACGGCAGAAAACGTCCTTTCGGATTCTATGCTGGATGGTGCTGTTATACTTAAGTAGTCGTAGACGAGTTGCAGGTTTACCCCCCTGTTCTCTGATCTTCAAAAAACCTTATTTCTTTTGTGTGTAACAAAGTGTCCAGTAAACCAGGTCTGATTTTCATGATGTTCTCAGGTTCCCGTTACATTTGTATTGTGTATAACAATCCCTCAGTTGCAAATTCAGTAATCTTAATGATTTATTGTTGTCGATTTTGTAACATTTATGTAAATAAATCACAAACAATTATTTTTTAAATTAGTACCGAAAATCCGGTATTTTTGTATCAATACCGGTATTTAAATATAAAAAAAGTGACAGAAATCTCGGTATTCCGGATGCCGGGATGACGGTATTGTAATGATAAAGCATGGACTGGATTAATCTGGCAAAGTGTAGGAAAGACAAATGGGCTATTGTGAACACGGTAGTAAACCTTCAAGTTCCATAAATCCAAGGAATTTCCTTGTTAGTCCATACGGTCTTAGTTTCTAAAGAAGGGCCGAGCTATATGAAATTATTATTATTACTTTTTTATTATTAGGGCTAGAATTGTCGTTAGTAGTAATATTAGCAGCATTAGCATCAATACTAACGTTACAGTTCAATAACAGAACATCCCGCACACATCAGTCTCCACCAACAACAGATTACCTTCTGAACGCATCTTCATCCCAACACAACAGAAATATCTGCCCTTGTAATAGGTTAATTAACAGATTTAATGGTGTCCTGCTGAGGCAAATCACACCTCTTCAATAGCCCTTGTCCCAGCCAATCATAAGGTGCAACGTCATTGTCGGTTTGCCCAACAACAATTCAAATGAAACGTGCTAGAAAGACCTTGAATCGCCTGTCTGTGTGTTCATTTTTCCGCATTCTTTGCGTATTATCATAGAGGGCAAGATACAGCGTTTCAGGGTCACAGCGTCTTATGAGGCGTAACAGAGTGAATTACTCCAAAAGTATTTGCTACCGAAAGATAAAGGAATTTAAAGCCCGGCCTTTACCTTGAAACATTTTCAAAGAATGCATTAGCCTATAAAGAGGAAAAGGCATTTGAAAAAAGTATCTTTGTGATTTATAGAAATACTGTCTTATGAACTTGCACAAGTGTTTTATATTTATTCATTTTACGCTATTCATTGATATACAGAAGCATTTTTCAGCCCTGCATCTTTATCTCTGCCATACTTCTCCGGACATCAGTTACTGTGAATAAAAAGCAGGCGACATTCTTATCCCTATCGTTCAGCACCAGCTTTTATGGACCATAGAGACAGAAGTAGATACGTAAACCTAGATATACAGGTGGAGAAAATTTAGCGCGAAAATTCCACATGGTTTATTTCCTTGCTAAAGAAAAGAACAAAAAGTTAGATAACGCCCTTGAAGAATTTCTCTGCCCTGAAGATTGACGCAGAAGTTTCCTCTGAGTAACTTGTAAATTTCTACCAGACTCCACGATGTCACGCATGACGTCACAGTCGGAGCCATACGCACTTCAAAACACACAGGTGTTTATTGTTTTGTTCTCTTGGCTCATAGATTTTTTTCCACATAGAAAAGGTTTCCCACCAGACCACGGTTCCTATTATCAGAAATCTCTAGCTGTAATTTCAATTGATTTGAGACAAATTAGAAATGAAACACTAACGTGACTGTAGTGAACGTCTACCTAATGCTCTGAATTGTTTTCTGGATTCTAGGAATACATTTTGGAGGATTATTATTCGTGCAACAGTCAAACGGGAGTAAAACCAAATTATAGAACTGCTACCAACTTTCAATGCTTTTAGTAAGAAAACACAAAAATACAGTAAAAAGGAGAAGTACTAGAATGAAAACTAATACACTTACAAAACAACGTACATGGCACATGGCAATAACACATAAACAAAGGAAAGTCAAGTACAAAAGAATTAAATTTATTTTTAAAAGACAAATTCCGTCTCAATTTTAAAAATATTCGTACCATTGGGGGAGGTTCTAAAGTCTCCGCTTTAGAAGCTATAAAAGAGATGTTTTTAATAGTTACTTAGAGTTGAAGAGAGCGGTTACGATTGGTGTGGGTGGTGAAGGTACATTGGGGGAGTGAAGGTAGAGCCCCAGTCATTCTCAAGTTCTACAATACATAGAGTTCATGAGTCATATTCATCCCTAGGCCGCTTTAGTCTCGGAGACAGAGCCCCCAGTCTCTAGTAAATAAGTTGCTGGATGGGTTCCATAACTTACCTAGAGAAATCGAAACTTGTGATGGTTGTGAAGACAAAAAGTCTAAGCTCTGTTTTTGCCGAAAGCAATTCAGCGTTACTTCAGAAGCGTCCTGTAGGCTATGTATTCTAAAAAGTCGAGGTTACAAAATGGTGTTCATTAAAATCGCACATCTTGAGGGTTATTTGTCTTGTTTCAATATCCATGGTTACTTTGAAATGTTAATTAAATAACAACACTACCCGTAAAGTCATTATATTTTAGACGTAAAACAATTAATTTTAACCAGCCACGTTCTAGGAGTGGTTTTGTGGAAAGTAACTTTGTTGTACTCAAGCAAACTTGTCCCTATTATTAAAACCTTCAATGCTGTTGGTTTCCCTTTAATTTGGTTTAGTTAAATCAAGCTTCTTATAGCAAGACATTATAACTGAATATCAGTCTGTGATGTGCTTCAAGACCTTCCACTGTTTATGATTTATCTGCTTTGTTGAGTTCGAAAAGAAAAGACTCTGCGTTATTATCTACCTGGAATCAAAACGATTAAAATATAATTTCAGTATTTTTCTCATGTTCGATACAGACAGAAAACTTGCAAACTTTTAACTCAAAGCAAAAACATAGATTACGTGTGGATGAGAACAAATAACTTAAGTCAGTGTTTGGAAATAAGTGGAAGTAACTGCAGGTTAGAAAATATTACACTGTGAAGAACTTTGTATATTTTATCCTTCTATTGCTGGAAAGATGATACCAAGAAGATGAAACGGACAGACTGTAGTTAAGCATGGGGGAAAAAATTTGCTCAAAATTTTACCTCAGACCCAAAGAAACACCTCTGGATAATACTGCTACCAGGGAAAGGAATATGAATGTGTGTCCCAAAGAAACATTTTATGAATATTTCGACTAGCTAGTATTGGCTGCATATGGGATCAAGTGACGGGTTTCTTGCAAGAAGCGCGTTGATATTTCGATCTCAATGAACATGGAGGGTTTTTGTTTCAGCCTAACGGCTGTATTTTTCTGAATTCCCTACTAAATGACGTAAGAGAAGAGTAAAATAAATGTTTCTGATTTTTTTATTTAGAGATTTGTGAAAGGAAAAATTCAACAACTGTGAATTTTGAAACGTACACATTCACGAGTGGGTTATACAGGAAAGTGCATTGCTCTCTTCGTATCGATTTCACCTCACACGTGAATGAAATTGGCGAAATCTCGTCACCAAATATATAAGCCAATAGCAGATAAACTTTGAAAAATTCTATCACACATATTTTCAGCTTCGGCCTCGATATGATATTGATGATGCATGATAAAATCCAGAATAAAACGGCATTGCGACGCTTTATTTTAGGGGTCTTCCGATTCTAAACACGCATAAATGTCTTTCGAAAACCAAAGGACGTGCTTTCCTGACAAACACTGTCTGCGGCAAAACCATGGCGCTATGCAATATTGTGGGCTGCGAGACGCAAGCCTATCGTCAGGTTGCATCCAAACTTAACTTGAAAAGGCTGAGAGGAAGAAATAGACTTAGACTGGAGGATAATATTGAAATGAACCTTAGAAGAGTAAAATGTGAAATATCCACCGGATTCAACTAGATTTAATTTCTTGAGGCCAGCCTATGATGCATATGTGGCTGAAAAAGCCGTTTGCTCTAGTCTTGACCTGTCAGCATCACTACTCACATTCCCTCCTCTTATATCTTCCATCGGTGCTATAATCTTATCTATTAACGTCATAGTTACACAGTTCTTTCTTTCTTTCTTTCTTTCTTTCTTTCTTTCTTTCTTTCTTCTTTCTTTCTTTCCTTCTTTCTTTCTTTCTTTCTTTCCTTCCTTCTTTCCTTGTTTCTTTCTTTCTTTCCTTCATTCTTTCTTTCTTTCTTTCTTTCTTTCTTTCTTTCTTTCTTTCTTTCTTTCTTTCTTTCTTTCTTAGCCATTCATTATGTCTCCTTCCACCTTGAAAGAACCTTTCCTGGTGCGAAATACGAGTATTATTTCTGTGCGTACAGAATTAATCTAAAACTGCCTCGGCCTAAGCCATGTAAAACCAAATAGAAGGGCTGGCAAAACTGGACACAAATGGCATGCAATGTACTAACACTCGTAATTCGCACTTTTTGATGACAGATTGCTGTACATTTATATCTGTCTAAAAATTTCCAGACGTTTCGGTCTCCAAATTTGTTTCTTAATCCACACAGTAGGTGGCACTAATGTCTTCCCATTGAGAGCAGAAACAAAAGCTAGTGACAATAATGAATGGATCGTAAAGCATAAGTCATTGTGATGCTAATGACGCAACATTTTGTATTGTTGCACGCACGTGCAAGTTCTTGTGGAGGACTCCAGCCACGCGAGCAGAATTGAATGTCACAATACGGTGCTGGTAGGTGTGGGGGAGAACCCTTGAAAGCGGCATTTCACAAAGGGTAAAGCTGCAAATGCGTTAATACGAATGTCAAAGGAATAGAATTTCTGCTCCTAAGAGGGACACGGTTTGAAACATTGAATTAAGAGAACAACAATTCACTACAGAGGCCCCGAACTGATTTTGGGATTGAGAGGATTTGTGGAAGAGTTATGAATCATATTTCATGAAGTGTCTGAGTATTTAGTGAAGTGGCAGGGATTCGTTTCTTGGTGTGAACAGAAAAGTGTTTTGCAGAATTATCAGGTTTAAAGATGGTATAATTTCTGACTGTTGCCTTCTGGGGTATGACATAAAATCGTCTCGTAAATACATTCCAAGGGTTGGCGAAAAATACTGCTTCTGTCTTCAGGTTAGAAAAGCAGACTACGTTGAGTATGGAGGCAGTAGGTTTCAACAGATTATTGGCAGCTTTTTGAACACTACACGGTGTCATAGATTAACACGTAATGTAAAAGGGGATTTTTCTCTTCCCCACCACGCCCTTTGTCCCATCCAGCCATCATCAATAAAAAAGTGCGACAGATGTAATTTTAAAGTTATCCTTGACCTCATTCTAGTATCGAAATTGACTATGTTACATTACCTTACACGCTTCCATGGCATAACGACCACTTACGAACAAATATTTTTGTCTTCTTGTAGATAGAATATTCTATATTAACTGAGATCACTTTTATAAAATTTACAAATCGTATTCCGTAATCTATATGTCTAATGACAGGATATCAGGTGGAATGTTGTCTGTTCCAGGTGATCTACCATTTTCTTCCCTTGAAGACGTTTCTTAATTTCTTTTACGATAAGCCGGATCATCTTCTATCGTGTTATCATCTACTTCATCCATGAATAAACCATCATTGTAGCTAACTTAGTACTGTAGAAAAGTGCCCAAATTCGATTTCCCACCTTCTCACGCCCATGTGTATACGAGGCTTGGCTACTCCTAGATCCATATCAAAACTAAGCTTCTGGATTATATAATTTGGTAAATATACACAAGAAATTCATTATTCGGTACAGGGCTATTAACAATTCCGTTGTTTACATGTACTATGAGTCTGTACAAATGGTGAGTCCGGGATGGCCTAGCCAGTGTGGCGACTGGCAACGAACTGCCATTTTCGAAGTTCGAACCCCGATAGCAGCAAGAATTACCGTACGCGTCCAAGAAGGGTCATGGCACCTAATCAGACCCCTGTACGGTGGCTATCGAGGATTCTGCCCATGTTGGACAGCATATATTAATGTCTTAAATGTTGTATATAATAAAGTGATGTATCTTCCCTGAAGATGGCAGCTCGCCTAAATATGTTGGAGGAAAAATAGTGAATAAAACGTAACAAATAGTATAAAAATAGTGCATTAGTTGGGCCGGGACAGCGGAGAGTTCACGCTTCCAAAAACAACGCAGTACGCAGTCAACAGCACATTCTCACTCCACTGTAAAGTGCAACCCCAGTGTAACGGTAACGAAAAGTTCTCCCTTAAGATGACCCAGCAGGGTCGAAACATGTAGGAGTGTGTTACGATTGATGATAAATCTCTCTTTGTGCATTTATTGGTGATTAGTGTTTTTGTAAGTACACCAACTTCACTGTGAAGGCTGTTGAGATATTTTTCACTAAAGCAAACCGTATGCCACAAAATTTACATCCTTCTTTTGAATTTACTGCTACATTTTTACGAGCAAAGGACTTAGTGTAGTTCTGCTCGTAGGACAGACCGACATCCTGGTGACAACATTCCAGGTAAGGGAATTGTGTGGGAAAAAGAACACCTCCGGATAGACCTTTAGCGGCTTGGAAGAATAACCGTATATCCGACACAAGGCGATATCTTCCTTTTCTGTAATTTAATTCAGCATACCGTTGTTGATGAACGTGACCAATATTTGGACGTCACATTGTTTTCAGAACAAATAATCTAACAAAGTTTGGGAAATTAAATCTGTCTCCATCTTCAGGTGGAAATGGAAAAGCAGAAACTTGCTGTGTTGGTCCATTTAAAAAGAGCTCATTTCTGTCACTGAACACCCAATGCATATGTTACCAATGACCAATGGCCGGTGGTTGTCGGACAGACATGCAGATATAGAGAATCTAATACGCGTATTTGAAAGACAATTTTCGTTGTAAAATGGCCACAGCCGAATACAGGAAAGTTAATCTGTTTAGATTTATTACACTTCACAAGGTCGTGAATTTTTTCCTGCAGTCTGTTACATTACATGTGTGCCATACCGAAACATGTTGCGTATGAAGGTTCCTATGCATTTGCGAGAGACATCTAAATTACTAAAGTAATAGTGATAGAGACTAACACTATACTGTATAAAAGTCCATTAGAGCAGGGGTGTACAAGTCTCGGAAGACAGGTCGCCCGGGAAATTGTTTTTGGCATGATGGCGCCTAATATTTTTGGGTCCTCAGTATGAAATTTGCCTTATATCACCCCTCTAGCAGCTAGAATTTTGAGATTGCTTTTGGAATATTTCTGGACACCTCTATCAGAGTAAATTCTCAGTCTGCCCTTTCTGCTGGAAGATGGAGTTAGATTCATTCTCTGAACTCTGCGTGTTTTTAAAACGTGAGGTTATGGTCTATGTAAAAATATCAGTAACATCCCTCCAACATAATCAGAATAATATTAAAGTTGAACACAGTAAGTGGTTTTGTTTAAATAGCAGTAAATGATGATAACATAATACCTTGTCACAGCGGCGAAACGTAGCGTCTTTTACTGTTCAAAGATGAAACTGTGGGTTTGAATTCCACTAGGGGCATGGAGGTATCCTTCTAAATGCTTTTTTATTCTAAAAGTAGAGGGCAGGGTGTCCTACCAAATATTTGCACAATATAGACGTTTAGAATCAATTATGGATTGAAAGTGACTAGAGGGTCTTATATGTAAAGACCGAAGAATGAAAGAGTGTGACTCACAAAAAATGAGTAGTAAATCATATGGAAGGAAGCGATCTTTGCATAATTTGGGAAGCGCCTGCTCTTCCGGTGCGTGGCTAGAGGCCCTGAGGAATACTACGAATATCTTAATTCAAAATAGCTGGCGTTTGAATGGATGTTTGAGCTCTGAACGTTCTGATTACTAAGCACTACTCGCAAAATTATTCCTTTCGTCTTAAGAAATTTCTCCGGGATGTTTCATTTTTTAAGGCTTTTTAAATTAGCCTTAACGAATAGAAAACTGCAGGAAAAATAAGTGACGCAGTACAGAAAGACGTAACTTCATTCTTCATCAAATATTGCAAGGAGATCAGATCAACCAGGAAAGACTGGCGATACATAACCCTCTTTGAGGAAACGAAAAAAGCATATAAAATTTTTGTTGGAAATTTGAACGGAACTGGCCAATTGAAAACTTTAAGAAATAAATCCAAACAGCTTGGACTTGACGCAGCTCTCTCTGGATAGGGCCCAAGGTCAAGTATTAAGCTTCTGTGTTCCATAAAACGCGGCGAGATTTGGGTACCATGATCAAATGTCAGTCTCTCAAGGTCTACGTTGCTTGAAGAGTTACTACAAAAGAAAAGAAAGCCTACATGTCATCTTCATTACCAGAGTCGTAGACTATAGGAGGCTAGGAGAGGTAACGACTTGTATCTTGGGATTCAAGTACATAAATTTGTTTTTTGACATATATCGGTTTGTTTACCTTAGAGAAAGTGCCTCAGACAGGGACCACAATTCCAGGTTGTTTTGTGTAAGGAAGTACTTTGTATAAAACAATTTATAATTAAGAACGTAAAATATTTAATGTGTTCCATGTCCATGCACTATATTATATAAAAAAATTAAACACAAACTAATGCACAAAGAGTTTTTTTTCGTCAATTATAACACACTCCTACATGTTTCGACCCTGCTGGGTCATCTTCAGAGAGAAACCTTCTGTTGTCGTTACACTAGGTTGACTGTGCAACAGTCAACAGAACATTCTCGTTTAACTGTTTAGTGCAACCTAGTGTAACGACAACGGAAGGTTTCTCCCTGAAGATGACCCAGCAGGGTCGAAACATGTAGGAGTGTGTTCTAATTGACGAAAGAGAATTCTTTGTGCATTCATTGGTGTTGAAAGTTTTTTTAACGTAAAATATATAAAGTTTTATGTAGAAATAATCAATACTGTATATCCTAAATGATTTTGTTGGAAGTAAATGTGAGTGTTTAGAAACTGTGGCCAGAGCATTAGAGTTTTAATTGAATATAAGAACCTGTTTTTCAAATCGTAAATTAACTTCTAGAATCACGGATATTTATGTTAATTTTGACAGTGTAACATCTTTGATCGGGAATAAAATACCCCAATCTATTGTTATAACTAGTAGAATAAGTGAAATGTGTCTTCTTAATCTGCCAGGTGTTAGAATAAATGGACCTGTTTGTAAGAGACTGCGTTTTCATACATTCACGTTGGAAGTCAATGGAGTAGAATTCTTTTTCAGAAAAATTAATTCCTCAGCTTGTCAAGAAATTCCCCGCATTTTATAAAACAGGAAGTTTTGTTGTCATGCATAAAACAGCCTGCCATTTGTCCGAATCCTTAGTGAAATCAGTCCAATCCATGTCCTCTCATTATATTGAGTATTAATTTTGATAACATCTCCATCTACAAATAGATTTTGCAATTGATTTCCTTCCCTCAGGTGTCCCGATTAGAAGCTTGTGCTACACATCTGTAGACCTCCACAGTTTAAAAGTAATGAAACCAAGTAGAAATCAACCATCTTTTTTATTCTTCAGTAACTCCATCCTATCAGCAGAAGGGGTTTAAAACAGATACAATCGAGCCGATTGCGAAAAAAATAAAGAAATAAACATAAAACGAGTCATTTACAGAAAATATACGTTTTTGCAATTGTATGGACAGAAAGAAGTGTTCGAAAGGGCTATAGTGGCCAAATGCAGAGGACATTGGATAATAACACGAAAGGAAAAAAAAAAACGGAAACAAAACATAAGGTAATAAATTCCTTATGGCTAATATTAAAGTGATGGATTACACTAAAACTCAAAGCATGTAAACAAATACTGCCTTTTCCCCATTCAGTTACGAGGAAATCTATAATATATTCTTGTCGTCCTAATGCTATTGTCTTCTTAGCTTAAGGAAACAAGAGCATGCAGGAAATTGACAGAGGAAGCATTAGATCGCACTCTGTGTAGAACTCGCTTTGGAAGAGATTATGGGCCTGTCTTAAGACTACGGAATGAATTATTCTTGGAATCAATTGTACGCATTTCGTAGTTGATATGCCTCGCCCACTCGTAGCTACTCATGGGCCAGGCTAGCGAAGCGGTAGCTTACTCCTGAATTAAGACACTCCAAACCCTACGGTAGCACATGCGTCTTCGTAAAAACAGGGGGGCTTGGTCGTAGGACTCTCAGGTCTTGGCGGTTGCAGTTTCTCATTACGTAGTTTGTATAGCAGGATTTAGCCTTGAAAGAATTTAAGTGGAGCTGGGAAGACGAATTCAGGCGTCGGAAATTAAATTGGTAAGAACTGCATTGTGTAATGGGAAAGGGAAATATAACAAAATGGAAAGATGAGGAACAAGACATGAAGGTGTTACCCGCAGGTATGAAAGATTTTTGCTAGTATAGACTTTAATTTGTACGTAATTTGTTTAACAATGCTTAATATTCCCACCGTCTACGTCCGTAAAAGATTCAAATAAAGTCTATCTTATATCTACAGTACGTAAAATGTGACAGTCCTAACTAAATAGCAGTGGTTTTGTCTTCACATTGGAAGTTGGCATAGACATACAGAATTAAGGTTTCTAAAACAGGAATTTTGAAATTACAGAACACGGAGCTTCATGATTTGTATTCCTCGCCAAATATTACCCTGGTGGTCAATTGAAGAATAATGAGATATGAGGGGCTTTTGACCTGGAAGGGGGAGAAATAACTGAAATTTACTCGCAGTCGCCCCTATATTTTCGTGGCGCGGTGTTTAATTACTCACGCGAAAACTTTATATTTATATAAAAAATGTTATTTGGACGAAATGTAACGCACAAATGTAACAATGATTCTTTGTTATATTTACATTGCAGAAACGGAGGAATGAGAAATATATTGCTCTCAGTGAGCGGCAGCTTCTTTGGTTTGTCCATCAGCTGGACGTTCTCTACATTACGCCACAACTTGTGGTCCCAACTGCCACTTGTTTTCCCGATATACCAGGCTGTTCAGCGTATTTATGATACCACACTTAGTTCCTCTGGTACCTCGCAAGGTTACAAGATGCCTCAGACAAGCAGGACTATAAAACCAAGCGCTTCCAGTAAAATAGCCATGAAATATACAACCAGGATATTGTTCAAACTGGCACTTTATCTGCTATCTAACTCCATAAGGCAGAGTCCTTCTTACTTGGCTGATATTTTCTCAGATGTTCTAGAAGTTATTCTTCTCTTACAAATCCACGTGTTCATTATAATCTTACACGGGGAAACCAACGGTCCTAATTGGCGTCAGATTATTCTCGTCCACATTCCCATAAGTCATTTCTCCTACATATATATTTATGACCTTCCGATCTGCACTTACACATGTCCAAGTGTTCTCTAGCTTCGATAATTTACAGCCTACAGTCTCGTGAATTTATTATCTCCCTCATTCATGCTACACGGCTAGCCATGTTATTGTCTTTCATTCAGTAAGAACCATAATAAGTAACACGTTGCTAAATTAAAGACACAATTATATTAATTTCACTCTTTCTCATGCCTGAAAATTATTCTCAGAACACGTGAAAAAAATTCGACTGTAGACTGCATGTAAAAATGTATACGTAAATCGTCAACATGAATGTAAACAGATGTAGAACACCTGGATGCTGTCCTGTGAAAACTCAAACTTGAAGATGCTGTTGACCTTTTCATCTTGTTCGTGGTCGATCTATGTCGCATTTGTCTTTGGTTTGTAGGAATACGTAAATGTTAATTTCTAGCAAATATAATAAATTGTTGACGTGAGAATATTATCAAATTTTATGTATGAACTGGAGAAGGAAGTGTAATAATTCCTACTTGCAAAGCACGTTAATTTTACTATTTGTTCAGCCATATAAAACGCTGTGCATGGAAAAGCAACATTAGCACCATTAAGAAACAAGAAAACGCTGTCAGCCTAATATCTACTTTAGTAAATGCAATGGGTTTT
Source organism: Coptotermes formosanus (assembly GCA_013340265.1). Lineage (NCBI taxonomy): Eukaryota > Metazoa > Arthropoda > Insecta > Blattodea > Rhinotermitidae > Coptotermes > Coptotermes formosanus. Next base: position 2,355,263 of record BLKM01000378.1, on the reverse strand, counting down.
TAAAGGTTTGGAGCTTGCTCGGTGAATGAATATAATAAACATTAGTCTTCTCAGATATGACGCCTTGTAGCGTGGTAGAAATCTATTTATGTCTTTAAGGAGCCTACTGCCTCCAAAACGTCGGTGTGTACCTACTAGTCTACGCGAAGTCACGTACCAGGAGACGTAACCATGACTGCCAACTGCGAATTCTTAAATATTCCAAATAGAGTGAATATTCTAGAGTAAGCTTTGTGAAGAACGCCGCGGTTTATTTTGCCGCCCCTGGCCTCTGTCGCCCTGGTCGGCGGCACTACTCCCCCCCCCCCCCTTGCGACCAGATAAGCCCCTGCCTTTATATAGAGGTTTTCTCGAACTGCAGAATTTGAACCTGTAGGTTCTAAAAGGCACTTACACCCCACAGACAGGGTCTTCTAGGAATAACACTACCAAAAGTTTACAAAAAACTTGATTATACGAATGGCTGGGATTATAATAAATAGATTTTGCCCTTCGCTTGAATTCTGAGTGCAAACATAATTTATCAGTCTTATGATATGCAATAACTTGGCGCCTTTTTAAGCTTTCTTTGGTGCAAGCGACAAGATCTGTTCCCACGCTTTGTGTTTATAGACCAGCGATTTCGGCTAGTATTTTCACTGCTTATTTCCTTCATCTCAGCCAGGGCCATTCAAGGTACACATCTAAAAACAAACAAAATAAGAAACAAACTGACTGCTTATGCATTCAGAATAAGTAAGTAGCAGAATCCGCAAATTAAATAACGAATTCAATAACTAACCGCGTGAAGCAGAATTATACTTCAGAAGCTGATAGTAGTTGATTTGATCAGGAAATATACAGCATATTACTCAAAAGGACGGTTTATTAGAGTCTGTAATTCAGCTAGCTACTGGACCCTAAAAAGAGGCAAATGAACATAATGATCGTCGTTATAGTCACCACCACCACCACCGCCGCCGCCGCCACCACCACCACCACCACCACCACCGTCGCCGCCGCCGCCGCCACTACCACCGTCGCCGCCGCCGCCACCACCACCACCACCACCGTCGCCGCCGCCACCACCACCACCACCACCACCGCGACCACCACCACCACCAGCACCACCATCTTAATATCATCTCAATCGTTCTTAAAATGGAGTTATTATACTGTAAAACTATTTTACATTAAAGTGTTCCAAGTCGTCCATTCCGTTTGTGATTCCTGACTAAAATTCTTTGTGCATTTCTCGTGTCTCCATTCGTGCTACAAATTCTATTACCTCATGCTCCCACCGGTAATTATCTTGTGCATCAATGCTGGCAACAATTGGAAAGTGCCTCAGCTTTGGCTTCTTACTGCTTGTTGACAAACCCTCTATCAATTCCGTGGACGAAAGCATGTCATCGAGAAAAACAACGTAACGTAACACGCTTAGGAAAGATCACGTGCTGGACAGATAAAACACAACGTTACTTCAGTGTAATAAAATGCATCTTTAACTCTCACAATTCTTAAGTTTCTAGTGTTTCCTTTAATGTCCTCTGTAAGCTTTCGTTTCCTTCACCAGGTTACACTGTCGCCTGCAATAAATGTCTGCTCTCTGACCTGTTATAGAAGCGACGTCATAAAAGGAAATGGCAACCGTGTCCCATAAAGTGGAGTGTAAAACGGAAATATATGTTCAAATTTAATTTATGCATAAGCACCCTTTTCAGTTCTGTGGATTGTGTGTAAATATGCCGTTGGATCAAGTCAGATTTTTGAAACTGTAGGAATATGAACCGAATCAAGCGAAAATGTAATTTAATGTGTTCCATGTCCGTGCACTATATTATACAAAGACACTAATCACCAACAAATGCACCAAGAGAGTTTTATTATCAATTGTAACACACTCCTACACGTTTCGATTCTGCTGAGTCATCTTCATTGAGAACTTTTTGTTACCGTTACACTAAGGTTGCACTTTATAGTTGAGTGAGAATGTGCTGTTGACTGTGTACTGCGTTGTTTTTGGAGGCGTGAACTCTCTGCGGTCCCGTCCTGCACTGCAGTGCAGTGCAAGCGAATTTAATACAAAAAAAACTTTAATGCATCGAAAATGTTTATAAGGGTCCCCAATATATATTTTCATGAAAATTCATCTAGTGGAACTGGAGTTTCTTTATACCGACAAGCAGAAGGAAAAATGGACAGACATTGTAAACTTTATAGACGCTTTCGCAACAGCCTTGCAAACTGCACTGCAGTGCAAGCCGAGACCACAGAGAGTTCACGCCTCCAAAAACATCCCAGTACACAGTTAACAGCACATTCTAGCTCAACTGTAAAAGTGCAACCTTAGTGTGACGATAACAGAAAAGTTCTCCCTGAAGATGACCCAGCAGAGTCGAAACATGTAGGAGTGTGTTACAATTGATGATTAAACTCTCTTTGTGCATTTGTTGATGATTAGTGTTTTTGAAAATGGAATATTTAGTCAAAATGTATGGAATCGAAGATACACACTCAGTGAATTAAAATGCACTTGTACTAACATAGAGTAAATCATGACGGATTTCTCCAAAATTATATAGGTAAAAAATTTGCCCGCGCTTGTCATGAAGGCACAGAAGGGGAGTAGATCCATTCAATCTCAAAGTCGCAGTTTTTTCTGAGATAAATATAATACACGTAACTACAGTGGGGTCAGGGTGTAAAATGTTTGAATGTTAAACCTATTGGTGCATCAAGTAGCCAATAGGCTTTAAAAGGTTAACATCCTCTCTAACATTATAAACCTCATCGACGTCTAGATCTTCCAAGTGTTCTTTCTCTTGTCAGGCTTTCATAGTGATATTTTCTGCAAATTTTAGAGTATCTGTAAAAAAGTTTCAAATTCATGGAGACAGATAAAAACATTAAAAACATAAAATCGAGATGCTGATTAATTGATAGATTCCCTGATGTTGTCTAAGTAAAGATATGCAGATCAATATTTTCTTCTAATGTAGTACATAACATGGATTTAACTGTCTATCTTATCTACATGAAAAATTGTGCTGAGGTCATGGTTGTAACATCTATCTTCCTCGAAGACGTTTCCAGATGGCAGCAGCATCATACATAAGCTGTATTCAGCTGTCTTTAAAAGAGTCGAATAATTCTATTGATATTTCCCTAGCGACAGGTTCTGTGTCACAAAGCATATACTTTTCCATTGTGGGGGCTTTGTGAGCCGCTATCCGAGGCACTGTCACGTATGTGTGTCCCTTCTTGTGTTCTGTTCAGGTCCAGGAGAAGCAGAAATGTAACTCCATGGACCAGAGCTATTACACGGATTGAGAAGGCAGCACCCACTCAGCCACTTCAGAAATACACAAATAATTACAAAATCCCACTTTTCATTAATTTAACCTTTTAACGCCTAGTGGGTACTTTGCATAGCATCTGGTTCAAAGTTCAAAAAGTCTAAATTACACTGACAGTGCGTTTATATGTTTTGTGTGGATCTCAGATCAAACAGCAACCTTTGCCTTATACGTCATTAAGAGATTGGTGTTTATAACCGAAGAGAAGAGTTTACAGCGCGGTAAGAGCTGAGTCCTTATATAAAAGAGACTACCTTTTGTCTTTAGAGGGTTAATATATTCCAAATTTTTAGATTTGTCCTTCATCTAAGCCACATATATCAGTTAACACACTTCCATGTTTTCTCTCTAACGTCCATTTCCATATTTCATCATCCACCCTTCTACACGTAATTCTACTAAGTAATTTCGCCCCTTAATATTTTCTCATCCAAGATTTGTACGCATTTATAATCTCCCCCATGCTTAATATGTGTGTTGCCCATCTCACCCTCCGTGATATAATAACTTAAAAGCATATGGTGAAGAATAGTAACAATCTGGTCCTGCTCATTACCTTATTTTCTTCGCTTGTTACTTCCTTTTAAGCTTAAGTATTTACCTCAGTACACTCTTTTAATCATAGTCCATATACACGAGATTTTAAGCTTTCAGGATGCGGAGAATTCTTTTTATAATCTTCGAGGTTATGACACCGTGTAATCTGGTAGACTTCTGGTAGGAACTACATGGAGTTCTAGCCAAGAAGACGACAAAATGAGCCCTCAATATCTATTCTTCTAAACATAATAACTCAAGCTTCACACACACATAAGAAAAGAGAGGAAAATTATCATAGTGTATCTACAGTATTTATTTTTTAGATAACAACAGAAAAGACAAAAGATTCTGTGAAATTCAGCAGTATTACTCAAATTTTGTCAGCTGTTACGTGCTTCCTCCAAGCAGTTTTTATGTGTTGCTGTCAGTCCTAATTAGTCCCCGTTAAACCCTTTTTATATAATAGTTCTGAAACCATTAATAATGAAAGCACTGAAATGGGGAATAACCTTGAAATTGTATGAAGGAGTGAAGGGAAGTTCCATTTATTCTCACGATGCAACGTAAGGAAAATTGGTTTGATACTAATGATATTTTAAATTGTCCTTCATAGTTCTTTGATATTTGATGGCGAGTAAGATTTGTATTAGAAAATAAACACAGAATAACAGCTGGGTAAGAAGTAGGTTTTCAGTACATATAGTGAATTAATGAGGCAATAAAATATTCTGCATTTGTCATCAATAAATGGATTTTTGTTGGAAGAAATAAGACTTAAAGTAAGGATTATATTTTCCTCTGTATTATAGATGGTTTTGTAATGTCTAATTTTTTCTAACTCCCTTATTTCTAAATATTCTGTTTGTAATTTCATTTCTAAATTTCTTGATTTTTAAATAAGTAGCCACTAAATTATAAATGTTTTATATCTGAGACTGGTGATCCTGAGAACAGGAAAAACAGCTTGTAAATTAAAAGTTGTTTCGAAAGTACTGGTCTGCAATGCTAATTCGTCGTTTGCAGTTAAGGTTTGCATTTTATTTATTTTACTTCAGGTTCAGACATCAAAAGTTGATTCCATTCTGACGTCTTAAATTTTCCGACAGACAACGTGTGTAATTATGGTAGGAAAAACAAAACCACAGTCAGACAGCACTGTGGGAACGAGCTGTGCGGGGATGCCAAATACCGTTCGGATCTGTCTCCATTCCGCTTAGAACTGTGACAATAAATCAGCCTCAGATGAAGCAGGGAGATGAGACCACCAGGTCCTCGCTAGACGATGGGCAAATAAAATTCAGCGTCACACATAATTGCTAAAATATTATTGGTGACAAGTATAGTTAAGATCATAGAATTTCCATCGAAATGTCACGGAACTATAGTCACGGCTTTCCTTTATTCCTGTGTTCCCATTTTTTCCCCAAGGACCAGTTTGGTTTCAAAAAATACTTGACAGATTCCCAGACAAATGAGATGGTTAAATTGAGAATTGAGAATTGTTACAAACCGTATTGACACAGGCTAAATTAAAATGGAAGTATAATGGGACGAGCTGAAATGTGGCATAGTTGAAATGAATTAATTATTTTTAAATAAATTTATATTGCTTTATAATAAATCATTATTGACTTCTTTCGGTTTGATGATTTTAATTTAAGTTTTTGCTGTTTGCAGATGGATAGTAAGCGTTAAGTCACAAATATTTTGTATACTCGATGGTCTAATGCATCACATTTCGTCTTTACAAGAAGTTATCATCAGGCAAATGGGACAAAAATAAATTATTGCGTAAGTTGCACAGTACTGTTTCACATTATTCATGTATATGACTGGGTTCCCAACTTCATAAAAATGACATAAATGTACAAAATTAGCTGGAATCAATAGTCTGAAAAATAATGTTATATCAAATAAATGTGAAAAAATAAGAAGTTTAAAAATGCAGAATTAAAATAGACTTGTTATTATATTATTTCAATCCTAACCATTTTAATATTTTAAAGCCTAGCGATAACTTTACGCATCACCAGTTTTAAAATTAAAAAATGCTACGTGCCACTCACATTGCGTTTATGTGTTTTGTACGGATCTCAGAACAAACAGCGACTTTTGTATTATAAAACATTAAAAGACTGTTTTCATAACAGAGAAGAAGAGTGTTTACCGCGCGGTACGCACTGAGTCCTTACATAAAACAGATACGCTTCATCTTTAAAGGGTAAAAGATACATCTTTAAACTTATTTTATCACATTTGTTTTTATAACATTATTTTTTAGACTACTGATTTAGGCTTATCATATATTTTTATGTTATTTTTGTGAAGTTGAGGTTCCAACCACATTTGTGAATGAAGCGATATACTATTATGCAACTTACATCGTCATTTATTTTGTGTCTTATTTGCTTGTTGATGGCGTCTTGTTAAAACCAACAAGTTATATTAAATCATCCGATATACAAAAAGATTGGGACTGACGGTCATTTTACGCCTGTGTATCTTCATTACAAGGGGATTTCCCACATAAAGTATGTGCCTGTTTCTCATGTCGGCGTGTCATTTTAAGGGGAGAATATGGATCTAAGGTGTTCTATAACAGTGTATTGAAAAGGACATGTGGGCTTATGAAGCAGGCAGGTGCAGAAAACTGCTTAATGCAGAAGCTCCATAGTATATCTTGCTCAGCAAATATTATTTGGTTCAAAAACACTAATCACCAACAAATGCACAAAGAGAGTTTTATCATCAATCGTAACACACTCCTACACGTTTCGACTTTGTTTGGTCATCTTCAGGGAGAATTTTTTTTATCGTTACGCTAAGGTTGCACTTTATAGTCGAGTGAGAATGTGCTGTTGATTGTGTACTGCGTTGTTTTTGGAGGCGTGAACCCTCCGCGGTCCCGGCCTGCACTGCAGTGCAGTGCAGGCCGGGACAGTCAAAGTGTAACCTTAGTGTAACAATAACAAAAAGTTCTCCCTAAAGATGACCCAGCAGGGTCGAAACATGTAGGAGTGTGTTACGATTGATGATAAAACTCTCTTTGTGCATTTGTTGGTGATCAGTGTTTTTGTATGATACAGTGCACGGACATGGAACACACTAAAATTATTTGGTCCATCTGAGCAAGATTAACAAGATAGGCAAGGCATGTGTTACATTTACGGAGTAGGGAAACTTATACGCAGAAAACCTGAAAGTGAGAGACCACTTTGAAGACGTAAGCTCAGATGAGAGGACAACACCAAATAAATTTAAAGAAATAATACGCGAAAGCATGGATTGGAAGGATGTGGATAACCGTAGGGCAAACTGGTAGGATCGTTTGAGCACGGTAATGAACTTTGCGCTCCCATAACTCACTTGTACTTACCTAACTATCTGAGGAACTAACATTTTCTCAGGAAGGACTCTGGTCAGTGGAGTGAGCTGTGTAATAACGCTGGCATTAAAGACACAGGTGGTGCCATTCAAACAACGATACACATAGGAGTAAGAACCTTTAGCATAGAATTGGGATGACATCGCCATATGTTATCATCATCTTTCGAGAGTTTTGGTGTTTATCGTGTGACGGGGACTGGCATCGGTCCAACAAAAAGGAAGAGTCTCTGCTGAAAGAGAAAAGTTGACAAGACCCAAACTTCTAATTGCATAGGCTTAATATCAACAGGGTGGTACGCACCATGTATGACATGCACGCAGGTAGTTTTCAGAAACTAATTAAATAAATTAATATAAATAAATATATATAATTAAATATAGTGTTAATTGGTATGGGGTGAGACTTGAGAGATTCATAACAGGGAATATGAGGATAGCTATCTTTCGGGATGTGACGCCGTGTAGTCTGGTGGAAGGGTACTGATATTCCAAAAGACTTACTTTTTCCATCAGGTACAAAGATGACAGGCTGTAACAGGGTGTAGTCTGATAGAACGGTAAAGACTTTGCGACTTCTCCCAGGTAGGGTACGTGATAGTGGAATTAGTATGATCTCCTGAAACGTCGGTAAAGTTTTATTATACTACAAGGCAATTCATTCCAGATGACAAAAGTCTTGGTTCTCATATTAGATGATGTGGAACAAATTGAGGGATGTTCAAATTTCCAGAATCGGCCTAAGCTGAAGCAAAGTTTTAAGTCAAAAATGACCTAATATATACAGAGTTTATGGGCTTAGCCCTTGATTTTTTTGATAGCTTATTTGTTGTTACCTTTTAAATATGAAACCAATGAATATTATATACAAAATTAACTTCCTACTTCACAAAGAACACACGGATTCTGCTTTATAAAAAAACCGGCTAGGACAAAGGTGAATAAAGTTCCAGAAGGTCTAGTAACCCTAGTCAAAGTGTACGTGTCAGAAAAGTGATATAAAGCAAGCTGTACTGAGGACGAACAATTATTTGACTATTCACCACCATGTAAATCTATTTGCCTCGGCGACCTGGTGTTTCGGATTTGTGCGTCCCCGGACTAAGGCTTTTAAGGATTAAAATCTCCGCTTTTTTTTATGAAAATATGACGTTAATAAATACTTCGTGTGGGAAAAGTACAGATTTCTTTTTGAAGTTAAAGCAGGTGATAATTATAGGAAACGATATGCATGCAAGTAACCGTACCAAAGCGATCAACAAAAACGATGTTGTTTGTTTTTAAAGGACGGCGGAAGAAAAAGTGAGCACTTTCTTCTGCGTGTGGTTTTTTATGAGCTAGTGCCAAAAAATGTGTCCGTATTTCAGGTAGCTGATACGATCGCATGGGGTTTCCCTCTGGGAGGTCCAGTGCCATCTTGCAGACCTCCTCGTTAACTGAACGTAAACTTGGAGTCTCCTATCTCTACTCTGTTAACATGGAACCTTTGTTAAGTGCCCCCTGCTAAGAGGACACGACCCCCTACCCTATCCGACGACGTGAACATCTCCAGTGTTCAGAAGATGTAGCATGGGTTTGAATTTCCCTTGGCAGCTCCCTACTACGACCCAGAATCTTTTGATCGCACAAGTCAATCCGTCACGATTCTATGATATGAAGTATGCATTCGAGACAAAAAATTTAGTCCATCTAGCTGAATAAAGTCTAGACAAAAAATAAACTTTTTGGAGTATTTAAAGACGTTGACAGCATAGAAGGACATAGATGGCCGTCCAACGCCTCAGACGGTTAGCCGCAGGCCTCCCACATCGGAGGCCCGGGTTCGATCCTGGGCAAATCGATGTGGGATTTGTGGTAAACAAACTGACACTGGGACAGGTTTTTCCCCGAGTAATTCGTTTTCTCCTGTCAATTTCGTTCCACCGGTGCTCTATTAATAGGAAAATTACAAGAAATAATCATCTTAAATATCTTCATCACAGGGTTGCACAAGAAGCCTTAAGGCTGCGGTGCGTCCGTAGCGTCTGCTGCGGGGCCCTTCACCATTAAAAAAAATAGAAGAACATATAGAGTAGAATAATAAGGTGGATGGTAAATTTCAAATTGGAAATACTTAGGAAAGGGCGAGCACAGCCTACTCGAAATATTGCCCTGGCATTTGCATGAAAGACTTGAGTAAAATCATGAATCCGAGACGTGTTTATCCCTGTCCTAGTCGAAAGTCAAACTAGACACTTTCCTAGTGCAGTTCAGAAGAGTTACCATCATGCCAGTGAGTCCCTTCAATACAAATCCAGTAACGTGAAAAATTATCTTATTTTATACAAAAGTAAATATTTCTCCCGTTTTGACAAGCGGAAGGAACTGATAACAGCTGTCCCTCTCCAAAATATTACGTCAGATTTGGGGGGTGGAAGTATAACTCCATTCATTCTTAAGATCAACACTAGATGGAGGTGTGCAGTCAGCTTCGAGCCATGGTCGCTTCATCCCCGGAAAATTTTTCCGGTACTTTTGAGTACGAGACTGGACGGATCCCAGAGACGGTCTGGACGTTTTGGAAAAGAGAAAAATTTCTTACTTTTGCCAGAATTCGAACTCCCGACCGTCCAATCTGCAGCGAGTCGCTATATTGACTAGGCTATCCCGACTGTGACAACAAATTATCATATACGCGTAGGCTGTAAAAATTCTGGTCTTACACATTAAAGCATAAAATATTGCGAAAATTAAACCTGGCACATGGGTGATGACAAGGATAAAAAACTTCTGGGATATGATGCGATGTAGTTTGTTACTCAGTCAAATAAAGTTATCATATAAGAAAAAACCTGAAACCGTATTATCACGACTGCGAACCTCAGTTCACGCATTTACTTTATGTTAATGTATATGGATGACATCATGCATGTTGTTATAATTAATTACACGGTAATTCGGAGAGATTCATACGCCGGAATAGTAGTAGGTTCATACCAGGCGATCTTCAGGACTGCCTCTTCTTACGCTCAATGATTACTGTAAAAAACGTTCTTTCAAGTGCTTGTGTTTGCCTCGCATCCTACCAACGTCACTACTGTTACCTAAGGCAGCGCTGCAACAAACCAATTGGCAGTTTATTGACTGCTTATAAGGCGATCAAGTATACGGACCCGTAAGAGAAGGAGAAAGGTGGAGAATAAGAAGAAACAGGGGGATTAAGGGCATAATACAAGTGGAAGATATGAAATTTATAAAATCCCACCAAGTGATTTGGTCAAGTTGAAAGAATGCAAAACCAAAGAATATGCAAAAACTGAAACAGCGACAATTGAAGGAACAAGGGAAAGAGGAAAATCACGTAAAAGATGGAGAGTCGAACTGAAGGCAATATAGATATAATGGGGATTAAAAAAAGGCAGGCAAAAGCAAGAGACCGTAGGGAATGGAGGGAGATTCTGTTGGAAGCCAAGGTTCAGAGCAGCCTACTGCTCGAAGAGGCGGAAGACGAGGAGAAGGAGAAGAAGAAGAGTAGTAGTAGTAGTAGTAGTAGTAGTAGTAGTAGTAGTAGTAGTAGTAGTAGTAGTAGTAGTAGTAGTAGTAGTAACAGTAATAGTAATAACAATAATACGATGATGATGGGGATTCAGAAAAATTAAGCAATGAATGCAATTATGCGTTTCACGTTTTTTATGGAGCTTTACTGGTTAGAGTCACTTGATTTCGAAAGACGTTTCAACTGTGGAAAGGACGGTATTGCTTGGGATTGATTCTACCTGTGCGTTTGTATCTTGCGTAAGAGAGAGAAATTTAACTGCAGATTTCTGGCCCAGGACTTTCAAAATGACTCACCGACAGAAGTGCTTTTATAGAGAAACTACTGTCTAATCGTCCACGCGAAAGTCCAATACTTGCAATAGAGCGGTAGTGCTAAATAACTGATACGTTGCTTATGCTGCTTAATGGCAATGCGTCATTTGCACCAGAACGAGAATGTGTTCTTTAATATGCCTTCCCGACATGTGAGTGCAGGAAACCGAGAGACACCCACCGTATGTAGTTACGTGATCGAGATTCAAACAGGGTTCCATCAGAAAAACACGTTACATGACCTCTGTTTGAGAATAATTGTCTCTCTTACGAAATCTAAGTTGAAGGGATCTTGATCCTCTATGTTCAAAGGAAGCTTAAAAGCGTTATTGACTGACTGCCTCGCTGGCTGCCTGGTTTAGTGACTAAATAACTAGCTAACCACTAACGAACTGACTAGCTAACCAATCAACGAATTAACTAAGTAACTAATTGAATAAGTAACTAAATGACTAAGTAAGTAATTAACCAACTAAACAACTGACTAACAAGCAACGAAATTTGATTGAATAAGTAATTAATTAACTAACCAATTAACAAACTGACTAGCCAAACAACGAACTAAGTGGCTAATTGTTTAAGTAAGTAAGTAACTAATAAACCAACCATCAAACAGTGTGAAATTCGGTGTCTCGTCGAGGTAATTTGTAATTACCCCTCCCTGCCGTGACACCTAATTATGTAATTGAAATGACTCTCCTGTTGACTGATTAACAAAGATACAGAGTACCTAACTTTCATGTGGTATAGGCTTCCAAAAGATCGACATGTATTGTCAATCTGTAAGTAAGAAAAGGACCCGACAATACAGCACTGTGCCACTAAGTGTGCTGTAGCATTTTCGTATGAATCAATTTAATCCATACCAAGCACGGACATGTATTCTCATAAGACACATAATAATATTGGTTTCCATTTAGTTCAAGGTTTTGTACATCACTTCTTTCCCTCACGTCTGAACTAACTGGATGCAAATGAAGGTACATTCCTTTCACCTTCCAGATGCAATATATATCTATATTTCCATACGAAATCCTTCCTGCTTTCATCATCTTAATAAAATGCGAATAACACAATTAGGTACGTGACACTAACTGTATCATTATTTCTTCCATCTTACTGTTACTTGCTTTCTCTTAGGTACAGATGCAAATCTTAATAACCTATTCTGAAAAACTTTAAATCCGTCACGGAGAAAGCTATATGTATTTTTAATCACAATATTATATTCTGCTATATATACACTAACACTTTCCAAGATTGACTCCACCAGAATTAACCGTCCATAACACGTACCTTACTGTTTACAGTTCGAGAATTCTGTGGGGAAAAATAGGAATTTCTGAGATTTTAACCTGGTGAGACGTGTATTATCTACAAAACGTTAAAACATTAATTATGTTTCTATCATGCCATTGCAATTAACCCTTTAATGCGCCATGGTTACTAGTCTTACCACCTGTCTTGAACATATCATGGTTAATTATTACTTTAGGTACCACCAGATTCAATATTAAAAAATTCTACAATCTGCCCACTTAACCCATTTTTCTGTTCTGTACTGATCTCAGAACACACAGCGCCTTTCTCTGTTTACAGCAATAACTGACTGGTTTTCACAACCAAGAAGGAGTGTGTTTACTGAGAGGTAGGAAATAAATATTTAAATAAAGTTGAAGTTAATTTTATTCGCCAACGGTTCAACATTAGGATAAATGAATTTTCCTAAAACTGTATTTTTGTGTTTGGTAGAATTCTAGCTACAAACATTGGTCATATACCGAAACTGCATTCAAAATTTGGGTTCTGTAAAGGAGGTGTGATAGTTTTAGTTTTCAGTGGGAAAGGAATTCCGAATAACTTGTTACTTACATGGGTATCAGTCTTGAAAATGTACTAGCCATTAGCTAATCTGATTTGTGCTGTGGGAACAAAATTCTCCTATTGCCCCCTCTGTCCTATCTCAACAACATGACAACCCGTGTTTTTCCATTTGCATCGGCTTGTACTACGTGACTTAGAAATATAAAAATGATTGAGCATTTTGTGATTTCTTTTCTCTTTTATGAGCTGTCAAAACTCCTTAAGCTATTGTGTCCTCTACAGTACCTACAAAAGGTTTGCGTGAAGACTGATCACAAAGCCAATCTGTGTAGTATCTATTTTATGTGGAGCTGGTTGGACGTTTGTTACAAGTAAAATATGTTTTGTTTCTTTGGATATATTAAGTTGTGTGCATTATTTAGAAGAAAATTCATCTCTCTTTGACTAATCCTTGCTAATTTCTTATGAAATTATACTGTACTTAACTGTTGGAAAGTTAGTTTTATTTCAATGATATTTATAGATTTATTTCCCTTTACGTAAAACAGAGCACCTATTGAATACAAACACTTGCAAGGTTAATAAAGTTTAGAGAAATAACGACTGTGTATTCTGAGGATTATATGAAACAGATGAATATCCTCTTGTGAACTGTGGAGACTTTCAATCATATTTAAAGTGTGTAACTAAATCGCTGTAAGTTAATTTTTGCCTATAAATAATTAAGTAAATTAGAGACAAGTTAATATTGTACTGTGTATTGGTGATTGTTACATGGTTAATACGTTTAGTAAATAGAAAAGGAGTCTTAGAAACTTATGCTGAGCTTTCTACTTTTTATTCATTTATTGTTTCTTAGAATTAACCTTTTAAAGCCTAGCGGTAACTTTAAATACCACCAGGGTTAACATTAAAAAATTCTACGTGGTGCCCACATTGCGTTTATGTGTTTTGCACGGATCTCAGAACAAACAGCAACTTTTGCCTTATAAAACATTAAGGGATTGGTTTTTATAACCGAAGTGGAGAGTGTTTAGAGCGCGGTACGTACTGAGTCCTTATATAAAACAGATACGCTTCGCCTTTAAAGGGTTAATGAGCCCTTAGATTAACTAACCTATCACTACGTTCCGTTCCGGGCGCTTAAGCAGTGATCCACTCGTGGAATAGTTCACTGATACAGTGCTGCCAAATCACAAGGCGAAGCTACTGGTAAAGCCAAGAGCGTAACTGGGAAAGGAGGCGATTTGGGTGGCCGTCCTGGGTGACAGATTACAAAAGTTGAAAAAATATGATGAAAAATAGATATTTAAATAAATAAATTGGTTTTTTCTGCTCGCAACACATTTTAACTTTTTGATCCAAATAGAAGAAAAATGATTAAGTAATGTGATTACTTTACAGTTCCTAAATTTGTCAGTGGCGGTTATTGTGCTTACTCGCCACGGGCGTTGTTAAACGCTGCTACGCCACTGGATCAAACAACATTGTGATTATGAAATGCATTTTCACTTTCTACTTAACTCACTACCAAAGATGTGCAATAGGCAAATTCCGCGAGTTTGTATCGAGTAGGGTTGAACAGCCGACTTCTGCGTTACGATGCTGGAATGGAGAGGCCCAACTGACAGCGACACCACTGCGTGTCCGTCAGCCCTATACTATTACTATTCATTGCCTAAACCAGAAGAAGCTTTATCTTGTACAAACGACCAGGTAAACTTAAAAGATATTTTCTCCACTTAGTTGGATCATGTGACCTTTTAGCCTTTCCCGAACATCAAACGAATCCGACATTCTTTAAAATGCGATAGGTAACTGCTTGCTACCTGCAGTGTATCGAGATGTGTGGTTATGTTAGTTGGGATTTGGTTTCAACTTCTGTGAGCGGGCACTAAGGAATCTTGTTATGTAGCGGCAAATTTAACTTTATGCTGCAAGAAATATTTCCCTGGAGAATTAGCTCAGTTAGTATAGTGGCTTTCAACACGATGAAAGAGGAGAACTTGATCCCCAACGAAGGCAATGTGATATATGTTACATCCATTGCGCATGTGTTCTCATGGCGGATCATGGTGTCTATTTAAGCACAGCAACGATTTCACTAATCATTTACTCATAGAATTAACAAGTGTAACGATGCGGATGGGGCCGCGGTGGCGCAGTTGGTTGAGGTACTGCGCTACAAACCAGAAGGTCGCGGGTTCGATTCCCGATGGTGCCACTGGAATTTTTCATTGACATTCCTTCTGGTCGCACTATGGCCCTGAGGTCGACTCAGCCTCTAACAGAAATGAGTACCAGGAATATTTCCTGAGGGGTAAAGGCGGCCGGTGCGTACCTTATCACCTTCAAGTGCCGATTGTCTAGAACTCTGGGACCCTAAGGGCCTGTCCATGCCTATGATGTGGGTACATAAGCCGATCCCAGTGGCAGCGCGGTGTAAGGCGTGGGTCAGCGGCGTCTCTCTTGCTGGGATGCGTGTTCGAATCCTGCCGGGGTCATGGATGTCTGCCTGGTGTGAGTGTTGTCATGTAGAGGTTTCTGCGTCGGGCTGATCACTCGTCGAAAGGAATCCTGCAGAGTGTGGTGTGTCTGAGTGTGATCGTGAAGCTTCGATAATGACAAGGCCCTGGCCCACTGGGGGCTGTTGCGCCATGGAAAGAATATATATATATACATATATATATATATATATATGCACATACACACACACACGCGCAACAAGAGCATGTGCCATAAAAGCTATATTTCTGGGAAATAAGATTTAGGGTTTTGCAAAAAAATTTAATTTTAAAGATTACGTTTAGACAGAGGAGCGTTACTCACATGCCTTTTCATAATGAAGGTATGCCATACATTGTTTCTGCAGGAATAATTTACCTCAAAATGGACACAGTAAGTGGAAAATCCCGAAGTCAGGAGAAAGTGACATAGGCTAGTGTTGCACCAAGGTACAAATACACACACACACACACACACGCACACACGCGCACACACACACATACACACGCACGCACATACACGCACGCACGCACGCACACACGCACACACACATACGTACATACATACACACACACATACATACATCCAAACATACGTACGTACATACATGCATACATACATACATACATGCATACATACATACATACATACATACATACATACATACATACATACATACATACATACACACACATACATACATACATACATACATACACACACACATACATACATACATACATACACACACACATACATACATACATACATACATACATACATACATACATACATACATACATACATACATACATACATACATACATACATACATACGTACATACATACATAGTACATACATACACACACGCATTACACCTGAAAATAAGATTTTTCTAATAATTTGTGGTAAAAACTTTCGACACAGGTATAGGAATTTCACAAAAATTTGTGCACGTGTCAATATCTGCCTCGGATCTTGGGATCATTCTTAAGACACTATAAAGCGCCTCCAGATGATGGGACTAGGTTAACCTTCCGTTACTTTGACACATCTCCTTAACACGATTTACAGTGAAGAAACACTGGCTGTGCACGTTACAGACTAGAGCACGTCACTTCTCTGTGAATAAGATGGTGCCATGTTGGGCCGCACGTGTTTATACCAGCTGGTCCGCCATGTTTTATCCTCTTTCGTGACCTCAGGTGACCTGTCTACCCTTAATGAGACCAGACATGTGTTTAGCAGTGAGGGTGTTGTCTGGGGTAGCACTTCTGTGGGGCTACGCCTGATATTCTATTCCGCCAAGATGCTGCAAATTTTCCCTTAAAAGCTACACTGTCAGAGGAAGGGAAACCGAGGATTCTTCTCATATCCTTGAGTATGCAGCCGAATGTTCCCACTCTTAGAATAGTGAAACGTTATCTTTTATGTTATCACGCTGTCGGTACCTCATAAAATATTTTGCCTGGGATTGTACGATTATTCGTGAAAGCTGGTAAAAACTGCAAAGGTGTCACGAATAATGTTATATTTAAATTTGTGCATTCTTCATTTATATAGATGTATTCAGCCTGAGAATGGCTTGACATAGCCGAAACATGTAAACGATTGTGGATGTTAATAATTAAGTGTTGTGTTAGGCGGTTCAAGCTTGGGTGTCTATGTATAATACATATTATATATATTACGTATATAAATAGAAGGCGATTGTTAAATAATTATGATTATACTCTCAACTAACATGTTTTAATCTACGTTATATTATATTACGTTCTTTCACTTCACTCTATTTTTCTTAAAGTTTTATGAAAGACCAACAATTAGTCATATATTTCCTTCCTCAATGTAATTTTTAAAATTTTAGAGTCTGAAGATAACCTAATTAAGTCAAAATGTGTCTCTGCTCAATTAGAGTAAGAAAACGCATTGTCTAATAAAAATACTTGAGACTAATACTGAAGGCACCTATTCATATCATTAACACACTGCGGGATGTAACACGGCAAAATTAACCGCAAAGTGAGATAGCGTTGTCAGGGCCTAACTGAGACGCTATTAAGTCTACGGAAGAATTCATAAAACCCAAAAATACCTGGTTCAGGATAGTTGGTGTTGCACATTGGGGTTCGAAATATGAACCTCCGGAAAATGTGTAAGGCAGAAGATTTGGCATTTGTATGTGTAACAGCGCTTTCGGTGATTCCGAATGTTGAGGTTGGAGATGGATATATTTAATAGTGTGCTGCAAAGGGCTAACAAAATATTCAAATTTTGGCAACACAACGTGTGTTATGTTTCGCCTGGTAGCAACATTATTACTACAGAGTGGCGCAAAATTCTCACCTCAGATTTAAGGCAGATTTGCCGATATTGTAGTAAAGATCCTTCACTGTTTGTAAGGTAGAGAATGCGTACAGTGTGTTCTGATATTGACTTGAGACCAAACAGATATAAATTCAGTGTCAAATTTGATGTCAAAAGTCTTAACAATTTTTAAAGTACAGATGATTACAGGAGCTCAGGGGTTTTAACATGAAAACAAACACACAAAAACACAGCCTTTTACCACTTTGTTCTTTTAACAAAATGTAAGCAGAATACAAAAAAACCTTCTTCCAGAGCCTGTATCAGTAAGATGACTTCCACTGAAATTTCAGTTCTTCTGTGATGTCAAGCTATGCAGAGGGGTTAACAAATCCCAACGTTTGGAATGAAAGTAGAGTCTTCGAAACGTCGGGGTCTGTTAACCCCGGTCCGCGGCATAACATCACAGAAGAGCAGAAATTAAATGTGAACACTGTGAAAACCTGAAAACTCGCCTGACACCCATCGTCTTTTTTAAACTGCGTTATCCTTAAAAGCGAACTCCCAAACCCTGCCCGTGTCATCACTACTGATACTGCTGCAAATTATACTCTGATATTCTACTTCCTTGAGTTTGAGTTATTGTGTTACCTAGGCTGTCGGATTTTTCTAAACCATTATCTATATGACAGTCATATGGATATAGTGACTTTCCTTACGCACGCAATTTCAAGTTACGTAATTTTTAAAAAGTAATATAAATATAGAAATTTAGTCTACGCGTGCCGAATCCTTCCTTGCTGGAATGAAAGCTCAGTGAGATAATGGTGGCAGAAGAATATTACTGGGCGATAACACAGGAAAGGGGGGGGGGAGGGCGGACATAAGTCTATTGATCAGGTTCCAGTGTGTTGGAGTCTGGTTTTCAAGTGAACACCCTAATGTACACGTACATAACTGATCACACTTATAGCCAGTTTCAGCTTTCCTAAATTTAGACTTGTGCAAGAGCTTCTGGAAGGTGACTTTTGCGTAAGTCGGGGAGTTTGTGTAGCCTTAAATCAAAGACCTACGATTGCGTGATCCTGTAATCCAGCAGATCTGACAGCTCAGATAGTTTAGGTTGTGAACCCTTATGTGTTATGTGACACTGTTCTCTCTAGCAGATCTTGACAAATGTTTTATTACTGCCAACAGCGTTCCGACTGGAAGTTCTATTTATCTACCAGACTACGTAGTGTCATAACCCATAGCATCACGTGCTTTGCATCTTTACCACTTTCGTTATGGTACTTCTCATGACCTTTTAATGAAGCTACGAGTAATATGAACAAAGAACTTCCACTTAAAACATTAATTCTGTGATGTGAATTTAAACTACACATTTTATGTACCAATTAAGAATATCCTTCTGTAGCTAAGAAAAGATTCCCTGTCTTCCAACCACAAAAAAGTTCCAGGTGTGTGGCCCTTGAAATCCTGTCACTTATTTGTAAAGACCAGTTAATTCAAACAAATTTCTACGAGTGTGTCGCATTTTATCATCAAGGACGTCCGTGATATGATTCATGACAGACATATTTTGGAAAAGAATATTACTGTCTAAGCTACAGCTGGGTTCCGCAGCCTAATTAGTGTCTTTGAATCGAGGTAGAGGCTGCCCAGACACGAAAAAACAATGAATAACTGTGAACTAAAGAGCACTAATTTAAAATCTTAAGTGCAGTCCGGTCCAGAATAGACATAATATTCTTACGTATTGGCACTTGAATGATTCTAACTTTTACAAGTAATTTCGATGGAAGTGTTTACAGCAAAACTCGCTTTAATTAAACAGGACACTTTTATATAATTTCATTAAAGTATTATAACTTTAAAAGTTTAACATATTTAAGCAATTTTCTGGAATTCAAGTTTGCTGAAAAATAAGAATATACAATTTTCTTTCTTAGGCACATTTAGGAAACTTAGTCAAACCATGGTAATACATACGCAAACAAAAGAAAACCACTGGTCTAAAGCTCGGGGTTGTAGGGATGGTGCATAATCTTTCAGCCGCAACACTGTAATCAGTCAAGTCCGGCTGACAGCAGGGTGTTCAGTGATTTCCATCTCTTTAGATTCTTTAAGAAATACCTGGCTGGCAAGAGATTTGCAAAAGATGCTGAAGTGAAACAAGCTGTCATCTCCTGGTTAGGCCTACGGACACTTGAAAAAGATTTCTTCTACGCGGGTATGAAAGCCTTAGTGCCAAGTTTAAGTGTCAGTGTTTACTACGTGGAAATCTGAGGTGTACTACATATTACGTACGACGTATACATAATAATAATAATAATAATAATAATAATAATCGCTTTGCCTGCCGACAGGTCCATAGTCTCTTCCAGAGCGAGTTCTCCACGCAGTGTGATCTAGTTCTTCCTCTTTGAATGTCCAGTATCTTCTATTTTCCAAAAGGCTTTCTGCAGCTCTTTACGTCTTTTTCCTCCTTCTCCCGACCGTTCCATCACTCCTTCTCTTTCCTTCATGAACGTGTGTTAGACGGCAGTTCTTACGCAAGACGTAACCAATCCAGGAGTCTTCCTTCGTTTTGTTATGTGTAGGACGCGTCTGTCCAACTCGATTCTGTGTAATGTTTCATTTTACACACTACGGGTCTAACTGATATTTATACAACAAAGTCAAAATAAAGTTTTCAGCATCAGGGTGTTTGGTAACTAAGTTTTAAAAACATCCTTGTATTAAAATTTTCCAGTCATAAAATGTTGGGTAATATGGGGAAAATAACAAGTACTTCTTACGAAGACCTGTGCGAGTCTCCGTGGACATTTTCAGCCGATATACCTTAACGTTTATGGAGATAAATTTGTTCCATGTAATTTGTATTATTTTGACCACTTCTTAGTGTACGATTTGGTCCAAATAACACAAATTAAATTCATATGTACACGGTGTGGGCAATTTCAGATTTGTTTCATTTAAGCTTGTAGATCAGGTCAGCAGACATACTTTATTCCCACTACAAATTTCAGTCGTAAGGTATTCGTGAAATGTCAGAATGGCACTTATAGCTTCTCTTAGACGACAGCAGAAAACACATTACGATTTTACGTTATTCTTAGATTTGTTGTTTATCTACTGTTGTTGCCTGTAGCTTCTCTTGAAGCTTCATTTTTCTTTCTTAGCGTGTTTGACTGCCTGTGGCCATTGAAGTGTAAGGTTTTGTTTTCTCACATCTTTTGCCTTGTAAATCCCAAAAGACTGAAGTGCCATTGTTGACTAATCCTCTGTCATTCCTTCTACCAACGTGATCGCAACTTGATATTCCATCAATCAAATTCTCTTGCATGTGGCGTTTCATGTGACCGCTAAAGTGTTCTGTCTGAGGGCTCGTTCTGCAGCACAGGTGCAGATTGCCTTCCGAAAGACAGCCACCCTGACTGTGGAAGGAACCGAGTAAGTCACTTTCAGTGTAAATGTCACTAACTGAGCGACAAGATAATCGCCTAACTCACGAGTGACTGTGGTGAGAGAAATTAAAGTCGTGTTGGAGCAGTCTAAAGAGCAGAGTTAGCACGAAGTCTATAACACAATTTCGTAGCGATTTTTAATGCAATACTGCGAAATAAGGAAGTGAAAAAAATCAGTAAATTAGACTTCCCTCTTAAGACGGATCAAATCCCCCCACCAACCACAGCGCTATAGCAACATTCATGGCAATAAAATACCCCCTGTATAAGGAACAAAACTCGTATGTGCGAAGAACACAAAAAGAATTTCCACTGAAACGCCAAGTATCAACCGACTCTTCTTTAATTTAGTCCACAACCTACACTTCTAGTAAGAATAAATTAATTTTTACGAGTGACAGGTTCCAGTTCTTTTCCATCGCGATTTCTTCTATAAAACACTTTCTTATAAAGTATTAAAAGTGACAAAAATATAAGTACAGTTTCTTTCTTCTTTATATGGCTTTGCCAATATTGAAATATATTTTGCGTGTTTTGTTTTTGTGTGTATATTTCTTCCCACTCAATAAATATTTCTAAAACTATATATACTAATTTTATTTTATTTTATTGCCATGATCATTTGATATTCTGGTGGCATTAAGCGGGTTCTCAGTTACAAACCTCCAATTCATAAAATCACGTGTGTAAGAAACGATGTTTCGCTTTGCAACAGATGTTCAAGAACCAATAACTTTGCTGGTATGGATGTAGGCTGTAACTTGAACTTAAACTCTCAAACTGACTAATTCACTAATCTTTTCCCCTCTGTCTGCCAACCTACCTACTTTCTGACAAGCTCATCTCATCTTTACAAATACCGATCACCCGATTAGGAACAGGTTAATGTAAAAAAAAATCAGTCAAATTCCAGAAATTATAATATTTAAAAATAAAAGCGTAGAATTTCAATTTAATTTCCATCTTCAAAGAATATCATCCTCTTAACTTTCGTCCCAAGGTTATTCCTCATGTTATCTTTTTAATTTTGTACTAATTCATAGCTTCCCAAAATATTTTCCACTATTCGAAATTTATGCACAGGCTATGCAGCCTTTTAGAATCAACTACTTTTGAGCCCAGCTTTTCTACCTATTTTAGTAATTTATAGGCAAAGGTCAAATAAAGTACCAGTTTTTATTCAGCTTCTAAAGAAAGAGTTCAAAAGGAAGGAATTCCAGTAAGCGCAATGACGTATTAAAATACGTAACAATAACACAGCATAATATTGATAATTATCAATTATCAATATTATGCTCTATTATTGTTACTTATCTTGACGTTGTTTTCAGACCCCCGTAACCCAATTCCGCACTGCACAGTTTTCCGTCTTGCGCGCAAAATCGAGTAAGAATCTTTACATTTCTAGAAAAATCGAATCGAAAACCCAAACCTTGTCTTAACTTTGCGAAATTTTAATTTCTGTAGGTGTTGCCTCAGCAGAAGGTTGTATATTCAGTTTTAACTTTATAGAGGTTTTGATACGAGTTCTGTCAGATTCCTTTCTCGAAATACTATTAATTTGAACCCTGACATAGGAAGGATCAGAAGTGACTTTACGCCGTTAAAAAATTTGAAGAAGTGGAAAAGTAGTGGTAACGCATATGTCGAAACTGATCACCGTGTGTACGTCTGTCTGTTGCTGGCAGACTGGTGCAGTCACTTCCGGTGAGTGATGTATGGTGGGAGGCCGTCTAACAGCTTAGCATTCTGTTTGCCGTCTGTTCGTCCTTCATCCCATCTTCGACAGTCTTTCACCAACTTTTGCTCTCTTTCTTTTTGCACCAAGTTGTTTTCCTTTCACAGATTTTTAATCGTCACTTATCTTTCCTAACACTTTGTATTTTTAGTGTCCCTCGAAAGTGACGTTTGTTTGAAATGTGTTAGTCATAACGTGGTAAACCTATGGCCGTCCTTCAAATCCAGCTTTCATTCTTGTTAAGTAATAATGTATGATACTTTGGGAAGCAAGAAGTGACTGTTAATCTACTTCGTCATATTTTGCGGAGTATAATTTGAGCCATAAACAGCGTCACTCAATGAAGTTTCAATCTTCCAGTATGCGGAAGAGTAAAACCTATCCTGCAGATGGATGTAACAAACTCATCCGAGGCACTGGTAACTATATACCAATATACACGGCTGAAGGCCCAAAAAGAATTGAACCTTCATTAACATAGCTGTGAAAACCTCAAATATCGTATTCTTAAATCTATCCATATGCACTTTTTGTCTGCAAACTTGCAGTTTCAGGTTTCTTATTTCTCTCTCCGATGATCCTTAACTTCAAAAGTTGGTGCAGCTTGCTAGTGAAAATTAAGGAAAAGAAGTCGGTAAAATATTTGCACATAGATGGGTTTCGTGTTTCTTTTAAGCTTTTGAATTAAGGTTCAAATTTGGGCGTGTTTGAAAACGCGGTGATGATATTATTTGGACCAAAAAGAGGAGCCAAAACAGACTGGAAAGTATTGCATAACAGGAAGTTTGACTTTTCCTTTCCATTAGATATTACTAAGATAAATAAATCAAGGAGAATAAGATGAGCACAATTCTAGTGCGTATGAATAAATGAGAAATACTTAGTGTTATTTGGAAAGCTAAAGCTGCTTTGGAAGACCTAGGCATACATGGAGTACATGATGGGCATTAACCCTTTAAAGCCCAGTGGTTACTATATGTACCACCAAGTATAACATTTACAAATTCTACGTCCTGCCCACACAGTGTATTTATGTGTTTTATATGGACCTCAGAACAAACAGCGATTACTTCCCTATACAGCATTAACTGACTGGTTTGTACAACCGAAACGGCGTGTGGTCACAGCGCGGTACGGAACAAGCGCTTATATACGAGACGTATGTTTCGTCTTTAATGGGTTAAATAAACAGTTCCCTGAGGTGTAGCCAGTTTATAGATATTGTGAACACAGTAAATGTTCCTCGATTTAATGAAGAATAGCAATCTTTTTAGCCACTTAAAGGATCTTATATTCTTTTTAGACCCTTTAGTTTCCGCTTCTCCGTGAGATTCACATATTGACATAAGTGTTTATTTGAAAGTTCTTCTTTCAGTCTCCTGTTAATGGAGGCATATTTATACTCCACAATGAATTTATTGATACTGACTTTCATATCTTAAGATCTATGCAAGATTCTGCCATATTTTACGTGTTTCGGTAGCGTCACTTTCACGTAAAATTTTGACTATCTTTAAACCCTGACTTCTGTAAACAAAGTTTTAGTAAGTGTATTGTTTAACGATGCTGTCAATTGCTAAGTTTCGAGAGCGTCAGTAATTGATAAATAAATATGTATCGATGGTGGAATGATAACGACAGAGAAAAACCGATGCATTCAGAAAGAAACTTCTCCCAGAGCCACATTTTCTACCACGAAAAGCGATTGGTCGTTTGGGATACAATCGGGGCCTCCACGCTTATGTAACATAGACTCCTTCGAAGTAAATATAACAAAGGACCTACAGCTGAAAAGTAAATCCTACCCTCTGAAAAAGCACCACGCGTGTAAGACATACGGGGTAAGGAGGTGAAGCTCCACCATTCTTAGCCACCGCACCTTATGTAAGTGGAACTAACAATTAGCTTCACTCCATGTGGGCTTTTTACTGGGCAGGCAGAGAATCTGGTAATACGCAAGCAATGAAAGCCACTATAAAATGTACGGACCTGTAATTCTTTACATGCTGCCGGCATCGGTGCATCCTACGGTCGTGAATGCACTTAAGGGTAGTATAAATTCTAAACCCCTCCATCCTGGACAGTAGGTGGTATTTCAATTGCAGTATCTTTTAAGGCTTAACTGACTAGGAGAGCAAGTTGTCCCCACCGCTCTTATAATAAGTCGAAGATTAGAGAAATCTACATTGTTGTCACAATCGCTATGTCCAGTGCGGCCAAAGATTATACAGTGTGCTGTCCACAGCCATTAGTGGCAGCACAACTGTGATTAGAGCCCTTCTGAAGTGTGTGTGTGTGTGTGTGTGTGTGTGTGTGTGTGTGTGTGTGTGTGTTTATCTAGCAAATGCAGCCCGCTACATTGTTGTCTGCTTGTAACAAAGATCCATTAAAGCAAGATACTTGTATATAAGCCCCACCATTTTCCGCTTTGTAAGGAGGTATTGCAATAAGGAGCGCTGTTGCAATTCAGCTACCTTCTGTTATAGGCTTCATAACATATTCGATATTTTTGTTTTTACTGCTTTTTAGTGCTTATAATAACCATCATCCTCCGGTCATATCTGGTCAATACACAGAAATGTCATTATGTTTAGGCTCGTTTTAAGGCTGCTGCGAAAGCGTCTATAAAGTTTACAATGTCTGTCCATTTTTCCGTCTGCTTGTCGGTATAAAGAAACCCCAGTTCCACTAGATGAATTTTCATGAAAATATATATTGGGGACCCTTATAAACATTTTCGACGCATTAAAGTTTTTTTTTAAATTGGCCGGGACCTCAGAGAGTTCACGCCTCCAAAAACAACGCAGTACACAGTCAACAGCACATTCTCACTCAACTATAAAGTGCAACCTTAGTGTAACGATAAAAAAAGGTCTCCCTGAAGATGAACCAGGGGGGTCGAAACATGTAGGAGTGTGTTACAATTGATGATAAAACTCTCTTTGTGCATTTGTTGGTGATTAGTGTTTTTGTATAACACAGTGCACGGATATGGAACACATTAAATTTCCCACGGTATATATGACAATGCAAAAGCCCTATAACTATTTCATTCTGCGGACATTTCCTAACTTGTTATTATAAATTCCTTCATGGCTGGGAGTGGGGACTTAGGATAATGGTTTCAAGGTGATGCGTTTGTGTTTCTTTCACCCAATTTAACTTCTGCAAAAAGTGGTCGTTTTTATCGATAGTGTTAAACATTTACGCCACTGGAGGACACACCAACGCCAAATTTTATACGAAAAGTAATAAAACATAACAAATGCGCCAACTTACGAGGATGAAGCAACATTAACCCCAGTCAAATATGATATCAAAAGGATCAAATGCACATGAGTGAATGAAAGTGTATTATACACTAGCACGCAGTTGTTGGCTTTGATATCACATCCCATTGCTCAAAACAAGGTTATGGATTGTTTAAAAAATAACGCCGGGTACTTTTATGTCCGGGAGAGATATACAGTAAGGGAAATTGAAAAAATGCGCAGCTCTTTTCAGGGTATGAAGCTGACCTACGTTTCGTACTCGATCTGTAGACAGTAGCAGACATTCCGAAACTCATGACGCAAAATATATTTATGCAGTCACTTGCAGAAATGACGCGCAACACCTTATAGTTATGATCTATCCGCTGAACCGTGTTATTCTTTTCTGCTGACCCCATTCTTCTTGTCCAGTGCATCCCTCTTCCAACCACCCTGTTTCTTCCACGATTTTCCCACCCTAACCAGTCCGTATGTTGATTTGCCTTGTTAAAGAAGTGGTGACTTGTATTTCCTTGTTTGTATAGGATGATGAAGAGAACTTGTTCTGAACTATATACACTTCCTTGTAACAATAAATTTCAAAACGATGACGCATCGACACCCCCAAAAGTTCTCGTTGTGCTTGCTTATTTTTCCTACTTGCAGTTTGAAACCTTTCCATATAGACTACTCCTACAGATTTGTTCTCTCATCCTTCATTTTAACGTTCCGTGATTGTTTTTAGTAGCGTCCTTATGAACACAAACATCTTGTTGTAAAATAGAAAATTTATTTAGTGGATTTATTCTGGCAATTTTACCCTTCTTTTTTACGTGCGTATTGGGTCTGGAAGCGATAGAGTCTTCTATTCACTCAGTATCTGGAATTTTGCCCTGCATCCAAGCGTCAGTATCATTAAGCCAACCACTCAGCTTTATCGAGTGCCCCAGAAGTCCTCCTGGTATGGCACATTAACCCTTCAACGCACTCCCGCTCAACCAGCAGTTCGCACGGAGTATACTGACCGGCACCCAGGGTGATGCTGCCTTCGGAGACATTGGAAATGAGGTCCTTTAGCCTTTTAAAGCCTAGCGGTGACTTTACGTACTAGCAGGTTTAAGATTAAAAAATTCGACGTGATGCCCACATTGCGTTTATGTGTTTTGTACGGATCTCAGAACAAACAGCAACTTTTGCCATATAAAACATTAAGAGACTGGTTTTTATAACCGAAGTGGAGAGTGTTTACAGCGCGGTACGCACTGAGTCCTTATATAAAACGGATAAGCTTCGTCTTTGAAGGGTTAATCCTTTCAGCGGTAAAGCGGAGAGAGAACACAGAAATAATTCTTCGGTTTCTTGGCAAATTGTAAAAGACAACTTATCAAACTGATGCTGTCGGAAGTGACCTTACCATAAACATTATTGTTAATGTGTTGGCTGTGTTCCTTTGCAGAGATTAAAATAACTTAGGCAGCGATTATGGACAGCGTTGTTACGTAATTATAGGTATGATTTTTTATTCTCTATTTTGTTTGTTGAATTTCATATTGTCAGCATCAAGACCAAATTTTTCAGAAGTCGCCTGCACCACATGAAATGTCGATTAGGACCGCTTTAAAGCACAGTATTTACTTCATGCACTTTCAGGCTTAACGTTAAGAATATCTATGTTCTGTACACAATTGGCATAATCCCTCCGGCCGCGCTATGACCCTGGAGTCCACTCAGACTCTAACATAAATGAGTACTAGAAATATTTCCTGCGGGGGGGGGGGGGGGGGGGAAGTAAAGGTGGCCGGTGCGTAGGGCTGACAACCTTACTACTTTCATGTGCCAACTGTCTTTAAGTCTGGGAACCTCAACCTCCTGGAACCCTCAGGGCCCGTCCCGGCCTATAATGGGGTAGCTTTGCACGTACCTTTTAACGTTCAGCACCCACAGTGCCTTTTTGTGTTCTGTTTGGACATCATAACAAAGAACAATTATGTTCCAACACTACATTATCTCATTGGTTTTTGTAATCGAGGTGTAGTGTGTTTACTGCGTGGTACGAGTTCAATCTTTACATAAAATTAGGTTAATTTTCATCTTTAAAGGGATAAGCACAGACACAATTTTACTTCTGCCATCCGAAGAGATCGCAAGCTTGAGAAAAGTCTTCTTCAGCTAACTCTTAACAAAGCCACCCTTTTTAAAAAGTACAATGTTTCGTTTTCATTTATTCAGTGACGGCCTCAGTACCAACAACTGTATCACTTCGAATGGTGGATGACTGTTGAATGAAGTATAGGAATGGGTGGCGGAAAGAATCAGGCGTGACGCAACTGAGGAAACATACCGAGATTTACCCATTGGTTTTTGACTCTTTAACTTTGCGCATTTTAGTTCTCGTTTTTTTATAAGGCAATTAACAATTTGCGGGAGGATTCAGGTCTTCTGGGATGCGAAGCTACGTCTCTGAGTACGTGGTTCTCATTTTACGCCGAGGGTCATAAACCAAAAGCCCGGATTGCTGGATTACATCTCTGCAGACACATCAAAGCAGCTACTGCGATTGCTTTTAGGTTATTTAACAAGGCTGTATAAACATAATTACCACACGGTTTTAAATTAGGTGTAATGGCGGCTAAGAAAACTGAAGGAGGAAGGGATTTGTATTGTAATGTAGTAAAACTTGGGTACTTGCATTGAAGGAATTTGGAAAAATAATGGGTTAATATCAGCTGCCTGTATGTGATATTATTGTGCAGAATTGTAAAAACTATGACAGTATTAACCCTTTAACCTTTTAAAGCCTAGCGGTAACTTTACATACCAACAGGTTTAATATTAAAAAATTCTACGTGGTGCCCACATTGCGTTTATGTGTTTTGTACGGATCTCAGAACAAACAGCAACTTTTGCCCTATAAAACATTAAGAGACTGGTTTTTATAACCGAAGTGGAGAGTGTTTACTGCGCGGTACGCACCGAGTCCTTATATAAAACAGATAAGCTTCGTCTTTAAAGGGTTAAAGTTCTGCAGTAGCGATATATACAGATCACCTGCTTAAAGGTAAAGAATTCTGCATGGTTTTTAAGGATTTCAGAACAAGCAGTAATTATTTCCCTATTCAGCATTAACTGGTTGCTCTTTATAGAGGACGAGAACTGTGTTCTTTGTGAGGTAAGAAAAGAATGTGTATGTGTGTGTGTGTGTGTATGTGTATGTGTGTGTATGTGTGTGTGTGTGTGTGTGTGTGTATGTGTGTGAGTATTAGATGAATTTCAGACTCTGAAAGTTTAAGGAAGCTATCAGAGTGTTAAGAAATAGAAGTAAAAATTTTACAAATATGACAGGCACCATTGTGGTTTAGCAGAGGTTTTACCGTTCGTCGTCCAGCAGGTAATAAAATCAGTTTCGAGCGAGTGCTTGAATTACGGCACCCGTTAACGTTCCTGTTACAGACGATCTCACTTCACGCTACAGGGTGTTTTAAAGTTATGACTCTGAAATATATAAAGTATAAATGAACTATATTTAAGACCTGTGTTACAGATATGTCCCAAGATTTAACTTGCCCTAAAGTTTCAAGGCCTTTTGAAAGGACCAAAGTATGAATCTTATCATTCACTTTGGGCTACTTTGTCGAGGATAGTGAATGCATGGAGTCTTAGCTCCATTCCGAAATACATTTTTATGCCTTGGTGCTTGTACACAGAGACAAATTCTTGCTTGAAGTAAAAGTTCTTAGAAAATGCTGAATTACGCACTGCACACTCCCTACAATTTCACAACTAATTCTTGTCATCATTACCTTTTCTTAATATATATGATCGTGTTTATAAAAAGGCAAGTTTGATATACAAGAAATATGGATTGTACCATCTAACTTATCTACCACCCTTCAATGTTAAAAAATTTTTAAATTTGGTGGGAAGAAGTCTATTTTCAAAATAAGTACCGTGACACAAATTAAAAACGAATGCTCTCTTCCCCAGAGCCCAGACCGGCTCTGGGCATATCAGCACTCGTACTCATAGAGTACCAAATATTTGTACCCGTGCGGACAGTGACCTGGTCTTGAAGCCGACCTCTCACCTCAACATGACAACAAGAATGCGTGGAGTTGTAACTTCATTACCTCAAAATTGACGGGGCGGTGCTTTATTGAGAGTGCAGAATATTTGTCTACTTCACTCAACAGAAAAGTTATAGAGCCTATACTAAACATAAACTTCGAGAAATTCTGTGCAGGTTTGCAACAAATTCATACCTACCTGCCAATACTTTCTCGTCATGCACATTTTGTTATATATATATGTATGTGTGTGTGTGTGTGTGTGTGTGTGTGTGTGTGTGTACGTACGCACACTATTTTGTTAAGCTTATAGGCCGGTATTAAATCCAAGAAATAATCCAGAATTTGCCTTTAAATAAGAAAGCATTATTTCAGTATATATGTACTAAACTTGTAAACATATGCGTACTAAAATAGTTATGTAGTTAAAAACAGAGTAGAAGTCCTGTGTACCAAAGAAACGTAGCAATGTAAGTAAGAGCTTTTGTACTACTTACAGACGGTACGAAGGAAACAATTACCCTAAATTATTCCTTAATGTACCACGTGACATTTTCGTCTCTTTTGCAGGTGATGAATCCTAACTTGCCAGTACCTGATATATCTCTACTCTCTCAGAGCACTCCCTGTACCCACCCTATAAATAAACCAGCTGTTTGCACAAATTTTATTGCAGTTGTGTGGTATTGCAAAGGAAGATCCTCTCGAGAGAGTTGGCCACCTGAAAGTGCGTCTAGACATCCTCAATGTGTTAGTCTTCAGATGAATCCCTAAAGTTGTTTCAGCGACCTTTAAGCGACAGACGAAGATCCAAATAATGGTGCAATTTGCCAAGTTTCTGTTTGGCTTATTCTAAATATCGTCGCTACATCTCGGCAATTACATCAGTTTCACTGCTGCCTAGGTAACCATTAAACACAAATTTGTCTCTGTACACGCAATGAAGGCATATAGGAGGCGTAGAAGTTTAGCTCCACACCTACTTAATTTTAGTGTTAGATGGAGCTAAGTGGTCAACGCGAAGTTTGGGGTGTTTTAGCGCTGAAAATAAATTACGCATCCATGCAGTAGAAGACTGCGTGGATCCGGGAACCGGTCTGAAAATTTTGGAAGACAGAAAAATCGCTTGATCTGGATGGAATTCGAACCCAGGTCTGTCAAGCCCGTTGTTTAGGCTGACTGCCAACTAGGCTAGTTGCTTAGTGTCCATAAAGTTCGGTGATTATAGATTCCCCGACCAAATACAACTTTTGGGCACAGATCCTAGTCCCACTGTGGCTGCTGTACTTCCGCCCTTGGTTTTTAACAAAAAACCAAAAAGTGTACATACATCACAAGAGAGTGGCGCCTTCCCATAGAAAATATTGTCATGAAAACACAATAATGCATTTTGTTTGTATTTTTGAGCCACATGTGGCTGTCCAACAATACAAACTCTTGATGGTAGCCATAGAAAAGTAATAAAGGTTTCCTTTTCGCATTGTTGTGAAACTAGAGTGTATTTCTTACTGCTGGCATCAATCAAACATATATAGCTTTCCAAGCAAAGTGCCCGATATTTGTCTAATATTGGTACAAAGTTTGGAGTTACTCGATAGATTTTTATAGAAGTCTCCCTTATAAAGTTTCAGGAGAAACCGTCCAGTGGGTGCTGAAGGTATGCATGCGGAGAGAGGGACAGACATGACAAACAGAGGACTTCGCGACTCTCGCGAAAACGTCTAAACATTTCGGTCTCTAAATAAAAAGCTAATTAAGTAACTAATAAAAAAACTGCTTGCTGCCATCTATATTTCTTTTCACAGCGGACGATCACTGAAGTGTCACAAGATTTTATGGCCCCTTGGAAACGAGAAAGATAAATTCTATTTTTCCAAAAGCTCAGTTTTTTCTAGTGTTGCTCTACGTTCGAGAATTTTTTAGGAATAAGAATTCAGGTCGTCTCTCCTTACATTCCAAATAACTTAATATTTACTGTAAATATCGCAGCCAACTTTATTTTCATAATTAGTGTGCCAAATACATTTTGGAAAAAAGTAGATAGAAATAATAATAAAAACAGTCTGACACACCACTGTATGTATTTGTAATGGCACACTATACCATTTATTCTAATATATGTGCTAAGTTACTACATGTTTCTTCTAGGCCGAATCATCATCAGGTATATGCACATTAAAAACACAAACCTATTAGTAACGCAGTATAAAAGGTCAAAAAGAGGGAAGGGCCTATTTGGCAACATCTTCGATTAATCCATATAATTCCCGTTATAAGAATGGACCGTTAAAAACTATTGCCTAGACTGAAGTTGTGGTAATTTTAGTCACATTTGTGTGTTTTTACAGTTCTAAAGAACAGATTAGTGAATCTTCACTAATGTTTCATGCTGGGTTACTAATAGGTTTGTGTTTTTAACGTATCTGTACTTGTTGATGGCTCGGGCGAGCCGAAACATGTA
Source organism: Coptotermes formosanus (assembly GCA_013340265.1). Lineage (NCBI taxonomy): Eukaryota > Metazoa > Arthropoda > Insecta > Blattodea > Rhinotermitidae > Coptotermes > Coptotermes formosanus. Next base: position 2,322,531 of record BLKM01000378.1, on the reverse strand, counting down.
GCAACTTAGCACACACATTAGAATAATGTTATAGTGTGCCATTAAAAATACATACAGTGGTGTGTCAGAATGTTTGTATCATTATTTCTATATAGTTGAATTAGCACACCGGGATGACCCAAATAAAGATTACAAAAAAGTATTCTTGTGTTTGCGCCATGCAATAAGCAATTAACGTGGAAAAAATAACGTGAACAAAATCAACATACAGCCAGCAAGTAGATGGCTTCATAAACAAGTATCGCAGGGTTTTTTTCCCTTTACATCACGATTTGTTTTATGGTAAATCTTGACGCAACCCCTAGTGGGGGAAAAAATATCAAATTTCATCGAAAACCATCAAGTTGGTTTTCGTAATAAAGACTACTCTTACACAGCTTCCACATTATGGATTGATTTCGTGCATTTTGGCGGAATATTGAGAGAGATCAGGAAAGGAATTTCTATGCTGTAGTTTCTGTTTGTTACGAAAGTGGAATACGAAATTACCGCAGCCACTAATTTTACCTGCAATATCGCAATAGACAATAAATGCAGTGTAGTTTGCAACAAGAGGTACATACACGCTCTTCAAATGAATCGAATCCACTAATACCCCATCTTCATTACTCCATGTCAAATTAATTACCCATCCTACTTCTACTAACACAACTAAAATTCTTTCCACAGCTAAACACGTTTTAGCTTTATTTACCCCCATGTTCTTCATTCATTTCCATTGACATTTGAAGGGTTAAATGATGGGCTGTAGTTCTAGTCTTCGTCGCACAGATGGCACTGTCTCGTTATAACGTCGTTTGTGTTATTATCAGTCAGGGGAACATATGTCACGTGTCGCTATCTACTAACCAATCAGGGATTGAGATTGATTTACAGTCGGAACCTCTCAACTTCGAGAGAGGGAATTTCGTAGATAGTATTTCGGCAAGAACAGATGGAGTAGACCTTGAGACAACTTCTGTCCGAAAGAAGATAAGGCCAGAGACGTTTATTCTGAATAAATCTTCATTTGTAAAGGTAAAAACTATCCCATTATAGGCCTGGACAGGCCCTTACCTCTCCAGGAATTTGAGGCTCCCAGAATTTCTAGACAATCGGCACATGAAGGTGGTAAGACTGTCAGCCCTACACACCGGCCGCCTTTAACCTGCTGGAGATAATCCTCTTACTCATTTCTGTTTAAGTGGCTGAGTCGATCCCAGAGCCATAGTGCTGCCATAAGACTTAAGTAAATTATAAACCCCAATGACCCCATCGGGAATCGAATCCGCAGCGTAAAGGTTTGCAGCGCAGTGCCACAACCAACTACGGCACCGCGTACCCCAATCTTCATTTCAGTCATACAATATGGGAAAAAGACCAATTCTTTTTTTACTTATTAATTTCCAGTTTTAGGGAAATATTGTGTCCTGCCATGGATCAGGCTGTGAAGTCACCGACGTCTCACCCCGGAGGTCCTGGTTCGCTCCCAGCTCCCTGTATGTGGGATTTATGGTTTCTTCCTGAGTACTTCAGTGTACAGCTGTAAATGTCATTTCACCAATTCTCTGTATTCCTTAACTCCAACTCCAGAGCAGTGGTCCTCAATAGTCCGGTGCTCTCGGCACACTTGGCCAAAGGTTGGGGGTTAACTCTTGATAAGGACCTGAAGATTAAACATGTAAGGCCTAATGGTTACTTTATGTACTCCAGGTTTATCATTAACAAATTCTAAATTTTCTCACGAAATGTATTTTTGTGTTCCCTGTGTACCTCAGAAAAAACAGCGGTTATTTTCCTGTATAGCATTAAATCGTTGAGTTTCATAACTGAGACGGATTTCCTCACTGTGCGGTACGAAGTGAAATCTTAAATACTATTTATGTTAGTGCTCAACTTCAAGTTGTTGGTATAGGCTACATATAATTATATCTTACTACATTTTTTGTGATACAAATCTTAGTTCTTCAATGTAACAGAAGAACAAACATTGAAAATGTTTAAAACAAAACATCGAAAAGATTAGGTTCTTTGAAATAACCGTACTTAGAATATTTAGTTTTGAGAAACTGAAATTGCTTGAACTAAAAAAAGAAATCCTCAGCCTGTCAAGAAGATCAGGAAGTCCGAGTTTCAGAAAAACCCGCCAGACGGCCGTAGCCTGATAGAGCTCAATTCTATCCTTAAAAAACAATTTTAATATCATCATTCTGTTTAATTCTGCCTCTACCGTACGGTCTTCGGCTTTCATAATTTCTAATCCTCTAAAACGGAATACGCTACTAACAACGAATAACAGATAACCTACTTCTAAAAGTACTGCTTGTAATATTGTTACTACTACTACTACTACTACTAATAATAATAATAATAATAATAATAAGGTGTAGAAATTTGCGAACAATTTGTACCAACGTAAAACTTGCTGAAAAAGATCTCCTGTAAAAATAGATGTCCCCTTTGGCCGCTGACATTCACATAGTTGCAATCGGACAATCCCATTCCAGTACAAAAGCCAATAAAAATATGTCGCAGAGAGAAACTTCTCAAATCCCGACTATTGTCAGATACTGTATTGTCTCAAATATCCAAGCGCCAAATTTGGATATGGCTAGTTGATTTTAAGAAGCGTAGCGCCGACACCAATTCACCAGAGTACGCACACATTCATTGTTCATGTAAATGGCTAAAAATCCTACACCGCTCGGCCTTTAAAAGCCAGCCTCCAGCAGCATTTATTAAGTCAAAGACATTTTGTTTTGTTATAGAGCAGGATCCAGCTTTCGAAAATTACGAGCCGCGCACATAGCAAGTGGCACTTAATGAAACGTGAGTCTTCAACAATTTCGGAACACCAACCAAGAATCTAATGGTAACATTCGGACAGTGTTGGGAGGGAATACTGCATATATTTTATAAAGAGTTTTATGTAAAAGTGTTTACAGCGTTTATACATATATTATTATGTGTTAAAGGATCTCCAAAGACTCACTTGTAATATGCATAATATATTTTATTAAATAAATGTGAAAACTATCCACCAACAAGTTTATTATGAATTTTTCACAATCTAAAGAATAAAATTTATATCATTTACATTTACAGATGCAGCTAACTCGAGAAAGTAGCTTTTGCTGATTAAGGAAATAATTGCTATTTGTTGTGATAATTGTACGCAGTAAGCAGTCCCATTACAGGCCTGGACAGGCCCAGAGGGTTCCAGGAGGTTAAGGCTCCCAAATTTCTAGACACGCGGCACTTGAAGGTGGTAGGTTGTTAGCCCTACACACCGGCCGCCTTCCCCCCCCCCCCCCCCCGGTACTCATTTCTATTAGAGGCTGAGTCGACCCCAGGGCCATAGTGCGACCGAAAGGATTATGCCACTGAAAAATATCAATGGCACCATCGGGAATCGAACCCGCGACCTGCCGGTTTGTAGCGCTGTGCCTCAACCAACTGCGCCACATCTCAAAATAGACATTTGATGAAGGGAAGAGTTTTAGGAAAGTCAATTACTGTCCTAATCGAAATAAGTGACAGCCAGCCAGCCAGCCAGACACACACACACACACACACACACACACACACACACACACACAATTCGCTAGTAAGTTTCCGAATGAGAAATTACAGCAATAATAAATTTGACAAAATTTGTATTGCAAGTCCAGAGGGAATCTAACTGCAGTACTGCAAATAGCCACCGGACACAAATTAGACTCTACAAATGGAAAGCAGCTGTTACAATTAAAGAGACTCCCACAGTCATAAAAGCACGTTGCAATTAATATACAATGTTTTACAGTAAAGACGACACACGTTGAATATCCTAAAAGAAGAATCAGAATAACTAATTTGCTGTGCGTGAAACAGATCTCTATATAATCCAGTGTAAAAATGCGGACTTGTAAACCCATTTTGATTTTCTTTTAGAGTTGCGGATTAAAAGAGCGCGTTACAGCAAGGGCGTGTTTTTGTTTTTAAATTTAACACTGGCGTAATTTGACAAAATGTAAATATTTGTACTTTTTTTACATAGGTTGCTATAAGTGAATAAATCTAAATCCAATCTGCACAGCTAATATTTGAACATGTACAAATCAGGTTATATTTAACAGCTGGCATAAACTGTGACCGCTTCTTTTGGCTCGAAACAATCCTTATCAAGTTAGGTATTATATGCGGAATCAAGAACTTTTCATTTAACAACCTATCAATCTGTATATTTTATTGTGCGTTGTTGTTAGCTAAATGTGTAATTCAGTAAAAAAAAATAGATGCTCATATAACAGAGTAACAATTGAAAACGCAGGAATTATATATGGAAGTGTGATACACCTATTAAAATACCAGACCAAACGTGAGAAACCTTCCCAGCAACCTCAAGATAGTAAGGGATAAAAATATTTTGAAGGTCATTGCTGCTAGAACCTGAGTTATTCTATTCTTTTCAACATTAAAATACAAACATGACAAAGACCAGAGGCAAATAAGGTATTTCTGAAACATTCGCTTCTTTGTCTGTAATTAGTATATAATTAGAGTAGCAGAAACTCACGTAAACCACCGGGTCTTTAACACACTCAAACCTCACCCTTATTTGGACATTGACATGATTTCACTCAAGAAATTAATTTTGAAATGGTAATTAATCCTTGCCGTACGTAACAAATTCTTACAAACTCATTAACACATTTTGAGACGCTGGACTTAAAATTTATTGCAGCATTTTTCAGGGAGCAGCTTTATGTTCACGTAAAGTAAGCTACAATAAAAGCAGCTTATACAGGAATGTACCAGGAATGTTCAACAAATGTCAATACATTCTTATGAACCACTGCACGCTGCATAAATCTGATATTTAGTGACGGAATTTTAACGTTATAGTGTTTTTACTTTTTGCTGTATTCAGGATGATAATGAAGCAAAATAACTTGCTGGAGGAAACAAAATGTTTTGTAGTTCTTCGAAATTGACTGAGTTTCCACGTCTTGTACTCAACAAAGCCTGTCTGCAATAATCAAGAAATATATTTCATAACACTGCTCTTTAGACGGTTTGACATTCCAAAATTCAGCTATCTTGAATCCAGCTCGCACGATAATAACCTGCTTCTCTAAGGTACATTTGTATATAACCCTACGGTAAAAACTGGCCTATTACTGTGTAATTCTATTTGTCAACAATTTTCCCGAGTCTGTATATGTATATATTGCAGATATTTTCGCTAAAATGTGTATCAGTTTTCATTCCTCTCACGTGTACTACACATTTTCCCCACTTCCTTTTGATTTGTTTTTGCCTATTTTGCTACTGTGCAGGATAGAAAGTTATTAGGTTCTTTGTTATAGGTTTCGTAATTTTCTTAGGTTACTGACTGCACCTTACGCCCAAATTTTTTACTCAGTAAAATGTGGTCAAGATTACCAATTTATTTCCTTCCCTTATGGTGGAAAATAAAATTTCGCAACAATGTAAACAGCAAAGATTTTTTTAAATTGCAATATTCAGGTACCTACCTAGACCAAAAGAAAATGAAATATAATATTTCTGAACGAAGGAAATTATCCGTATTTAACAGACCTTATTTACTTCTCGAACAACAGTCTCTCTAATTCTTTTTACAGCTGCGCGGATCTGCTACTGCTCTGAGCAGAAAAGTTATACACGACCTGACGACTGCGAGGCACTTTAAGATTTTTTTTTGTAATATGCGTAATAAGAAAATTTACAGTGAAAGCTGGAAACCTGCATCAATTCAGTGTGCGCGGGAACACTTCAGTTACTGTGCGGCCGCGCACCCGCTCAGGCTAGAGGGGGAAATTTTCACGAACATAATTTTTAAAAAGTCGCCTCTTTCTAAACTAGATTCTGCATAAATTTAACACGTTTTCGGAGGTCTATTAGCTGCCATATTAAGATGATATTGCCCTGCATTCTAGTGACGAAGAGTCCATGTATTATTTTCCTTAAAATATTGGGCTATGTGACTAAGATTCCTAAAACCTAGAGCCAAGTGCTTACTGCAAAGTAGGTTATAACGTCGAGGTGATACACAAAGGCTATGTAACTATCTCGCAACAGTGTCCACCACATCCCACGGAGTCAAACCGAAAACAAACTGAGGCTCTATATTACCCAAGGACCCAGTAGCAAATAATACCTTACAGACGTCCAACGTATCGGTCTATTGTTTTAATGACACTCCAGCAGAGACCACAAAGGCAACGCCGCTGCTATCGGCAGGAATACATCTACGCCATGTGGCCACAGTTGACACTGGAATTATTTACTACCAACCAACCAGGCGACAGCTGCTAAGGCGAAGCCATGTCTGTAAGGGATTCACTTTAAGAAGAAACCAGCAGACAAGTACAGCAGTACTAACAAATAATTCCAACTGAAATCTTTATTTTTAATATAAAGACTCAAAGCAAAGTGTTGTCATTTAAAATAAAGTAAGAGGAACCCCAGGTTAAAGGGTATCTTGAAAATTGCGCAACAACTTAAGGTTTTTCAAAAACACCACGCTTCGGCAGCAGAATCTCTTTCCATCATCAAGTGTAAGAAAGGAAAATTTTCCTACTTTGGTTCTATATTTCGTCTAGCTATTTTTCCAAAAATTTTAAATGTGATGCTGGAGAAGGATGGAGGCTGTAAGTTGGGCCGATCGTGTAAAAAATGAGGCGTTACACAGAATCAAGGGGGAAAGGAATATTGTACGTATATTAAAACTAAGGAAAGCTAACTGGATTAGTCATACCTTGCTCAGGAAATGCCTTCTAAAACACCTTCTTGAAGTGAAGATGGAAAGGAAGAAAAGAAGAGGAAGAACACGTCAGAACCTGCTGCATGAACTTAACGAAAAGGGGAGATACTGTAATTTGAAAAATGAAGCCCTATATCGCATTCTGTGGAGATCTCGCTTCGGAAGGGACTATGGACCTGTTGCAAGAGAGACTACTTTATACAGGACAGCATTCACAGTCTGGCCTTTCTAACTGCGGTGCCTGCAAGGGTAAAGGCAAAAGGTAAATTTTCCCTGTCCACACCATGAAGTAATATAAGGGGTGCAGAGGTATAACTCCACTCATTCTTAACCCCGGAACTAGATGGAGGTGAGTGGTTAAATTCACGCTTTACCCCCGGGGGAGAAACCCGGTACCCACTGAGTAGGAGGCTCGGTAGGCCCCAGACCTGGTCTCAGTACTTTGGAAAGTGGAAAACCTGAAGTTTATTGTGTAACGTACCAAGAAGGCACAGGGGTGGAACAGACGTATAGTTCTGTTCATTCTTAGTATCGGCGTTAGAAGGTAGAAGCCAGCGAAAGCCACGTCCCGGGCGATACACCCCTGGAAAGTTTCGTATTATATTCATATTAAAAACCCTTGAGGAAAAGAGAGTCGAACCCGGTTATAACGTCATGAAAGGGACAGAAGTGTCATTATAGACGAGTGTTGTTCTAAACGAGGAGTGTAGTGTTACGGTTAACAGTGACGAACTAGTCGGTACCACACAATATCTGAAGCTGTAGGCGAGGTGTCGTGTAAATACACGTCGTTATAAACGGGTTCGACTGTATTTGGGTCTATTTACAACACAATAGTGTGGAATTTGCTGTTACGCGGAAAAGAACTTCATGATCTATACGACTTCCGTCTCATTGTTAAGACAGCGAGGTGTAGCAGATTTACACTGACCGAGATTAAGGAAAGCAAACTATACGAGATATGCATAAAAGTTTTGGTTTCGAAAAGTCAAAAACTTCTTCTGAAAGACAGAGAAGTAAACGAAAGTATGTAGTAATATCTAATGAAAATAAGTCTAAAAATTTCAAGTCGGTCTAATTGCCTCAGGCAAGCGTTCACTGGGGCTTCGATATTAGTTATAAGGCGCATTCAGGTTTTATTTGCTACAGTGCTGGCGTTTTAGTTGGTAAATGCGTTGAATTATTTTATGGTTCATTTAATAACATTTTCAGTAACCTATTCTACATAGAATTGAAATATAGGCAAATTAGACAATCATGAATTGGGTGAGTATGAAACCATGTGGAAGGGCATAGCGCCATCATGTGACGTAATACCCTGATTTTTTCCTGGAGAACTGAAAAACACTAAGGAAATACGTACGTAGAAATCGGAAATCTCACGACTTCAGTAAATTTGTTCGAAATTAAGAATTTGATAACTTTGTTAACCATTTATAAGGTAGTGTCTGCTTTAATACCAAAGGGTTGAAAATCTACGGATTATAAGTTCTGCCCACACGGAGTGTATTTATGTGTTTTGTGTGGAGCTCAGAAAAAAAACCGCGATTATTTCCCTATACAGAATTAGCTGATAGGCTTTTAAAACAAATATGGGTTGCGTCTACTGCGCGGTACGAAATCTATCATTAAGGACATCTGAGATTAATTTAATGTTCAAGGCTTAAGTCCGAGGCCTTTTGGCATATTTATTAACTTCGCACGTTTTTAAGAAAAGGAGTTATTAGCACCTCGCCCAACCCCCAAGCTGGAGGATCGCACCTTTTCAGCTGTCCACCACTACTTATTTAATAATTTCGCAGCTACCCTACATATCTGGAGGCTTTTCCCCCATCCCCAACCTGAAAAACGATCCAAGACATTCCAACAGGGGCCCACAGGTTTAAGTATTTTTCATGTTGCAAATTCAAAATGGGAATGAAATGTGATCAAGTCTAGATTTAAGCACCTGCCGAAGAACACTTTGCTCAGACTTGCTGTTAATATAACTTCTTTCATTTTCCAAACATTCAGACCTAACAGAGGAACGGGCGACATCTCTTCAAGCCTGAAAGCACGTTAAAATGCGTGTAGGAATTTGAAGGTAAAATAGAAAATGTAATTTTTAACAATTACTTCAAACTCGAAAATTCCAAATGCTTCAAGAATTTCTCGGACAGTACATTGAATTCTTTCTTGTCGGAAACCCATGGTGTTAAGCAGCACTTCGGTGAGTGTTTATGTATGCACCCTGTAGGTACTGCACTCTAGCAAAAAATCCTTCGTAGAACGGCTGTATAGACTATACGTTATTCCGTTTCCACTGCGTTTAATAAAATTATGTATTTTAGGATATTTCCAGGGCTCCTTGTCCCTTCGTGGAGCGGAATGGACGCCATGTTTGTTATTATTTTCTGATAAACATTATTCTTAATGTTACACTGTTAAAAAGTATTAAATTATTTTGTTTTAGAAACTAATATTATTCGAGACTGCGGTCTCGGACAGATTTCGCACAAAACAAAAGAGAGACGTCGTGTTGTTTCATGAATAGGAAAACGAAATTTCCGAAGACGGCCAACTGAGATGTGACAGAATGTGGTTTGTCAGTAAGTGCACCTATAAAAGTTATAATAATTGTGTGCATATATATATATGATAGGGACAGGTGGCGGGCTCTTGTGAATGCGATAATGAATCTCCAAGTTCCATAAAATGCGGGGAATTTCTTGACTAGCCGAGAAACTTTTAGCTTCTCAAGAAGGCCTCTGCTCCATGGAGTTAGTTAGTTAGTTAGTTAGTTAGTTAGTTAGTTAGTTAGTTAGTTAGTTAGTGGGTCCAACTATGTACATAGAGGATAACGTACCTGGTCGGGAAGTGTTAATAAATTTTCTATAATTGTTATGGTGTTAGTCAACATGACGCCGTGTACCATGTATATACGTACCGAAGTTTAGAGGGGACCTGTTCATTCTATCTTCAGTGAATGATGATACCCTAAAGATGAAGGCAGTAGCTTCCTCCGCAATGTTAGTGTCTACTTGTCACACTGCACACCGGTGCATCGCAACGAGCTGTAGTCTTAATCTTTTAAACCCTAGTGGTAACTTTACGTACCACCAGGTTTAACATTAAAATATTCTACGTGGTGCTCACATTGCGTTTATGTGTTTTGTATGGATCTCAGAACAAACAGCAACTTTTGCCTTATAAAACATTAAGAGATTGGTTTTTATAACCGAAGTGGAGAGTGTTTACAGCGCGGTAGGCACTGAGTCCTTATGTAAAAGAGACACGCTTCGTCTTTAAAGGGTTAAAATTCACAGCCTCAAATCTCATTTGTTATTAAATTAGTCTTCGTGAAGCCCTTCCCATAAATATTCATGAGCGGAAGGAATGAGACTGTTAGCTTTCCAAACCAGTAACGATGTTTGTTATTTCCAAAATGTGAAATGAACCACTAAATTAACACTGCCTTATATCAGCCTGCATTTATTGGCACACAACAGGACGAATTTTGTGACCGTCAATACGGTGGGAGGCTGCGCACACACTAACATGTCGCGGGCGTGCTTTATTAACACTCTGCTGGCCCAATGCATAATTTATTGCAGGATGGACAATAAATATAACGTGCGAGGCCTGTGTGTGAAATTTCATGCCGCATCAGGCGGGAATCCATTAATCAATTCGGGCGGATATTGAATTGCGAGGGACAGCGATTGTTCCTCGCAAGATAATGATGGCACTGAATTTACAGTAGCTGTGATCGTGCCTCTTATATAGTGGTTAGGCGCGTTCGCAAAATTGCTAAAAGCGATTATTGACTTCGTCATGTCTGTCTGTCCATTCGTCTGTACACATGGAACAGCTCGTCTCCCAATGGATGGATTTTCACGAAATTTGATATTTGAGTATTTTTCGATAATCTGTCGAGAAATTTCAAGTTTAATTAAAATCAAACAAGAATAACGGGTACTTAAATGAAGACATGTGTTTATGATAATACCTCACCCAGTTTTTCTTAAAACAAGAAATGTTTCTGCCTGTTTTTGTAGAGAACCGTAACACAGATTTTATGTTCAGTAGATTGTTACCGAAAACAGAATCATTTATGAGATAATGTGGACAAACATTGTACAGCCAGACAGGCCACAGATGACAATGTAATACCACGCAGAAAAGAAGCAATTTTCGTGCAGGTTAACTAAGACCAGAATACAGACAGGCACTCATAATAATCAATATACATTGTGTTTCCACGACAACAATATTTACGCGAACGCGTCCCCATGTTGCGATAAAAATAAATTGCCTCTATAGTTAATTTACTAACCTTAGTCTTTTTTTTCGGAATTTTATGTCGAATAATACACATTTCAAGAAAAATTTGATAGTGTAGAAAGATGTACGGTGGTTTCTGCTGGGAAAAATATCTTTTAAATTGTTACATATCTACCAGTTTACAAGGCATAACATGCGAGAAAGAGGCAATACTCATATAGACACTCCCCTAGTTTACACAATAGTTAGAATTCGGTTGTTCTAGAGCAAGTCGAATTTTTCGAAAGTTGGAAATGATTATGCATGCGGTCAATTACATATGTATAAAAATGGGAGTCAAGCTGAAGTATAAAATCCAACACACTGCAACATGATCAGCTGCAGCATAACCGCCCAGCAGTATTCTTCCTCAACCTTAGTCTCATTGCGCCTACTTTCCCTCAAGGAAAAATTCGGAATGGGTTTAAAAATATTTTTTCTCTGCTGTTACACGCTTACATATCAAATACAATTGATTTATGTATTTATCCTCTCTTTATTAGAATGAGCACCACCAGTAAGTTTAGAATGGGCTTCACATGTAAAAGGCAAGGAAAATGAAGAATGTATAGAGGTTTGTCAGAAAATCTAAACGGAAGGGGGCAGTTTGTAGTCCTGGGAGTATATGTAATGATGAAATTCGGACGAATGTTAAAGGAGGTACTGGGATTAAGGGCGCAATTCATATTTTTGTGAATAAGTAAGAAGAATAGTTGTGGAATCCCGTAAACACAATGATGAAAATTCGACTTTCTTAAAAGATGGGGTATTATTAACCAGGTTCTAATCTTTTCTAGCAGGACTCCGCCAAAATAATGCAGTAAATTTTATTTTTAGAACAACTCTGTTAGGTGGTTAAACTCTCTGCCGTGGAAAGGAAAGGACAAACAAAAATACCCGGCACGTGGAAAATATTACACTTCCAGACACAGTGTTATAACAAGTGTGATTAGAAATTGTAGTCCAGAGTACATAAAATTCCGAACCGATGTTGCTGTGATCGCTGGCTGAGATGAACTCACCGGCAAACCCTCAAGCTGCTATTTACCCCTCAGGGAGTGGGGAGGGCCTAGCGAACAAGGTCGGGAGAAATCCTTGGCGGGTGATTCGCATTACTAAGTGGGTAAGCCTGCTCAATCTTGCCTTAAAATGTTGAAGTTCTGCGTTAACTTGTTGAATCGCAATGCAATATTTACTTCAGCACCTCCTTTAAGGAGTTTTCTCTTGTCACAGTGAGTTGTTATAGCTATTTCTGGTGACAGAATGAGAGTCGTTTAAATAATGTCGCTAGCCACGTGGCCTAGGTCCGGAACGGATGTGGATACATCTGTTTGGTACAGGGGAACATCCCACAGAAGCAGCTGTTTGTTAAGTACAGGGTGACCCTTCTTTTTATATACAATACTTTTATGGAATTCTTAAAGGAACCTTTGTTTAGAGACAGCTGCTACACTGTTGACGTTTAAAACGTGGTCACGCCGAAAATTGGTCACATTAGACGTTTTGCAGCGCAGTACGAGTTTCGAACCATCTATGTGGTGCTTAACCCTTGGTTTTGAAGAAATAGGTAAAGATAACGGGAAAACGGTTATTAAACTTTTGACAAGAAGCTCGGATTAAGTAAAAATAATTAATTACACAACACATGAAAGTAAGTTTTACTCTATGCCCAAGGGAAGAGAAAAAGAATAACCCAACTTTTTTTAACCTCCATGCTAGATAGGGTGGGTTACCAGCTCCATGACCCGGCCGTTTTATCCCTGAAAGTAGCCCAGGACGCATTGTACAGAAGGCTAGGTGGTCCCCAGTGCCAGCCTGGACAGGCGGAGAAAATTCTCTCCCACCGGGTTCGATCCCCGGACCCTCTAACCCGTAGCTAGTCGTTACACCGACTACGCTATAACTGCCCACATTATACAGCATATAGCCAAAATATCGACAGGTAACGCATTAGTAAATATTATCGACAGGGTGACCCAAAATATTACGTTTCAATTTCAGATGACATATAAAAAATAGTTCTTATTTATTGGGTTTAGATGAAGTTGTTAGGCGCATTTAATTCCCTGTGTGATAAAGTTAGAAATTTGAATATCATTAGGAGCAAAGTTTATGGGACTGAAGAAAATTACACTAGGCCCATTGTACGTTTGAAATTTTTCGGCAACTATGTACACTAAAATCCTCTCTGACTGAAGGCCGATTTATATAAGCGACCTTCCAGAAGGTCTGAATTTTTAAAACTGATGACGGAGACGGAGTCGGGCCCTGACAAGTCGCCAGATATACACAACCTGACGCCGTTCTTATTTCGGGTAGGTTTTATTGCACTGGAGGAAAAGCATCATAAAGCATTGTTGTAGTGAAAACCCCATACAGTAGGCTATGAAATGGGTGGGAATTGAGCATGTCTACAGTAAGTGACATATGTATAACGAACTGACATTTTGGTCAAAAGACTTTGAAGAAAAGCAAGCTTGAGCAAGTAGTCGCAGTCTGGAGGACAGTATTAACCCTTTAAAGACGAAGCTTATCTCTTTTATATAAAGACTCAGTGCGTACCGCGCTGTAAACACTCTCCACCTCGGTTATAAAAACCAGTCTCTTAATGTTTTATAAGGCAAAGTTGCCGTTTGTTCTGAGATCCGTACAAAGCACATAAACGCAATGTGGACACCACGTAGAATTTTTTAATGTTAAACCTGGTGGTATGTAAAGTTACCGCTAGGCTTTAAAAGGTTAAAACAGACCTTAAGAAAATAAAACCAACAAATGCACAATATTCAATTTTTATTCTAATTCTTCCTCGACATGTTTCGGCGTATCTTCTGCCATTCGCAAGGGGGATTACAGCGATTATATAAAACTATAGCTTTATATAAAATATAGTATTATGTGAAGTATAATTTTATGTAACCTACGTAATCTCCCTTGAGAATGGCAGAAGGTATGCCGAAACATGTTGGGGAAGAATTAGAATAAAAATTGAATAAAAACTGAATATTGTGCATTTGCTGAACAGGTTGGGATTTTGTGGATCTTACCTTTATGGTTCGGGACGGGGGCCACTGGCTTCTTAAGCAATGTAATGTAATGTAAAGTCTCGTTTCCATAAAACGTAGGGAATTTCTTGGCAGTTTTATTAGTAATAATTTCCTAGTGAGGAGTTTATTTGTCCTAAATTAGCGTATGTGCATGCAATGGATGGATTATCACTTGATACTATTATTTTAAACTAAATCAAAACATTACAAATTACGTAAATAACACATTGTTGAATTTCAGTGCCTCTTTTAAGATGATTGTTTTCTTTCCGTTTCAGAATAACTGTGACTTAAACACTATATCAGACAAGGGAAGTAACTGCTTTAGTGTTTCATTCCTGTGTGGCAAAGTCACTCTTTGAGGCGAGTTAATTAGTGTCCTAGTAGACAACAGGAACAAAAAATTTTCTAACTGTCCCTTCTGAAGTGAACTACAAAACCACCCGGTATCACGCCTTGCAAAAGAGTAATATTAATACTTCCCACCACCACCACCACCACCACCACCACCACCACCACCGAGTAACTTTAATGTCAATATCACAAAAAATTAGTATGTTCCTGGCTTTATATTCTTCACCGTCACAGTGTTGTTCCATAGCTTTCTCAGGTTACCTAAAACCTGAAAAACAAATAGAGTAGAACCCGGTTATAACGACATCGGTTTATACAACACCTCGCCTATAGCGTCAGATATTCTGTGGTACCAGTTAATTCTTCACTGTTAACTATAACATTATTTTCCTCTGGTATAAAGCACTCGTTTATAACAACACAAATTATTCAGTCCCTGTTATGACGTTATAATCGATTTCGTCTGTATTGTTGGCTGTTCTGTCGAGAATAGATAACGAGATTTTTAAGTTTTAGGCACAGCGTTGTTCGCTTTTATTGTTATTAACAAGCACTCCTCCCCGCCACCAAACCCTGAAAGCCGCTTTCAGTTTACGTCTCACGGTACTTTAGTCTAATTACATGGTCACTCACTGGCTAGCTGGTATTTTGATTAAACGACACATTTCCCCTACAAAACCATGCGTTAATATAAACTTCTTTGTAATTTTATAGCACGTTCTAAATAAAAGGTTTTTAATTATGCGTATTAAGTTCTGAAAGGCATACTTAGCAGCAATAAGCAATAACTTTAGCAAAAATAATGACGTGATGATTGTTATAATAATTTCATTACGACAAAACAGCACGTGTCTGATTACTAAGGAAAAATAACTTCTCACGTTTCAGTTTATTTCTGTCGTAGTAATATGAAAATCGAAGCAATTACTGCTTAAAAATAACAGAAATTATTTTTACATTTTCCTAATTTGTGCAGCAATTACTTCGTAACATTATTGGGAAAAGAACGCCAGCTTTTCATTCGGCAAAACTAAAGTCATAAATTCTTTGTCATTTCCTGAAATCGCATTGTGTATATTACTGGACAAGGCTCGCTGTAGAGTAAGCAAATGGAAAATACCAGTGGTTTATGGTAATTTTTATGCACGCATGAGCTATTTGGGCTAGAAATTCTTAATTATTTTAAATATGGAAGGAATTTGCACAAAGCACGATAAGAAGTATTCTGATTCCAGAACCTGTATCCCGATTTCGATATATAGCCTACGCGGCACGCAGGTAGCAGATGGTACACGCCAGACTCCCAACTAGTCACTTCTGACTTTTAAGCGTGTGTTCCAACATGACACAAAGGCTTGTATCCCAGCGTAAAAGCAATAGGTGCCAAGTTTCTTTAGAAAAGAGGTGACAGCTTGTTTCACGTCGGGGTCTGACGCTTACAAGACGTATTGCTTCTTAAGGATCCCCAAAATTTGGCTTCACATGACCTCTTTCTGCCATCCTAGCTTGTGACTAGTTACGGGGTCCCTCCCTACGATGGTACGAAATTAGCGTCGAAGTGCGTGGTTAGTAACTGGTTACAAACTTGCATTACTCTGAGGATGATTTATGAAAAATGGAAGGATATCGGCTTTTGTGCAAAAGCTGCTTTGATTGTCTAAATATGTTTATGTGGTTCTGATGAAAATAGCATCTGATTGTTTACTTAGGAGCTGTCACGAAAACTAATTCCCGAAAACTGAAATAAGAACAAGAACATTCGACCACCCAAAAGGCTAAGGACAAGAACACCGAAACAACGAAATAGAAAACAACATGAATAAAAAAATTTTAACTTTTCCGTTAATGTAATATAAATTTTACCCTTACAAACCACGGTGTATGAAAATGCTTTAAAATCATTTCCTTTCTTAACATAACCAGGTTAAATTTTATAATTTGAATGTAATTTTGTATTTATTGTAAGAAGTCTTATTTACGCAGGCAGCGTATTCTATGACGAACTCGAATCTAATTTATTAGAAACAGAAAGCTTGTGAAGAGGTTAAGGAGTTTCTGGTGACATATGTAGCAATTCTAAGGGGTTTGTATTCTCTCATTAGACATCACTTTCTCTCCCCCCGTGACAATGATACATGGGTTCAGGCGTCTGGCAGCAGAAGCAGGAGGGAAGGGAAGCAACTAGCCAAAAATTTTAAGTACTGTGTGATACTAGTCTTGGAGGCGCATTGGAAGAATTGCTTGTAAAGTATGCAAAGAGTGTAATAGCGTCATCATACTAGTACAAGGAGAGTGTACTGAAATATATAATACTTTCTATGACGTTAACTTAGCTTAGTCGTGTATGACTACAATCCGGAAGGGAGGGGTTCAGTTCCCGTCCCACCCATCGACAGTGACTATAAAAGACAGCTAGCCTACTGAGAGAAAAGTGATGGGAATCATAAATGGAAGTGACTTGCCAGAGCTTGCATGGCTCCTCACTTTCTTCTAGTGTCCAGGTTAAGACAGCTTGGAGCTTTGCCTCTATTAGCTCTTCATACGTCTTTATAGAATTGTGCTTATAAAAATGGCGAAGCAAAATATTTAATGAGTATTACGGAGCAGAGTACTTCGTGAGAATTTGGCAGTCTGCCACAGGGTGTATAACATCCGCAACTATTATAAAATCCGGAGTTTCATCACCTTATTCACAAAATAAACTGGCCCCTTATCCTACAGATACAAATTCTCTTTCTGCTTTCAAGTATTTCAACTGAAGTTCTGTACACCTTCCTAATTTGCCTGTGACTTCTCTATATCCCACCAATCTCATTTTCCTTCTACTGGCCAATCTAATAAACATGATCACATTGAAAAGCATTTCTGGCAAAACTGTGAAATGTTCCACAAACTTTCTCTTGACTTGGATAAAATACGTATTATAGTCTCTGTCATGAGGTTACACAGTAAATACCAACGCCATGACGTTTCGAGCTGTCTGTACTTTTATCACAATTTACCTTAATTTCACTTTGAAGTCTGCTTGCTGTGAAACCACCAAGCTCAGTGTGAAAGCAATCTTCTATTCTCTAGTTCAAGTTTTATCTTACTCCTCAGTCTGCTGTGCGCCCTCTAAGACAACACCCTGCCCCCCCCCCCCCCCGACACCGCCTTGGCTTCTCATTATGCCCACAAACACACACAGTTGGAGTCGCCGAGTCATATTGAAATAAACTTGACTTCACTCGGCTTAATTTAATTGAAGATTAGAAGCACTAATTAAGTCGAAACTTAAGGAGTCAGAGCACTGGCAGAACCGAGGCGAGACCAAACCACTTCAAAGGCGCCGTACGAAGTTTCACAGGGGTACAGTCATTGCACATTATACGGGCATGCAGAAAAGAAATAAAGCTCTAAGCACAAACACTGTTAATATTACCTCTTCAATCAAAAGCGTATTATGTTAAGACAAATCAATTGAGCCAAATTTGGATGTGCTCACATTCTTAATAGAGATATTATATTTATACAGATAACCTATTGTGTAACATCGCTGTCACAAAGGAAAATTGTGTGTCTTATAATTGCACAGGCGTGTCAGTAAATCTTGCTACCTCCAACTTGAGGTTAGAAGGAAAATAACCTCAGTCTGGTAGAAATTTAAAACATTTTCTGCTGATGGAAACAGTAGAAACCACTTAAACTTTGGAACACTTCTAGTGCGTAACACGGCGTTATATCCCGTAATATAACCGATTCAAACGCAAATAAATGAAGCCTTGTATCGGGATCTGTAAAAGTGAATCTGGTATAATTCAGAATTCTGATGCCCTTAGGGCCTGTTATGCGCGCCCTCTGGGATTTCAATATCAAATATAAACACAGTGTGTAGCAAAGTTCTGCTGGCAGTAGACCCAACACGTTAATTAAACTTTAGCGACAAATAGGTTTGTAGTTTTCCATACCGTGTACGTATGAATCCAACATGTATTATTCCACCAAATCGTATACTAAATATATACAATAGGTTTTAAACAGTTCCCGACATGTTTCGATGCATATTACATCATCCTCAGTGGAGTTTTGTTAGAATACTGGCGAGCAGCTGAAGCAAGCCAGTCGAAGACTGGCTTGCTTCAGCTGTTTAAAATATATTGTATATATTTAGTGTATGATTTGTTGGAATAATACATGTTGGATTCAGTTACATTTATTTACCATATTAACCGTTCAAAGGCGGAGCGTGTCTGTTTTATTTAAGGACTGGGCGCCTACCGCGCTGTAAACACTCTCCATGTCGGTTATAAAAACTAATCTCTTGGTGCTGTGCAAGGCAAAAGTTGCCGTTTGTTCTGATATCCGTACAAAACACATAAAGGCAATGTGGGCACAACGTAGAATTTTTTAATATTAAACCTGGCGTTACGTAAAATTACCGCTAGGCTTTAAAAGGTTAAGTGTTCCCAGCTTTTTCTTTCGACACTGACAAGGTGTTGAAGCCTTTCTGGGAAGTATACCTGTAATGTCTCACAAAGACGGCCGAATTATTTATCAAAGGTTTTTAGACATGGGATTTCTGTGCCAATCTGCGTTGTGGTAATTAACGTGTTTTTCGCAAATAGATGTCTTTTTACTTCTATTTCTAAATAAGAACACTCGCCTCTGCTGGTGGCTCGACATTCCTAATGCAAGCACATTGCAACGTGTTACGTACCGCAGTAGGATATATACTACTACACTCACCATAAGCAACACTTTAAGGCACCTTGCGCATTCAACCAGGATCTACAGAGGCGCTCTCTGCACAGTTGTGTCACACTCTTTTCTAGAAGTTGGTTCGAATATTCTTATTGTAAAGACGCTCTTCCTATTCATATTTAAGTTTCATAAACGGAAATTAAAAAAATAAATAAAATTGTATCTTTCATTCCGTGACAACTGCTTTCTCGCAGGCATACGTTTTTGTGTAACTAATTGGTCTTTAAGAAAGCTATGCTTTAATAAGCTTACATAGCTACCACATGCTAGCTTGCCTAATTAAGGAAATTATGAATTTTAATTCAGTAATTACGTAATGACAGCAAAATTTTGACTCGGTTTAAAGCCGTTCCTAGTTCGAGCCTGAGGCACCGAATATTCTGATTGAGACTTCTTGTGGTTTTACTCTGTAGTTTAATGTTAATTCCAGAATCTATATTAAAACAGGCCGCGACCCCTTCCTTTCCTATAATTTGTCACTTATTCAGTGTCATTACTATCCGTCTCTGTATACACCGTGTTAGTGACAGCTTGGTAAAACAAACTACAAATACATAAAACAAATAAACGAAGTCGGAAGTGTCTGAGGCACTCGATCTGTAACACCGTGGGTTCGAATATCCTTCAGGTGTGACCGCATGTCTGCATTTGTGTTGTATTTCCTGAACGCGTGGAGGACTAATGGTGGACTGATGATCAGTCGAAGGGTTCTCCAAAGAAATAAAGTTTAATAATAATTTTAAATGTTAGTACCAAAACTGACTAGGTCAGACTGTCAAAATTAAGGAATCTGCGATACAAGAAATATGAAGTGATGGCGCCTCCGTTTTGCCCAAGTTTTGACAAATGTTGCTCATCTCTTACACTCAAAATTAATGAAATGTGCTAATTACTGTGTTGTCTGAAGCGTCTGACATGTGGACAGGGACATATACGCATAAACATTAAGCTATGCGTTCATTAAATATTAAATCAAAGAACATACTAAAATAAACCTTTTAACGAAATTATTAAATGAGATGAACAGATTTGGTCTGAAAAAATTACAAGAATTTTAATTACTTTAATGTTCAGAGAGTAATTAAATTAAAAAATTTCAAGAGCAGTTACTTACCAGTAACATTTTTAAATAAAATATCAATAATTTTTAGATTATTAAAACTTAGTAAAGCTAATATATTTTACAGTTATTACCTTAAATAATATCCTACTCCTAGCAGGTTGATGGAAGCACTGAATTTGTAAGCTACGTAGGCTTAATTCTTAGTACATAACAACAGAGAAGTTTCACTGTACGGTTGTACATTGAACAAGACCGCCAGTTGCAACTACGCAGTCTTGCAACGCTAAGGTTAATAGAAGCAAACCTCAACCAACCTGATCCTACGGTTTACTTTCTTAGCAGCCTGTCTCCTTCCCTCATCGGCATGCATTGCCCAATGCGTAGATCTAAGACCTGTCTCGGCCTAAAGGTCATCACCTGTTCTGATTTGTTTGTGTAGAACGTTTCTTTAGAGAACTCTTTTTTTAACAGCCGGGAAGTTAAGTCCACTCTGACAGGAGATCGAATCTCCAATAAGACCAGGCTTAGTTACAATGACCCTGTAAACAAAAAAAAAAAAACTTCCTTTGTATTTTTCCCGCTTTTGACTATTACAAATTAAACATGACTGCGATTACTTATCAGAAGAAGGGTCTCGGGTAGAGGAAGGCAATACTGTCTTCCAGACCCTAATTAATTGCAGGGTCTTGAGTCCAATTTCTGAGTTTTCCTTGTAGAAGGCTGCTGTACAGATAGGCGGAATTAAAGTGGGGAAAAAGGGCAGATGATAAAATGGGGGTTTCAGAATGATCTTTCATTATTGAAAGACAAGGACTCATTATTCCTGCACTTCAGCATCTCTGGTACGTCTCCTCCTCTCTGTTCCTTTTATGTATATGCGAGTGGATTTCTTTTTTATTTTCTTTTTTTTCTGATTGTGAATAGAAATAAATGCACTGAACCA
This sequence comes from Coptotermes formosanus, assembly GCA_013340265.1. Lineage (NCBI taxonomy): Eukaryota > Metazoa > Arthropoda > Insecta > Blattodea > Rhinotermitidae > Coptotermes > Coptotermes formosanus. Next base: position 2,301,337 of record BLKM01000378.1, on the reverse strand, counting down.
TAAGGAGAGCCGACTTTGTTTTTTAACTCTTTTTGGAAATTGTGACAATCAGTGAGACAAACAGCTCAATAATTCTTTAAGTTTATGCTCCAAGAACGGCTTTCCAACCTGTATTCGGCTAGTGGCTTAGTAAAAGGAAGATGGGCATAAGCCTTTTAAAGACACTTCCTATAACGTCCTCATTAAAATTGTTTTGAATCACAAATTTTACTGCCTGAATTCTGTTTATATAAACCTCACTTGCAAACGTAAAATAATTTGTGGCCCTATGGGAATAGGGAATACTTGTATACGAAATACTTGTGTATTAACAAATAGGTTTTGATGGATTTAATATATGCTATTAACCACAGAGGAAATAATCATCCTGTGTATAATAGACGGTTTAAGGGAAAATAGCGCGTCGATATATAAACACATTTCTGTCTACGTGACCTACTTTGAATATTTAAGCCATTTAAGACGGCATTTATTTCATATAAAATGTCTGTAGGCTTAAAACGTCAAGGACAAATAAACATTGCATTCACGGAAATTAAGTTGTGGAAAATTTTTCCGTCTCCTTTCCTACCGAAAAGAATAAGGACCAAAATGAAAAAAACCATAATTCTGTCAAGTTCCCTTTGTGTATTTTAAAGTGGGTCTGGAGTCTTTCATATCGTAACTTAATAAATTAGAGTGGAGTATTTGTGATCAAAGTACCGAGCAGAATGTTTGGACCGCTAAGAAAGAAGGAGAGAAGAACATTGAAACCGTTACATAATGGATTGCACAATTTATTTCTCACGAAAACAACATTAGGGTGATTATATTAGGGGGGTGAAACGGAAGGGATATGTTGCATACATACGGTGGGAATAAAAGTAAAACATATATACATGTCAGCTGAGAAACATGAAGGCTGAGGCACTCTTGAAATTTCCAAGCGAAATTTATAGGATAATATTAAAATGGTTCTTACGGAACAGTGCGTGTGATTTCAGATTATACTCAACTGGCTCATAATGAAGTAGTGTTCTGTTGTGAACAAGATGTGAACCTTAATGGACCCTATTCTAGGCATAAGAAGCCAGGTGGCTTCGCAAAATAAATTTATTCATTTTAATATTATACTTGCATCTTTTTGTGGGAAATTTAGTTGTAATGATACAGTGTATAATTTTAAGTAGCTGTAAGTTGTTATTGTGTTCAGTGTGGCACAGAGTAGCAATCCTTGGCTATGAAATCGCTCCAGAGCAAGGAACACTGGAGACAAGTGAAGACCCACATGCGCAGGTGGGCCAACAGCACGTGGCACAGATATCAGGAATCCGCAGTGATCGGTGCTGTGTGGAGTAGAAGGTAAATTTAGAGCTGCCCTTGTACTTAACTTTTAAAGCCTGGCGGTTATTTTACTTGCCACCAGGTTTAACATTCAACAGTTCTAAGTATTTCTCGCATTGAGTTTATGTGTTTTGTACGGATCTCAGAACAAAGAGTGACTTTTGGCTTAGGCAACATTAACTGACTGGTGTTTATAACTGAGACGGAATGTGTTTACTGCGCGGTACGCGCTGAGTCCTTATATAAAATAAGCCACGTTTCGTCTTCAATGGGTTAATCAAACCCCACATCACAAAGGCGTACGCGGAACTGTCGATTTAGCTTCCGTGTGCTTTCCTCATATAATTTCGACCTTCTCACAGCGGTGACTAACAAAATTAGTGTTTTACGGGATGTTACGCCGTGTACTTTCGCATAAACTTACGGACGTTTCAGAGAAAAGTTCTGGATTATCATCAGGTTAAAGATGGTTACATGAGGCTTCTCAAATTTGAATTGATATTAGTGAACAAAAATTTAATTTACCGATGAAATAGGACTTTTTAAGTTTGTGAAACCTATTCATATTATATTACAAACACAGATGTAAGTAACTGCAAAATAGAGCCCAGATCTCTTGTATGGCTAAGTATAGAAGGTGGATGGTACGGAAAATTCGAGGACGATTTTACATATTAGTTCAAACGTGGTGTTTGGTACAGTTATGGAAGCTACCATCCGCCTTTAGCACTCAGTAGACGCAGTAAAATGTTATTTTAAAAAAATATAGCAACGTTGATTTGAGATAATAGATAATCGACAAAATCAGCCTTCCTTACAAAAACACTAATCACCAACAAATGCACAAAGAGAGTTTTATCATCAATCGTAACACACTCTTACATGTTTCGACCCTGCTGGGTCATCTTCAGGGAGAACTTTTTTGTTATCGTTACACTAAGGTTGCACTTTATAGTCGAGTGAGAACGTGCTGTTGACTGTGTACTGCGTACAGTAGGCGTGAACTCTCTGCGGTCCGCAAGCCGGGACCGCAGAGAGTCACGCCTCCATAAACAACGCAGTACACGGTCTACAGAACATTCTCACTCAAATATAAAGTGCAACCTTAGTGTAACGGTAACAAAAAGTTCTCCCTGAAGATGGCCCAGCAGGGTCGAAACATGGAGTGTGTTACAACTGATGATAAAACTCTCTTTGTGCACTCGTTGGTGATTAGTGTTTTTGTATAATATAGTGCACGGACATGGAACGCATTAAATCAGAATTCCTTATTTCACACTTGTGTGGGTGAGGGAAAGAAAATTATTGCAGGCAGAGTTGAAATGGTCCATTTGTGTGAAAATTCTAGGGAAACCTGTCGATAAAACATTAAATATTAGATTATATTCCTCTTGTAATTTATCGTAATCTGGCGTGCTTGTAAAAATGATACGGTTTGTAGCAAGGTGTCGTGCAACTATATTAGGCCTCATTATAACTGTGAAGGATGCGGATTTTCTGACGATAGTGCCAACACGAAAACTGATAGCCATTGCTAATATCTGGCGATTTGTCGACTTTCGCGACGTGAATGATGGTATTGTAGCGACTTGAAACTTATTAAAACGTGCTAATAAAGGAGTATTTACGAAAACCACGACAGTAAAGAAATAACAAGTTTAAGGAACGCTTGATTAAACCATCACAAAGAGACGTTATGTCCTGAAATATTAACCCTTTAAAGACGAAGCGTATCTGTTTTATATAAGGACTCAGTGCGTACCGCGCTGTAAACACTCTCCACTTCGGTTATAAAAACCAGTCTCTTAATGTTTTATAAGGCAAAAGTTGCTGTTTGTTCTGAGATCCATACAAAACACATAAACGCAATGTGGGCACCAAGTAGAATTTTTTAATATTAAACCTGGTGGTACGTAAAGTTACCGCTAGGCTTTAAAAGGTTAAAGAAGAGCGAAATTACTGATAGGGAAATCTATATTTCTAGTAAGCAACAGGTCAAATTGCGCCAAGGCCTTCCTTTTTTGAGTGTTATAGATCGCACACAATTAGACACACACACACACACACACACACACACACACACACACGCGCACACGCACACACACACACACACACGGTAGGACTCCTCCGAACGAGTGGTCAGCTCGTCGCAGGAGCCGCTACCTACACAAAACACAACAAATACAATAGATGAATATCCATGTCCTCAGAGGGATAAGAAATCCAAGCAATGGAGCGGCTGCAGACCAACGCCTTAGACAACACGGTCACCGGCACAGGGGGAAATAAATTAGAAAACCCGAAGTAATATACGCTACTCTGTTATCAGTCCACCCGTTTGTGTCCACACGCACGCGCGCGCGGGCAGACATACTGCGTGCACAGTCGGTCAAATGGGACAGTATGGGAACTACAATGATTTGTCTTAGGCATTCCATTTTTAAAAACGTTGAAAAACATTTCAGGCACACACTAATCAATGCACGGATATGTTCAGGAGAATGAGTCATTTATTGACTCAACCTGGAGGTAATTTATAAACGTACCACTACTTCAGTATAACCTCTGAAATAATGAGAATAATGGGTCACAAACAAATTTTTGACAACAAACGCACATTCATAATTACAGAAGGAAAGTTTCTGAACGACGTTGAATACGTAGATAGGGTTAATGTGGCAGAAAGTGAAGGTCAAAGTTACAATCAAAGACTCTGAGCCAAAGCATCTTCGTAAAGTATATCCTGATTTATCTTATCATCGCTTTTTAGGTCATTCAAATAGTCGTTTTCAAAGAGGATTTTATATGTATTCCTTGCTTCCCCATTCCAGTAAAATGTCCTAATGCCTATAAACCGACTTGTCAGTACTAAATCCAGCGTTGTAGAAATCTTCTAAAGAGTATGTAATATCTTAAGCTTCTCATTTACTTCATTCTTCTAAGTCCCAAATATTTCTCAGACTACTTTGTCTTCAAAAACCTGCAATTTATTTTCTTCCCTCAATTCTTACATCCATAGATATCAAAGAAGTCTCGTTCCATGAAATAATATTTGCTTGCATGATCTGAAGCTTCCGCCGCGGTGTAAACGAGACATGCGTTCTTTTGAAATTTTACGCAGCGTAGAATGGTATTTTCTTATCGATGTTCAGAGAAAACCTACTGACCCATTCTTCAAGGGTCAAGCAAAGCAGAATTTTCTCTTGGATTGCTTGATCCTTAAATTTGGGACCGACAGGTTGTCCCGAAACGTCGGAAAGGAAGATACCATTCTACGCCGCTTTAAATTCCAATATTGCCCATATCTGTTATTTGCTTATTAATTTTTGCTAAGATATTTTTTACGTATACAATCAGTTCGAATTTTATAAATCTGCTTGTCTTACACAACCTTCAGAGGTGACAAAATATCATAGGAAAACTGAGAATGCACGTGGATTTCTGATAAATCTGAAATTAATTACGTATAAATATATATTTCCTCATTATTTATATTGGTACTCACTTTGTTCGTTGATCTGCGTCGCCAAACATCAACAACCAAAACGGCTAGCCATCCCTCTTTGCACAGACGATCAGAACACATAGAAATGACGTCACACATCAAACACGCAGCGCTGCACACTAAACTAAAACTGTCAGACACTCGCTTAGACCCTAATATTACATCAATATGTCACAAACACTACCAACTTTCCGAAGCACAGATTCCTTCATAAAGAAGTGTCGATAACCTCCGCGCATTTACTTTCCCTATTAAACAAATGAAGGTCAACACAGCGCTCGGTGATCATAGGCTGTTCGTTCAACGTTCTTAGTGATATAAGACATTATCTAGTTCCCACATTTTTTAGAATAAGATGCGTTAATTATATTCAGAAATAATTAACATCTAAAAGCCATAATTCTGGGAGTAGGAGAAATACGTGTGGATACATAAATAGATTCGTGGGCAGAGTGTAAATTTCATAAGGTTACGGCTGTTAGCACACAGAGTAACTACTGAGCTTCAAAGGGTTAACCGAGCAAGATGTGTCTGGTGGCAATGCGGGTGGTCGCCCGTCTGAATAGCTGCCGGGGCACCGAGTATCTTGCCAGAGAAAATCCATGGTTTTTTAGACCCTACAGGCAATGTATGGATCGTCCCTGAAATTGGGCTAACACGGCTTCCCGCCAAATAATTTTTTACTGCCATCCCGACATTTAACCCTGAAATACTCAACACATCACTGGAGGTTAAGAAATATTTATATATTATATTTTATCATATTGTACTATATTGTATTATATTATAAATGTTCTTGAGTATGTGAAGTGTCTTTGTTTAAAGATGTTCATTATAAGGATATTCTTGGTAAGTGATGACATTAAAAAAGTACAGTGGAATTATAAATTAAAGTTCGCCTTTTCATCAGTATCACAGCAGGTGAATTGGTAAAGGGCAGGTTGAGATCTGCAGATTTTTTTGGAATAGTACGTAGCTTAGATTTGCAGTTCCGTACAGACGTTTCGGGACAACTTTTCGGTCCCAAGAGTAAAATAGTACAAGGAGAATATCTTGGACTGCTTGAACCTTGAGGATGGGACACAGAATATGTCCCGAAGCGTCGGTACGAAACTACCATTACACGCTGCGTAAATTCCAAAAAGAGAGAAGATATCATTTACACCGGGGCGGAAATACGAATTCACGCAAAGTGCAGGTTGTTGCCAATCGCCTCCTAAGCCGGAACAACACAGCTGCGGGAACTTAAAATGTTGTGCAGAATTAAGACTACGGGTACTAGAAAAAGTAGTTCGCAAAATTAAATTAAATAATTGCACTGACATTTCCATATTTCAAATTTTACCACAGCATAAATTCCTCGAAACTCGTATAGCGATTGCAACTTCATTTGTGAAGTAAATGAATATTACAAAAAAGAGAATTTCAAAAATCAACTGGTTAAAATGACTTATGATATTAATAAAATTAATTTATTTATTTATTTAACGACACTGTCAATAACGCAGATTACATGGCATCTGAAAATATGATTATTAGAGAATAATAAACTCAAAGGGACGCGTGAAGAAGCAGTCGTTATTTGTTCTAAGATATTACACTCATATTTGGCCGCAGTGACTGAGAAAAGTCAAAAGAAATTTTGTCAGTGTGGCCTTTCTTCCGAACGAGATTTTAACAAGGACCTCACAGAAACTGAGCACAAAATATAACAATATATCGACAGAACCGGTGTAATAAACTCCACGGATTAGAGTCCTATTTGAAAAGCTAATATTTCCTCAGTTATTCAACATTTTCTCCGCCTTCGATAAAACAAGACAGTTCAACTTCTTATTCACAAAATCCCATCATTGGTCCCTATGCTGAGCCAGTCCACAACTGCCAATTCAATCGCTTTAAGATCCATTGTATCATCCCCCCCCCCCCTCCATAACGACTTTACCCTTCCTTCGATCTTTGTCGTTAAGCTTTTCCAACCAAAATTCTGTACATACTTTTTTTTTGTCCGTGATAGGCAACGTGACCTGCCCGTATCTTCTTCCACGATTTAATCACCCTAATATTATTTGGTGAAAAGTACAAATCATGAATCTCTTTTTTAAGCAAATTTCTCCTTCCTCCTCTCAGTTCCTCTCTGTTAAGCCTAAGTACTCTCCTTTTTGCTCTATGCACAAATACACACATTCTGTGTTTTTGTCCTTAATGTAGAGACCAACTTTCATGTCCACATACAGTAAAAGACAAAGCTACTCGGAAGTGGTCATGTAGAATGATAACTCTTCAAGTAACGTACGCGTGCATTATCTGTAATTACATTCATGGCATTGACAGTGTTTACATAATGAAACTTCCCGGTCTGTTAGCTGACATTCTGTTAAACCTGTAAATGGAAGAGTTATGCAGCCATTTGAAGGCAACTCTGATTGTGCTGCAGTGCGCCTGATTTGGTTCGAGTGTACCACTAGTTATCGACTCGAGTTACAAAACAAGTTTTCAGCGATAAAGTAGCATTTTAAGTGCACGTAAGTAAACTAAACCAACAGGCATAATAAATATTCTGACGCTGTCGACCTTGTACACGTGTATGGTGCAGAATAATTATGGAAAAAATATTACGTAAACTGTACTGGTAGTAAAAATATAAGATATTGGGCCTAATGAGTTCAAGCATTGAACACAAGTGTTGTTTAAAATTACCAATTAAATTCCTTTAATGCATGGAAAATTATACAGAAACCTTACGCACTTTTAAATAATGTATCAGTAAAAATGTGTTCAAAAATTTTTTGTAGTGCACGACGAGCTGGCAATTTGAAAAACTGATAAACTAAAAATATTGTCACTCATAACGATATCACAAATGGGTAGTATTTTATGCATAAATTCGGGTTTTTCATCATCAAAAATTTCTTTTCAGCCACCTTTCCTTCGGAGTTTCAGGTTCTCGTATCAGTGACTATAGGCCGTGCCACGGCTCAGGCGGTTAGCCGCCGGCCTCCCACCGCGGAGGTCCGGGTTCGATACCGGGTCAGTCCATGTGGGGTTTGTGGTGGACAAAGTGGCGCTGGGACAGGTTTTTTCTCCGAGTACTTCGGTTTCCCCCTGTCAATTCCATTCCACTGGTGCTTCATTACTAGGAAAAGGACAAAAAATAATAATCATCATTATCGTCATTCATTACAAGGTCGCACAAAAGCCTCAAGGCTGCGGTGCGTCCGTAGCATCTGCTGCGGGGCCCTTCACCACTATCAGTGACTATAGATTTATTTTATCTGAGAGTACCTTCTAACATTTCCTGCAAGACTTAAGGGAGATATTTATGTAGTTCACTCAGCCGATCGCCCACAAGAGCGGCGGAATTGACAGAACAATAGAAAATAAAACAAGGAATATCTGTTAACATTTTGGACTCCTGGTACATGAATTTTCTGGATGGGAAAGTAGCCCGCGCTTGAAAAAGCACGGATACACGGAAGGGGTGACTTGCATCAAGAAAAAAGTGATGGTTAGGGACTTAGACTTCTGCCCTGAAGATTTAAGCATAAATCTCTTTCGAAGCATTGGTACACATCTACCACACTTAGGTTTGCCACATATTAATGCACTGCCATTTTAGACTTTGGTTTCATGTAATTTGTGAAAAGCAAATACATGACTTTGAAAATTTGGCAAACATTTTTATTAGCTACACACCGGACTCTCTTGTTTTTGATTCTTGATAGGCTCATTTAATTATTTTCGTTATTTTTAATGAAACTCAAAAGATCTAATTAGGATAATTATTGTTTAAGCATGTGATTTGCCTAAAGTGCGATTAATTTGACAAATAATCCCTTACGTACTAACAGCTACTCTAAGCTACAAGTACAAATATACTTTTTTGCCTGTAGCATGACAAATTGATTAAGACTATGCTTTTAAGTTTAGATTCATAAACATTTTTCGTTTCAAAAACTGAGTGAAATTCCGAAAATCGTGCTGTTACAAGTACAGGAACTATTGAAGGAGTCCAGCAGAACGGTCTAATATTATGGGCTTATTTGACAAACATAAGACCCTTTTTAAAAAAAGTGCCATATTTTAATCCAGATAACCATATGAGGAATAACAGTAATCTGATTATATTTTAAACTAATTTCCTGCCCCACAAAAAACACACTGCTTCTGCATTATAAAGACAACACGTTAATGCTGATCTGCAGGGTTATAATCCACGTTTATTGCAGGCATTATACAGTAAGTAAGTACGATCAGTGATGGGTTTTCTAGTGTTAAATCTGGTGGCACTTATTTTATATTAAGCTATAAATTTTAAATTAATTTCTGTTTATTGCCATGCAATCGTGTAGTGCATTACTTGGATAAAAGGTTAGTATTGTAAGAAAGCAAAATTTATCATTTAGCTAGACTATTTAATTTGCAACACAATGAATGGCAAATATTGCGTAGTTATAGAATCACAATATTATATCACACACATAATCACAGTTACACCTTGATGTGTCATAATCAGCTGCATTATCCGAGTAAATAGGCTTACAAAGAGTAACAGGACTTTATGGAGAATATGCATAACAAAATTAACACGAATTTTTTCTGATGGTTTAGCCCTAGCACGGATAGCATAACAAGTTTCTATAGAATTGTTCCGAATGTGTGAGAAGCAGTCGGACACCTCTCGATCCATAGGCCTATTTGAAATTAGACGGAAAGTAGATCTAATGACAAGATATTTCTCATTGCTAATTTCTTGTAGTCTGAATTCAACTACAGAGTATAACATTTACTTCCCACTTCAAAGACAAATCTGCGTGCAAAAACACTAATCACCAACAAATGCACAAAGAGTGTTTTATCATCAATCGTAACACACTCCTACATGTATCGACCCTGCTGGGTCATCTTCAGGTAGAACTTTTCGTTACCGTTACACTGGGGTTGCACTTTACAGTTGAGTGAGAATGTGCTGTTGACTCTGTACCGCAGGCCTGCACCGCGGAGAGTTCACGCCTCCAAAGCAACGCAGTACACAGTCAACAGCACATTCTCACTCAACTGTAAAGTGCAACCCCAGTGTAACGGTGACGAAAAGATCTCCCTGAAGATGACCCAGCAGGGTCGAAACATGTAGGAGTTTGTTACGGTTGATGATAAAACTCTCTTTGTGCATTTGTTGGTGTTCAGTGTTTTTGTATGATACAGTGCACGGACATGGAACACATTAAATTCTACGCCTTTCTGATAAAGACAGTTTATTTTTATTTAGGATAAAGTCGCTATTTATTCTAAAAATTATACGAAAATTATAAGTACATTATGTTGGTAGATATTGTGTTTTTAATGTTAAAAGTGGGGGGTATATAGAAATTTTAAAGGATTAGCTTTGTCTGTATATTGCCATGTTATATCTAACTCGAGGAATTCCCAACTGTTTATTTGATACCTTTTTAACGATTCTTTACGAGTTTGAGGACTATGGTGCAAAATGAGAACGCAAGTAGAATCCAAACAATAAGAATATCTGAACGCTTACCGCGCATATTAGTGAAGTCATTTAAAATAGTCACCAAAATACAGACATTTTACAGGTCCAAATAGAAGTTACGCAACAGAAAATTTAGACACCGAGGTAAACACTCTTGTACTAATAAAAATGTATTTCATTTCTTCGTCCATGTAAATATCATGATGGAATTTTTCACACAGTTATGTCTTCACAAGTACCTACTTTCTCCTAAAACAGGTGAATAATATTGAAAGATAGCTCATCAGTGTTTATAAACACAGAATTTTAACGCAACCGGTAGAATTATTGCTGTTTCCTTACAAGGAACAATAAAAATAATTGTCATTGTTGTAAATGTGACAATTATTACTGTTATGGACTTTTATGTTTGTTGTTTGTGTGTGTTCGTTTTTGTGTAATTTGTGTCGCATTTAACTTGTTTTATAATTTGCCATTGCGCTATCTCACTCGCTAACTGAAAAATGAAAATTGAATTAAATCAATTTATTACAGATTGAGAAATGAGCAGTCCAGTTCAGTCGGTTCTGTTTGTGAGTCTATTCCGGAGGTTCCCGATTTTAATCTCAACGAAAACACCAGCCATCCTTAGGCTTTTCTTATCGTTCCTCTCCGCCCCCTTCTCGCTCCAGGAAAATTGAGTAATGTACACTGAAACCAAACTAAAGCTGCTTCCTTCCACATTTGTGTAAGTTAATTATTCACTAATAAGCCAAGATTCAATACCACACTAGTACAAGACCAAGCTACTTGCGTCATTGCTAAATAAATTCTTAAATATGTACTCCCTAATAAATCTGTGATTAAGCTCGTAATCTCTTGCTGTCTCAAGACTTAAAGGATCTTTCATTTTTGTAATTTGGATATTCCCGATATCTTCCGCCCTTCAGTTCAGAGCAGCTATCAGCATAATTACACATCTGTTACGCTACTAATGACATTTGTCACTGTCCTCAGTTAAACGCAAATCCACTAAGACATGCGTGGAAGTGGAAGAGTTGCCCATCGAAATCTTTTCGGCCCTACGTAGAAGTGCGTTTTAATCTGCATTCTCCAGGCTCTCCAAGAACGGAAAAGGGCCCGTGGTAGCCATTGTATAGAATGCTGGATGGGATCCAAATGCCGTCTGGATGTTCAGTAGACGGGATAAAATAGGCTTCTACGGAGAACTGAATTTCAATATTGGAACTCGCAATCTATTTACTGCGATGTCTATCCTTGTAGACTGTCCCTTTGACTGACAATAAACTTTACTTGGAAAGCAGAGGTATAAGTGACACAAAACTTTGGTACGATTGAAAGCTAATTATTCCAAGTTTTTAATCAAAGCAAACCGTCCTGTCACACCACAATGTTTGATAAGGGTTTTGTCCAGAGTAAATAGCCATCCGGATTCAAATTTTGCCTCTCAGATGTACCAACGCCCTAAAAATATTTCGTTTCAAGTATTTCAAAACACAAAAGCAGTTTTTTTTCACACGCATTCTTGTTACTTCAGTTCTTTGATACCTTTGTATGCTACATTTTAGCCTATAGTAACCTATGTTACAGAAGTAGGTTGCTTACACTTTGATACTAAAGTAAAATTGTGAGGTCTGAAAAAATTATTACATAGGAACAAAGGAGGAACACACAAACAGCGTAGTCTTACTCATTACATTTTAACGTGTTCCAAGAACGCTGGAATTCACTCGAAAGTAGACCGCTAGCTTTTGAAGTACAACTAAAAAAAATTTGCATAACCTCTGCTAACAAAGAACGGTTCTAACACGTCTCTAGACCTTGTACAGTACGTACTCACTTTCCAGCAGTTCAGTCCGTGTGTACGTACACTATATTGAAAGCACTTCCCGAACATCTGAGGCTACTTACATTATTCAGTTGCGGGATACAACTCTGGAAATTCTGATAGACATTTTCCAGTATTTACTAGGAACGTATCCATTAAGTCTTCAATTCGGAGGATGGACGGAGCAGATTCGGCGTCATATCCAAGACTGCAGTATGCTAATCTTCATAATCAACGAGTCGAAAACCTCAAATCTCACATTAAAAATATATTAGAATACTTGTTAAAATTTTTAAACCACATTGGTAAACATACGTACCACCAGATTTAAGATCCAGCTGCGCATTTCGCCCGCACAGTGTGTATCGTACATGCCCCGTGAGGTTCTTAAAATATACAAAATACAACATGAAAAGATTTTTCTTCTTAATGGAAGCGCACCCTATTGTCTCTAAAGAATGACCTGGATCTTTGTACATAATATGGATTAAAGTTGACTTAAGGTTTCTAAACTGTTTCACAATACCAAATGGCGTGTCTATAGTTAACCTACAACACCATCTTTCCAAATGCAGTTCTGGACAGAATAGCTACGGGTGTGTGTTTTCTTGTAGAAGAACACGATTGGCAAGAAATACAGGTACCGACATTTAAGCTGTTTACATATTTTTGCGTCATATCCTACTTAATGGTAAAGAACAAACTTCGTTTCCTTAGCCTTAACAAAAATACCTACTTAAATCCATTGCAAGTTTCGACAATTGTTCTGCCATCATCAGGATCAATTTACACATTACGCTTGATGATGTTAAAAAATGTGAAATATTTAGCGGAGTTGAGACTTGTAATTTATGCGCGCAAATATTTGTGTTAAGGCAGAGTATAAAATTTTGACATACTTTTAAATGGCTTGACATGACAAACACTCAGAAACTCTAAATTCACATACTTCTAATATTTAGAGTGTCATGTAACACTTTTAGTATGAAAAGCAACTTGTACGTAGAAATATGCAGTTATCTAGGAAATATGAAACCAGAGACAATGTTTCCAATTTCCCTTTCTTTTCAAGGAAATTTTCTGCCAGTTCTTAATAAATTATGCCTGATATATGCAACATATATTCAATTGCGCGGGTTTATTTTAATATTTAAGGGATGATTCAATTAACAATTTATGCCTTCTTTTCAGCTGCCTGCATGTAATATTTATCCACTCATAACTTCATCATCTAAAGGAAGAGAAATTACATTATTAGTCAGAAGTATAGCATACCCAATCCAAACACAACTTCAACTTTTCGGCTTATATATAGCTGTAATCAGACTCGTTACAAAAATAAAAATGACAGTTGTGTTTGGAATGAGTGTATTGTACTTCTGGTTATACTGTAAACACCACGAGGTTGAAAAGCCTTGAGTGTGAATTATTAATGTTTTTCTTTTATGAACAACCTTCCCTCGGTAAACGTGTGTCTGCAGTGTTCTGGATTTTAAAAACATCATGTTTCTGCGATTCATTTATTTACGCAGACGTTTGTGTCAAACAAAGCTTTTATTAAATTGAGTCCCATAAAACCGAGATGTAGCTCAAATTAATAGGAACAGGAACAGCGGGCTCATTTCTAGCGCTCTCTATTTCAATAGTCCAGTACAGATGTATTACTACAATTCACACTTGCGCAATTCAAAATTTTGTATTTGTCGAGAGCATTCAGTCGTTTAATACCGACATTGTTCACGTATATTACTTCTGGGGTCACACTGAATTAACGTAGTAACGTTTTGACCCGTAAGCCTCAGCAGCACAGTGAGTTATCAGATGAGACCACAGGAACTGTAAATTGCTCCTGCTATTCACACTTATTTTCCAAATAAAAATGCCGATGAGTGAATGAAAGAATGTACATATGGCTGAATTAATGAAGGAACGAATGAATGAATAAATGAATGAATATAGGACAGTATAGGCCTACTGGAAACTGTATTAACTCTAACGAGTTGAATATTTTGATTACGAAAAGATTAAACGTGGAAATATTGATTACAGTTATAAATCTGAATTTAATTTTAAAAAGGCTTTTAAAATTCTTAGCGCAATTAAATTGTAAACGATGTAGCTATATTCGGCAAATAACGTTACACGTGAAAATATTTGTTTCTATAACCCCACACATAGATAAATATATTTAGTTTTGTAATGCATATTCTTCCATATTTAAACATAAATAAAAAGTATTGTATAAGATTTTGGTTTTAACCAAACGTAATTTGCCATTTTCTTTCAAACAGGCAATCTTGACGCCCCATCGGCATTAGAGGAATTTATGCAAATACGACACATGTTTCACATACTGTAGCCTGCTTACTGCTATGAAAGTTCTCAAGTCGATACGTTTTGATATTTATGCTGCCAACGTCAACAGATTTATACGTTTTCCGAAATTATTTACTGAATTTAGAATCAAAATATGCATCAAATCTTCATTCTGATTTATATTTTTATAAAAATTGTTTCTTTCTGAATTTTTGTGTTTTATATTTCAAATATAAAGTTGATGTTTCATAATGTCCATGAAAGTATTGCTACAAGGCTTTTGAATATTTTAAATTTCCACCAGATTCACTGATTTATTCTCCATATCAACAGGTGAACACACAAAGAAATGCTTATATTACACTGTCATTAAAAATTCAAATCCTACGTCTGGGAATATCGTATTTTTTTCATTTGTGAAAAAATTATTTAAGACTCAGCACTTTAAATTTAAATCTAAAAATCTATATATGGGTATTACATTACACAATCAATTCTTATAAAAATAATTTTGTCGCAGTATTGAAAACTGAAGGGACATATTTAAATTTATTGTTTATATTTGGTTTAATTAAGCGTTTAAGATGAACAATAGTCCCCAAATCATGGCTGTAAATCACCGAAACTCACATTTAATTATAAATTAAAAATTATTTGAAGAAATAACCATGAGGATATATTTCTCAAGTAAGTATAAGGTAAGGGAAACGAAAATTTTGAAAGAAAATATTTACGTTCAAAGAAAGGAAAGAATTCATCATCCGGGCCTATTTATAAAAGGGTAAAACGGCACTCGAGCTAGGAAGGAGAGCACACATTGCAACGTTAGTAACGATATTGATTTACGTTTTATTCACCAGACCCAGATTGCAGCCATAAGACAAATTACAAGGCAGATTTGAAGGTATTTGCATAATGTACTTCAAAATACCGAGGAGATGACAAACAGTAACACCTTTCGTCTACTGGAGCGATGCAGTTTCAAGGCAAATAACAAAAACTGTTTATATTGGGCTGTTTTCTTCGCCATCAAGGGATTCCACTTGCTACATGTGCGATGAAACCATTTGTTCAAAACTTGGCTTCACAGTCGTCAAGAAGTATGATGCTGTAAGGAATAAAACAATGGCAGCAACTGTGGCGAGACACCCTTGTTGTATAACTACGAACTACCTGAATTACCTTTTCAAATAAACGTACCATGTTTTTTAGACTTAAATAAAATAAACGATAAGTATTTTTGGATGTGACGCCGTGGATCTGGTTGAAGTTTACGAGCGTTTTGTAGGAAAGTATATGATCCAGTAGGTTTCTCCGACCTGTCTGTAAATGTATGCTGCTATGCAGGGTGTCACATCTCAGAAGATTGTAATCTTCACAGTCACAGCTTTCAGACCCTCAAATGCTTTAAGCCTATTCAGCATAAATTATTTAATTTCCTTTCATCTCCTATAAGCTTACTCAAGGAAAAGGGAAAAACTGAGAACAAATGGTACTTTCTACGTAAAACTGGATCCATATTTTTTTTTCACCTTCACTTGCGTTAGCAGAGTAATGTAATATTACTCTGTCATCATCAGTTAGCACTATACAGAGAACACCACGAGGAAAACTGTCCATGTGTGAAGAATTTTCAGTCTGTGTAGACCAAATACTGTTCAGGTTTCTTTCTGGAAGTGCTCTACTCATATCCCGGTTGGTTCACCAGCTATATTGCATGAGGTATTCCTGGTTTTTCCCAGCATCTCCAAGTAGTTACCAGGATAGTACTTCAGATAGAATATAACACTTCTTTCTAAATCTTTACCAATTATCAATCGTGCTGCGATTGGATGTCATGTATTCTGAGATAATGACTATAAAACAGAGCGTAACAACCGTTTACAAACCAAATTAAAATCGCATCGATCCAGTGGACTGAGTGCCAAGCGCTCCTTCACGTTTATAACCAGCTTACGGATAACAGAACACAGCTGCTGAGTACTGAACAGGGAAACACCTTGTATTAGATTAAATTACAGAATGCTAGCACTGAGATTGCACACCAGTTCAATATTCCGAGGAAACAAAGACAAAAATATTTTTGTCTCGTTTAAAGGCAAAGTTAAGAAGAAAAAAATTTAGACAATGTTTGATGTCAATTTATATACACAGTCATTTTGTAGACACCATTTTACTAACTACGAAGTTCTCTTAATTTTTTAAAAGTAACATGTTCGAAACTTGAAGCAGTTTCTTCAAATAATATGTAACACAGCACTTTTGTTCATATTATATATGATTGCACACGAAATTTGCATTACTCGCTCACAAAACATAGTTCTTGATACCGGTTTATAACAAATTCGCTTTTGTGTACATAAATTATAACGCTATGACATAGAGTTATTAGTAATAATAATAATAACCATTATATTAATATTTGTACAATTAATAAATGTGGTATCAGTCGTCGGAAGTGACAGCTTCTCCTTACAAAGATTCTGAAGACACAGATGATGTGCGCTTGTAGCAACAGTATACTTCCAGAACAGAATACTGCCTCTATACCAAGACATTATTTCATAAAATTACAACTCAGTTTTCTTAGACAATCTTAGCGCATTTCTTCTCTTGTTTGACAAAAGGATAAATTCCTGTTTTTAACACTTCAGGTTTAAAGCGACTCAAGACTAAGTGGAACATAAAAGTTCAACAATCCCTTCCTTGTCTTTATCTCAAAATTTACTTAAAATAATTTCTGGAAATCTCTACTTTTGACAGAATTAAAATACAAGTTTTCCCCTATAATATAAATTTAAATTATTTTTAAAATAACTGACACTAAATGGTCTTTGGTATCAGAGTCATTAATGAAATGTGTTGCCCATACATATTTCACAAACAACTTTAGAAATTTCCATTCATTCACTTATGTCCATGTGTAGTAATTGCTCCACGCCCGGCACTGAAGGGAGATGAGTGGTCAGTTTCAAGTCCCTCCCCTTTGTACCTGGAGATATAACCCCCGGCGCTTATCGGATAAAAGTCTGCATCTTCTCTAGAGTGATGAGAAGAAAAATGTCTTTAGCATTAACCGAAACCGAATAGCCATTTCCCGATAAACGATAAAAAGTCCTTAAACAGTTCATAAAAATTTTGCGACCGAAATTTGTCATCCACAATTTGATCTAAGCCTCGCACTCCTACACAAACTTGGACTTTTTGTGGCGACGTATCTGAGGACTGACTTCATCTGGAATATGAAGCCACGTCAATGGGTAATAAGATTACGACATTTCAAGGCAAAGTATTTCCCTCCAAATTTCGGGATCTGATTACACAGTGACTCACCGTCTCATTCCAGACCTACAGAATCCACATATTTTATGTCTTTAAAAGCTGGTTTTACCTGAAGGCGTTACACTGTCCAAGACAATTTATGCATAGAGTACGCCTCCACAATCTGATCAATACTTCCTTCTCATACTTGTCTTTGTAAGGTTATATGCAAATGTAGAGAACCCTGTAATCTACACTTTGTTCTGCATAAAGACAAAATGACGGAGACTTTATAATATTACTGCGAATTTCAACTCTGTCAACTAACCAACACCAACTCAATAAAAATTCTATAGAATTTAATAATGATGTTCCTTTGCTATGTCTTTTAATCATAAAGAGGACTGCCTTCAGTTTACGTTGCTATACTTATGGAAGTCCTGTTCACTTCGAGTTCTTTAGGGTTCGCAAAAATCGAATGTTAGCGATGACCGTTTTTCTACGAATTTTATAACAGGAAGAAAAAATAAAAAAAATCACGTCAACGAATTGTAATTAAAACCAATACAGGTCCTTTGAAGATTCTTGAACTTGGGCTTCCAACCCTGAAAAAGAAAGAAACAGCGCATTAGAGCAAATTCATGAAGAATGCACAAGTAGAATTTGTGGCGGCTAACATTAGCGCGAATTTCTATCTCACTGAATCTCATGTAGAGTTCACTGGGACGAACGTGATAAAATATGTCAGTATTGAGAAATGTGTGAGGAGATAACAGAACATTGAAAAGAAAAGTAATAAGAGGATGGGATAAAGATTATAAAGTAATTATACTTCAGACACTTAAGTCAGTTTTGTATAAGAAAAAAAATTAATAAATTTCAAGCATCAGATATTTGACTTTCAGACATCAAACAGTATGTGTTACCACGTTCAAAAAACTAAAGAAGAAGATATACGGAAGACTGAATAGTAAGTAACGTGAATTAAAAAGGAGAGGGGTGCAAAGAAAAATGTTTAATGCACTTAAAGAAAGCAGACATTGACTTTTTCCCAAAACTTGAAATTTGTTAGACATTAGGGCGTCGCAGAAATATAAAGAGACGACACAAACACGTCTGTGGAAGTGCAATATTCTGGAGCTCAAATGGAGGTGGGTAGAAACAGGAGTCAGTCGTTCCACAGGTGATCCAAATCGCTCGGAACGGCTTAATGTGTATAATTTCGTGTACTTTGTGAAAATATGGAATCCTGAAGGTATTCTATACCCACCTCAATTGCGTCAGGTACACACATGAATTGTCTGTCTGGCTAATGGACGCTTTCATTTACATAGAACATGCCCCGTGCATGTTACTTTGTCTTGCATGCAGTGTTACTGTCATGATGATCAAAGCCTGGCTGGCATTTAGGATAGTAATGTAATGTCAGTGTGTGTGAGTGTGTGTGTGTGGGTTTGCTGGTGGATGGTGAGATTGCTATACGAGAGTACAAACCCACATAGAAAACGAGATGGACGCTTTGTGAAGCAGGCAACCAGCACGACAGGAAATGTGGGGATGGTATGGTGTCGGGGAAGTTCAGCTATAGATCAACATATCCCCTGCAACGCTCCATATTGCGCCTAAAATTCATATGATCCAGGAATTTTACACCGTTTTCATATGAATAATACGATTTGTCTGATTGACGTGTTCTACAGTTGTAATTTTATACGGTGGCCTGTAAAATGTATACACACAAAATTTTTATAAAATGTAGAGTTGTTTTTGTACACACCATGAAGGATTATGTGGAAATGTAGGTAAAGGCCCCATATTTTCTTAAATTCGGCAGCAGGCGGAGATGACAGGTCAGTTTCACGTCCCTGCCTTTTAGTTCCGGGGAAAGTCACGTTACTCACCGCATAGGACACCGAGTGGGTTCCACAGCCTGTCTGGGAGCCTTAGAAAGGAGACAAAGCTCTTGACCCTGCCTAGAGTCGAACCACAGTTCTTCGGTCCCCCGAACTGGAACCCAGTGGCTATACTAACTGAGCCACTGCGGTTCCACAGCTTTTCATTATATTAAGTTTTTCGTTTATACAATTACAATACAGAAGAAGAAGCGTAAAATTCTATTTTATTTTATTTTTCTAAAGTTCACGTTTCAGTATATCGCATAATTATAATACAATGGGTCCAGTACAAGAATTATTTTGCTGCACTGTTTTGAAGAAGCTGCTTAGATATGATGTAACTACATGGCACATATAGCTGCTTTGCTACCGCCAGACAAAGAACTCTACACATTTGGCAGAGGACATAGGCCTCACAGTTGAGTTTCGAGGTTAAGAATGAGTGGAATTATACCTCTGCTTCCCTCACATGCATTCGTGGCGCGGAGGGGGCAAATTTACTGAGACAGCCCGTACTTGGTTCGATCCCAAGAACAGGTGCCCACGAGATAGCAAGCTAACTAGAATTTTGACATATTTATCTGTTTATGCACACGAGACGTGTGATTAGGACCGTTGTACAGCGTGCGTCCCTGAGTTTAGTTAATCTGATTTCTTAAATTTTAGTATGTGGAAATTTTCTTAACCCCTGCTTGGGAACATCGGGCAGAGCCAACGATATGTGCCTCTTTGTCTGGCGGAGCTCTACACCCCAAAAATCTGGGAGGATTAGCGGGGGCCTGCACTTATGCTAAGGAAAAACTTATGCTAATTTTGGTTTAGGTATTTGAGAGAAAACTATTTAGAGAATAATAGTCTCGGGACAACCAGTAGAAATGTAAGGATAGCCTTTGTCCGGGATAATATTCGATGTCGGCACATTAGGCAGGCAATCACTTTCGATTCTGAAAGTGGTGTGGTGTTGGGGAAGGTGTCGACTGATGTTCCAGAATGCAAGACAGTTGGCCTTTCTTTGTTCAAGAAGCAGCTTATGAATTTATCGACTCAAGAGACGTTACTCAAGTGTAGCTGGGGGTTACTAGTGTGGGAGGACGCTTCTAAGGATCTATCGTCACTAATAATAAATAGTACACGAATTCGGTGGTTTCTATTGACATAGTACACGAATTTGGTGGTTCCTATTGACATAGTACACGAATTTGGTGGTTCCTATTGACATAGTACACGAATTCGGTGCTTCCTATTGACATAGTACACGAATTCGGTGGTTCCTATTGACACAGTACACGAATTCGGTGGTTCCTATAGACATAGTACACGAATTCGGTGGTTCCTATAGACATAGTACACGAATTCGGTGGTTCCTATAGATACAGTACACGAATTCGGTGGTTCCTATTGACACAGTACATGAATTCGGTGGTTCCTATAGACATAGTACACGAATTCGGTGGTTCCTATTGACATAGTACACGAATTCGGTGGTTCCTATAGACATAGTACACGAATTCTGTGGTTCCTATTGACACGAACTCGTCCGTTGTTGTATCCTTCCCTCCCCCGTAAACATTCCCTGAGGACACAGATATCTGCAGCCCTGTTGACAAGCTGACACCGGGACGAGAGTCATCGGGTGTCTTACATTTACTTTCTTTTCTTCAACAGAACGAAAGCACCAATGTTTTATGCTCTGCGAACTTCTCCTGACTTATAATTTTCCTATATTTTCTTCATCCTTAGCCATTCGTCCTTACACGTGTTGGAATATTGTGTTGATGAATGGTAAAAAGTGAACTAGAGACATTGTGCCGGCTATTTGGTCTTCCTCTTGGACGCAATTCGGCAGGCGCATCGCCACGTTGCCATGAGAGAACCGAAACAAGCCCACTTCCCACCACAGTATTCATTTTGAATACGAACGGCGGACAGTTTCGCTGTGCTCGCCACTCAAGTAAGTAGGCCTCTTTTAATAATTTTAGTAATCGAAGTTGCTGTAAGTAGTAACATTATAATATAGCCGAATTTTGAGTAACAAAGGACCTACAAAGATACTTGCGTATGTTCTTTACAGAACCCCAAAGTTATATCGTGTAGACCCGTTGCTATACACGCCATGACGGCATACAGGCAGAGTGGAGATATAGCTTTACCCGTTCTTAACCTCGGTACTAGATGGAAGTGAGTGACCCGCTCACGTTCCAGCCACATTACCCCAGGGGAAGAGCTCCATTAATTTTCGAATAGGAGGCTAGGTAGAACCCATGGGCGTTCTGAAAAATTTGGAGGAGAATGATTTCTTATACGTGCAGGGATCTGAATCCCGGAAAGTCGAAATCGTAGCTTAGTCAACCTCTCCAAAATACAAAACTTTAATATCATCGTCTATTTTATATGTTACATGAAATATCAGCTAAAGACAAAAACCTTGGAGACCCCTTAATTGATAAAAGTCATGGTTCACTTAATGCAACTACATTCTCTGGATTCCAAACACTATATTTGGATGCAGATCCCAGTGATAGCTGCCTGCCATGGACCTAGCATCCAGGCTGACAGGGAGGAACCAATATTGCCTCGATGAAGAGGGTACAAATGCTGAACTCTGAACACAGGATGGGGGGGGGGGGGGAGCGTGGGGGAGGCGCAGAGATATTCTGTTAGAAGGTGCGAGATGAGAGACGAGGTGGAAGAGGACAAAGAAGGGAAGAATGGACAAGGGCAAAAGAAATCCAATAAACGGGACAGTTCTCTAACTATGATGATGATTTACAAAACTTCTCTAATTTACGGACAGACGCATTTTCTGTAAAATAAAAAACAGGCAACGTCACTCACTCAGAATTAATACCATTACAGTAAACTGAGTTTATATACGCACTTGATATTCACAATGTTATTTCCAGTATTATTCGAACATCGGTTATCATGAGGTACAAATAGTAAGGAAGTTACTGGATAAAATGTTCTCGGGCTATCAGCCATGTTAAAGAGCCTAACGACGAATAAGCCGACGTTTCGAGAGCTATCTCCGTCCTTGTCATCAGGAAACTCATTACTTGCGAATTCTGTTTGCGTCTTGATGTGCCTGTCCGCTGTGTTCGTCATGAAGCCATAGAATATGGGTAGAGGTAGGGCTCCAGTCATTCTTAAACTCCTAACTAAATGGCGGTGACGGTCAGGTTTATGTCTTGGCCGTCTAAACCCCCTAGGGAAAGCATTACCTGTGCCCACTGTATAACGGAATGATTCGGAAGAAAAAGAAAGAATTCTCTTGCAACAGCCGAAAACAATCCCTCCAAATCGAACAGTACATAGCCGAGCCATTTTACAGCATGACCCTTCTGCAGGCCTGGACCACAGAGAGTTCACGCCTCCAAAAACAACGCAGTACACAATCAACAGCACATTCTCACTCAACTGTAAAGTGCAACCTTAGTGTAACGATAACAAAAGTTCTCCCTGAAGAAGGCCCAGTAGGGTCGAAACATGTGAGAGTGTGTTACAATTGATGATAGAACTCTCTTTGTGCATTTGTTGGTGATTAGTGTTTTTGTATGATATAGTGCACGGACATGGAAGACATTAAATTTGTGAAGGCCTGTATCAACTACTGATAAAAAAACACAGATTTATAACATATATATGTTTTTTGCTAACGATAAAAGAAACCATCATTTAGCCCACTGAACACACCTGTGGGTGTCACATGCTTCTGAGAATAAACAGCGATTACTATTCTAAACAACGTTAACATGCTGGTCTTTCTAATTAAAAATGCTGTTTTTCTGTTGGGAGGTAGGATATTACTTTTAAATGCTATTCAGATAAACTTTATAAGTAAAATTTAAGAAGAGGGGCGCTGCACGTATAGACGTAATATTAAGACGCGTTCCCGTAACCCCTGTTGTCGTGGAAAAGCAATTAGTATTATGTACCCTGAGTGTGTGTTTGTATCCTTAGTTATCCAGCACGCTAAGCGCATGCGCCGTATTATATTGGAACCTGTGCCCTGACTGGTTCTACGTAGTCTTTCCACATTATCTCATAAAAAACACGATTTTTTGGAAAACGTTACATCACGTAAAATGTGTGTTTTAGTTTTCTCGACAACTTTCATGCAAAATATTTCTCATTCTAAGAAGAATTTAGCAGGGTATTAATATAAATGTACATATGTGTTCATGTAAAGTAGGAGATTGGGGGGAAGTTGGCACACTTTTTAGGTTACAATTTTTTACATTTTTTCTGTATTCGTTAAGCTGAATGTAAGGGCACATAGGCTAGTAAAACCCTTGGGCTACAATCTGACCTACAGACATTGCACGCGCTTCAGAAGGAATAGAAGGGAGAAGCTTTTGCCTTAACTTCTGTATGTGTGCCATCCTGCCCCGCAGATGGCGCAAGTTGGCATACAGTAAAGATACGTGGAAAAGCAAGGCTGCAACTTCTCAAAGTCTAGAAATAGCAGATAATGCAATGTTTATGAAACAAATGTCACATACATGTTGTACACAACAACCAGGTGTTATTATGGTAAAAATGGTTGAAACACCATAAAAAATCGGCACAAAATTCAATACATTTTCTTAAATACGAAAATGAGATTAAAATCACAGGCAACTCAGTATGACCCTAGCCTGCCACCAGCAATATATGTTTTCCTCCTAAATAACGTGTTCCAGTCCCATAAGCTAACATACTGGGGACTGCCATCAGTGCATTCTTTGTGTGGCCGCAACTTTCAATCTGTGCACTGAATCCACATTTCTGTGGATGCGCCACGACAGTAGAAGCAGGAAATATGCTTGGAGCCTTCTTCGTCAGTGCCGTCTGCAATTTTGGAATTTTGGAATTTTGGAATTTTTGCTTTCTACTTTTGTCAGTCTCCCTTTAGAGACGTGGCACGCTTCTCTTCCTTACATTTCAGGCACAGTTCTTCCTATCTTTGCTCCAAGCTCTCTGTTGTATCCCGGCGTTTTGACAGGGGTATCAGTCAATATTCTTTCGTTCTTATTCACATTCTTTCTCTTTTTGCCTACCGTTTCGGAAGGTTTCGAACGTCCTCTGTGGTAGCAGGATGTGTTACCACTTCTGATGTAGAAGATGATCGTTCGGGAGAATAATCAAGTCACAGAAACTCCACTGTTGCTATTGGAAGCCGCTGCCTACATAGGAGGGGCAGCTATATCTGGAACCTAAGCATCCATAAATTCTTGGTTTGAAAAATATCCCTGCTGCAGAGGTAAATTCCAGAAACTTGGAAACTTGCTTTGGTATTTGTAGGAAAAGAAGTCCGATGAATATGCGTGTTGACGACAGAAGGAATGTCACGTATCGTCATTCAATTTGACGCTATCCATCCTGTTGCGTAGGCCTGTACACACTTACATAAATAACACTACTTATTCCGTCCTACACAACTTTCACTTTTTATTATTTTCTCGAAAACTACATGTTTCGGTCAAGCCGATTACCAACATAAACTTAAAACTCAAGTTAAAAATGTAAATTTTTGTGAGATCGTAAAAAGGGTGTAATATATAAACTGCAATCGACCTGTAATCCTTGATAGTGTGTCATTTAACACAAACGGTGTGGTGCATAAACCGTATATTATTTTATACTTTGTATTAATGTACGGTGTAAGATTTAAAACTTAAAAATTTAGGATATTAGTTTCTAATTAAAAAGTGTAAAAATGACAAAATTTCCTTCTTTTTTACACTTTAAATCAATTTTTAAAACTTCCAATTCGTCCAATGATTAGTGTTCCACTTCAACGTACGTCGGTGTTGGCCCCGTTAAATTATGCGTTTTGCACTACATTTTCCGTTGTTGAGTCTGTTTACTTTTTCCAATATGATTTTACCTTCAATTCGCTTTTTGCAGACTTTTTTTCGGTATCAGCATTCTAATGGCACTTAACTGCCTTATTCGGGGGTTAATAACCTCGTCCCACCATTGATGGGTGGGTGACAGTTCCTTACTGACAGTCAGTAAGGAGCTGCCACGTGACACGCAGTAGCGCAGTCAGTTGTGGCACTGCGCTACATGCCGGAAGGCTGCGGCTTTGGTTTCCGTTGGTGTCAATAGAATTTTTCTTTGATTTCATCCTTCCGGTCGACTCAGCCTCCAACAGAAATGAGTACCAGGGATACTTTCTGGGAGGTAAGGGCGGCCGGTGCGTATGGCTGACAACCTTACGACCTTCATGTGCCGATTGTCTAGAAGTCTGGGAGCCTCAGCTTCTTGGAAACCTGGGGGCCTGCGCAGGCCTGTATAGGGACTGCTTTATCTTTTAATTTAGACGGGTGAAGTTTTTCAAAGTTCTTGAATATTAAAGCACTTCCGAACAATTTAGAAACTATATACGTATTACGAGTTTGTTCCGCATTCCAAACACATTAAATTATACAGTCATCCCTCGCTTTCCCCTGGAGTTAGTTTCGAATACCCCAAGCTAAAAGAGAAAATTCGCGAACAGTTAAAACCCCCAAACCAAAAAGAAAGTTTAATATTTTTAAGTGTTTTTTTCAGAACCATTTAATGGCCGGCTGCTTCCTTCTTCCTTCATCTCACGAATATGATGCTCCATGCCTCCAAATCCTCTCCGAGTTGCCAAAATTTTTGATGCTTCTTTCCATTGATGAGACGAGGTGATGGATTTTTATTCTTGGGGCGAAACAGAAAATTTGCAAAACCGAGAAGTACGAAACCCCGACAAATGAGAGATGACAATATTTTACTTCCTGCCCATTTACTCCTATGCTGACATCCTTACTAGATTTTAATTTATGGTCACTTTTTTAGCAAGTCTTTCCTTAGCTTAAGTAAGTAACACTATCAGCAGACATTTTGTAACTCCTGAAAAATATAGTTTAAAAATAAAATTCTGAGCATGTTTAACGCTGCCCATGTTCTTATTTATTATTCTTCTTATTTTAGTATGCTCTGAACATATCTGTGCTATATGCGTAGGGGCACATAATCGACAGTTAGTAGAATCGTAGATTGAATTTTATTAATGGACAGATAGTACTGAGCAGAACCATAATAAATTATTTCATCATTAAACGAACCTTTCCAATTCATTACGTTCCACTCTCCTAAAATCACAGTTACTAACAATATGACCTTTAGGGGTTGAGGTAAATTGTTTTACCCATCCAATAATTACGTCACAAAGACCCCTTCTCATTTATTAACCGAAATCAACACCATCTCATAGCCAAAGAATTCTAATAAATTTCGATTCGTTTTGCTTTCAATATAGGGCAGCTGCCCATTAATTCACAAGAGGGTTAGGTTGGTGGAAGCAAAATTAAAGTTTAGATTCGTGTGTGTAACAGTAGGGAAGAGAAGTTGATGTAATACAAAAGAGTCGATTACATAAGAGAAAAGAGGAGAGGGATAATATAAGGAAGGGATGCTGAATATAAGAGGGGTGCTGTGTGATGAATGAACCCTGTATACTGTGGCAGATACAGGTGCATAGTTAGAAGCCGATATTAAATCCAAAGTTTCCGACAAGGGAGGCGAACAACCCGGACGTCAGTACTTCCCAGCTCACTGACGTCAGAGGCAGGCACTGTAACGTTTTTGAGCTACCCTACTTGTCTTTCTGCATCACAGACTATTCGTGCTAAACAGTCACCAGTCATCTAGTATTTTAGGAAAGTTTCCTTTAATATACATCTTACTACCACTAAGTACAACCAATTTATTCACATTTTATGTAATTGAGGTTTCAAAGGGATAAAAATAAGTCCAGACTCCACACTCATTATATTAATAAGTGACATATCAAGTCATGTTTATTATTAACTGGTGTGAGCTATGACGACATGTTTCGGCCAAAATTACCCGTCACCAAGTCAAATCCAAATATTTCTTTATTATTACTTTCAAGCCTTCTCCGTAATATCATGCAATGCACAAAGAAACTAGGGGTGATTTATCTTGACAGAGGATTTTTTTAGAGGATTGAATTTTTTGTCTCAGATGCTGAATATATTGTTGGTGTTGGTGCGTGGTTAGATAAGTAATATTGCATTCAGTCGCTTTTTTTAAATCAGCTTTTGACAGTAGCATAGGCAATATTTCGGGCGGCCTCTCGCCTCTAGATAAATGGGGCCCGTTATTATTTTTAGAGAATTTACTCCCAGAGCTCTTATGAATTATCCACAACACTGCCGTCTGGCTGTAGAGCGGATTCCAGAATGAAAAAATCCAAAAGAAATTTTAGTATTCCTTACGTTTGGGGGCTCCCTGACTGACAGGCCCCGAGGCCGCAATGTCTGATAGGGTCTTATCTACACCAGTCTCTTTCAATGATCCTGCTTAACATCTTGACTGTCCATAACCCCCTTATTATAAGGATAATATAACTTACCGATGCTAATGACATATAATAAGTTTAAAATAAATTTAAAACTAATTCGCTCTTTCCCTTGCTTACTGTCTCAGAACATTTGTCATTCTGAGGCACTATTTTAGTGCACAGCAATATTTACGTCATGACTTCATAATTATTACATGAAGTAGACACATGGACCTTATCTTAACGTATAAAAATATGCTCTAAATTTGAAACCAGTTTCATAGGTGAGCGCTACTGTGACTGCAGCAGGAATTTCAAAGGCCGCGTGCTTGGAATGCCTTGCATGTTTCTACAGCTTCTGGCAGTCCTATGCTACTTCCATCTCTGTCTGCCGCTTATATGCTAGGCTTCGTTTTTCACCACAGCTCATCTTCATTCCATTTTCTTTGCTCACTTCAGTACTGAGCAGTGTATCTGCCTTATGTCGATCGCTTTGCATCACCATTTGACGCAGAATTTTGTGCCTACGGTATTCAGAGTGTAGTTCAGAAAATAAATTTACATCCGTATAATTTGTAATTAAAAGAATTTACACTGATTGTGATCATTTCAGGGGATTTTTCGCCAGAAGTTTAGTATATTTTCCCAGCACTGAAACGAAACTTATGTGGCCACCAGTTTAAAAATGACGTGATCTGGAAAGAGTTGTGATACGATGGCTGACAACACTGGACATGAACCGATATCAAAAGGGAATAGAAAAGATCGTCTAGATGTATTAAAATTGTTTTTAGTGGGACGGGGACTATGTCCCGTCTTGAAGGGTCAAGAAGTTAGAATCTTTGACGGTTGAAAATTGGACGACAGGTCGTCCCGAAACGTCGGCAACTAACTGTCAATCTACGTTGCGTAGCATCTCAGAAGCTGGAAGACTTCAGGATGAATACAAACTTATTAATGTTTGACAATTAAAAATTTATGACATGTCTGTTCGTGCACAGGAACGTCTATGAGTTTATAATGGCAAGAAAATAATTCCGAATTACTTTCGGGTTACCCAGATAAAGTTGCCCTGTCCACAACACGAAGACATATCGGGGGCGGGGAAGTATGACAACACTCATTCTTAACACCGGCCCTAGAAGGGGGTGAGCGGTTAACTTCATGCCCTGTCACTTTATCCCTGGAAAAGGATACCGTTACCCATTGAATAGGAGGATGGGTGGGCTCCAGAGAGGATCTAGACGATTTGGAGAGGAATGAAATCTTCTGCCCTTCCAGGAATTCCAACCCCGTTTCGTCCTGTCCGTAGCTTAGTTACTATCCTGACCGAAATATCCCGTTTCCCTCGTGTTTCTCAGTATCCCGACTAAATTTGTTTGATTCCTGCCAGTCACTCTAGGAGAATCAAAAAAAAATTACGAACGTCTCCATCCATTCATAATCTACTCAGTACTGATTATTATTTTTTTTCGTATCCTTTGACTTTTTCAGATGCATTTGACCATTCCGGAAAAGTTCTGTCAATGTTCTAAAATTTAAGGTCGCACGAAGTAAAATCACTTCATCTGAGAACCAGTTAAATCAAATGAGGGCAACTGAAAGTCACAGTAAATTATTTACCGTCCTTGCTTTACGTTTAAGAGATTACTTATCCAAATTTCGACACGGACTCTGGCTATACTGAAAAAAAAATCGTGGGTTTCCTCAGGCGTTCCAAGCAAGTACCATAACAGCATCTTTAATTACACCACGACCACTTCCTTCCACAGCCTTTCAGATTAAATAGCAAATGTTAATAACCGTAAATCGTTAATGTAATACCGCCTGAGCTACAAAGAGTCAAATAAATTAGAAACGGGTAACAAAAACAGGGGGTGACTTTAAAATGCATAGAGCCGGGTAGGGGTATCAAAATTATATAACATTTTTTCCATGAAATATAATATAATAAGGCGGTCGCATCTAGTAAAATTAATTTGGCAAGACATAAAGTAAATTACAGCACATCTGTACTTACGTATTTTATTCGGAAATACTGAAGGACGCACCACTTTGTAGTTCTAATGAAAGATGGACGTATAACGTAACATCTAAGTGGCTCTTAAAGAAATAAAGTTTAGGCGTGTTTAAATTGGTGTAGGATGGAGAAGAGTGGGACAGTTTGTGAGTACACTAGTGCATGACAGCTGGGATTCTCACAGAAGTGTTGGTGAAGGTGCAAATATAAGCTGCATATTTCCTTGCTGGCTTTTTGCTTCAGTGGACTTCTTGACCCTTGAAGATGGGGCCGCAAGGTTGTCCCGAAACGTCAGTACAGGATTACCACTCGGCGCTGCGTAACACCCCAGAAGAGCGCAGATCTCATCAACTTCGCGGCGGAAGCCTGAAATCACGGATCTTCTGGGATGTTACTCTGTGTCAGCTGGTACATTGTTATCAGGAATCCTAAACAGTTAATTAGATAAACAATGTCGGTTTACTGAACGTTACGTAAGAAACCTGTTAAAGTAAAATCTAGATAAAAAACAATGGAATGTCAGAAGTCATAAAAGAAACGGGATTGAAAAGAGAGTTTGGAATGCGGGAAAATGAAAAGGGTTTTAAGAGAATCAGGATTATAGTGGTGGTGGGGGTGGGAATAGGGGTGGTGGTGATGGTGGTGGTGGTGGTGGTGGTGGGGGTGGTGGTGGTGTGGGTGGTGATGGTGGAGGTGGCGGTGGTGGTGGTTGTTTTTGGGGGGTTGTGGGTGATGGTGAAGGTGGTGGTGGCGGCGGCGGCGGTGGTGGTGGTGGCGGCGGTGGAGATGGTGGTGGTGGTGGTGGTGGTGGTGGTGGTGGTGGTGGTGGTGGTGGTGGTGGTAGTGGTGATGGTGGTGGTGGTGGTGGCGGCGGCGGCGGCGGTGGTGGTGGTGATGGTGGTGGTGGGGGTGGTGGTGGTGGTGGTGGAGGAAACACCTTAGCAATATGGAAAGGAAAATATTGAGAAAAATATTTGGCTCACTAAAAGACAATGGCGTATGGAGGATCCACACCAATCAAGAGTTGAGATCTGTACAGAGGAGCAGATATTATCTCATAAATTGGGATGGGAAGATTACAATGGTTAGGACATGTAGAAAGAATGCCAAAAGAATTAACTATGAAGAACGTATTCAAAAATATTCCAGCAAGAAAAAAGGTCCTTTGGAAAGCCAAGAAGGAGATGGTTGGACGATGTTGAAAATGATATGAAGAAAATGGGTGTTAGAGTGTGAAGAAAAATAGCTAGGGATACAGACGCATGGAAATTGATCCTGAAGGATGTCAGGGGGCTGCGTCGCCCGTAGAACCAGTGGAGAAAGAAAGGAACAAGATGGCGGTGGAAGTAATGAATAAAACTAAAATTGCGTCACTAATAACGTCGCCATGGGCACTTCACTTTTAATTAATAGCTAAGACGGGCATTAGTGCTTCCGAGACAGCAACAGCAGAAAATCTCATTTCAAGTTAAGAATTGTGCCATAAATTTTAACAAATG
This sequence comes from Coptotermes formosanus, assembly GCA_013340265.1. NCBI lineage: Eukaryota > Metazoa > Arthropoda > Insecta > Blattodea > Rhinotermitidae > Coptotermes > Coptotermes formosanus. Next base: position 2,269,882 of record BLKM01000378.1, on the reverse strand, counting down.
TTCACAATCCGCTCTGACACAATAGGACACTTCCTTTTGATTAGCGGCCAAAATTTAGAAATTATGAATTAGACGTCTCATAATTTATGTAAGAAGGTGATAATTGGATAGCATGTTCCCCACTTGCTCGAATTTGAAATAAGTCAGTGTCTTCATGGTACAGTGCGCAAGTCTGCTTCGAGTATCAAGTTACACATGCGCAGACCTTGCATGTTAATTTCGCAGCTGAATTGTTTTAAGACATAACTCATACCCAAACAGAAAATTTTCAAAATTTGAACGTTTTTTACATTTCTGTGACATAAGGCTTAAGGTATCTGGACTTTATCCAACTTTCCATCTTTTCATCTGTCACTGACTTTCGGAAAACCATTCTGTTCCTTTCCTCAGGTTAAAAAGACAAAATCTATTCCGAAACCTTGAGTTCTCATAACACTGAATGCGACAATAAGGGTCTTGTTGGAGGAAATAATCTGTGGATATGTATCGACGTTTCAGAGTAACCTGCTGCTTTTCTCATCGGTTTGCGTACACAAACCGTGTAAAATTTTACTGGCCTTTCTCCCTTCACTTTCACAACCCTCTCCGCTCAGAGTCCTTCATTGTTTATCTATCCAGCTCTTTTAATGACCCCATATCTTTTCCTCGAATCTCCTTTACTCTCTCTCTCTCTCTTCTCATTTCCCCATGGGCTCGGTCAGAGCACTGCCCTATTCTAACTCCACACCACCCTTTCCACCCACGGCTCAGTAATTTACTTTGACAACAGAGGCAGCGGATTTATCTGAAACGACATACACCATACCACACGGCGTCACATACCAGAATACAGTCATTATTGAAACCTATTCTGTTTGGTCCATAAGTGAGGCTGCTCTCAAATTTTGCACATGTTCGCTAGCAGTCTGCCTCTTTCTGCCGTATATTTGTAGACAAACCTCGTGGCTCCAGCAGGCCTACATTTTATGTATGTAGGCTCCACGGATACAATGACACCTCGATATAAATACAGGATATGTCCCCGAATTTCATGCATGCACCTACAGTGCAAGTACAGTTTGTACTGCAACGAGTCATTCTTGGTTAATTATTTTATTTGGTGCTCTAAATCTCGCTAAATGTTGTCATTTATCCCGACAATGTAGACCTTCTTGCTTTTAGGTGGCGTAAGCCCGCTACGTTTTTAAATGTTTCAGTCGGTCACCGCTACCTTATATTCAGTAAGTATATGGCTACATGTTTCGGCTAAAAATGAATAGCCATCATCAGGCCCACGTACACAAGAGTATTCTTATGTGGGCCTGAAGATGGCTAATAACTTATAGCCGAAACATGTAGCCTTATTCTTACTCAAAATATACTGTTCTGAAGAATTAAAACGTTCATTTGTAAATACTTTTTACTGAGAATAATGTCTTCTTTTGTACTAATAAATTATGTTGTTGTTGTTGTTGTTGTTGTTGTTGTTGTTGTTGTTGTTGTTGTTGTTGNAATTATGTTGTTGTTGTTGTTGTTGTTGTTGTTGTTGTTGTTGTTGTTGTTGTTGTTGGGTTTGCTGTTGTACTGCAGGCTGTTCCAGTTGCTGCTGGGAGAGGTTACAGAACCGTGAAACGCTGAGGTTCTCACAGCAGTGATGCTGAAGATTCAGGTCTTCTGGGGTCTTAGGCCGTGTCGACTGAAAATGAGTTACCGACGCTTCGAAGCAACAAAGTTACGTCGAAGCGTCTGTAGCTACTTACCAGTCGACACGCCGTAACCTCTTGGAAGACTTGAACATTCAGATTGCAGGAGCCCCCGGGGAGAGGGTTTCAATGTGCTTCTTTTCCTCCGAACCTACGAAGAGGAACGCCCTTTTCTGAAGACGATTTGCAGTGTGGCCAGCTGCTTAAAATCCCACTTTTAACAGAGAAATTACCTTGTAACAGCTTGTGTCATTTTATATTCACACCGTGTATTGTCTTAGATGCAAATTATCACAAACCAACTAGATAGATATAATTGGATACTATTAGATAATATTAGATACTAACAGATGCTATTAGATTGAATGTGTACACATCGACTAATTGTTAATAAGAATTTATTTATATATGGCGACCATGTAATACAAATTGAACAGGATATTATTGTATCTTTCAGTGCACTCCAAAATCTGCTCCATACACCGACGCAAAACACACCTGTTTAACCAAGTTTTATTCATCGTCTTAAGAAGACAAGTTTCAATGACATTTTATCAACACAACAGATGCATTTTAGGTTGTGGCTAACTTTTGTTACCATACTGTGGCAGTGTATGTGATTAGTGACTCTGTGACTCCCTGAAGATGAACCCTGCGATGGTTCGAAACATATACGAGCATTTTTCTGAAAAGTTTAATGCGAATAAAGTGCATTAGTTGGCTTGTGATAATTTGTAGCTGGTGTCATATATACCAAAGTTATAGTCAGAAATATTTGGCTAGTGTTTGAGTGTTATTATAAAAGGAGGTACAAAACAAAACACGCCTTACGTGGAAAGCGACAAAAGAACTTGTTGTTAAACATTACGCTTAAATGTGAAGAAATAAGGACTCTTTTAATCTCTTAGAGGCGAAATTAACCTGAATGGTATTGAAAGATCCAGTTGGTACCGCACAGTAAACACTCCCCTTTCTCTGTCACAAAAACAGATCAATTGATCCTCTGTGGGGAAATAAATCCTGTTTGTTATGGAAACCGCATAAAGCCCGTGCCCACACATATGTATATACTGTGGGCAGACACAAGCATTTGTGAATGTTAAAACTCAGCGGTGTACAACGTAACCACTAGATTTTAAAGTTCTAATGGAATAATCTGTTTATGTTGCGAAATATAAATTTGTTTAAATTCCTGGGTATAATAACGCTTTATAAAATATTAAGCTTCTTTACTGAAAATTAGTTCAGCAAAAAAGTGTACTGCCGTTAACAGATAATGTCCCAACTACCCCTTCGGCCTCGGTTTTAAATAAAACCTGAAATGATTTGAATAATTAATTTAATAAAAAGTCAGGTCTTAATCATAAACACTTTTTTTCATTTTGTGGTGTTACAAATAATTCCCAGTGGGCGGGGATAGCGCAGTCGGTATAGCGACTCGCTAGGGGCTGGACGGTCCGGGAATCGAATCCCGGTGAGGGCGAGATTTTCCGCAGCCGCCCACACTGTCCCTGGGGCCCACCCAGCCTCCTGTAAAATGGGTACCGGGTCTCTTTCCCGGGGTAAAGTGGCCGGGGCGTGAGTCTAACCAACCCATTCCCTCCCCGTGCCGAGATTCACGAACGGGTAGATCTATACCTCTACTCCCCCTCTTGGGCCCTCAGGACCTGCTATAGGGTGAACCTTTACCTTTACCTTTACAAATAATTCCCATGCTTGGTAAACCCCCTTAAAAATTGGTCCATTTTTTTGTTCGTCATTTACTTATCATGTCTCGGGATTAAGTAGCTTTCAATTACCCTCTATAACGTTCGTTTCCCTGTACGCCCCTTAAAGTGGAGTCCACTCTATCCCTGTGTGAATAAACTCAGTTGCCTGGCGAAATCACAGCAGCCGGCGCTACGTTCCTGTTAGCAACACTGCACGAGGAGGCAAAATAGCGAAAGTATGCCAAGACTATGTAGAAACGAGTGATGGTTCAAGCATCATTAAATCTTTTAAGCATGTGCTGATGTAGTATACGTAGGTGGATGTCTGGGTAATAGAGTTATCAGGTAATTTATTCACTGAAATTCTTCTGTGGAAGTCCTAACATTCTCGATACAAACCCACTAAAGAAGCGCTCTTGTTTAAGCGCATTCTTTCCTTCCCCCGAGCTGATTATTCACTCGTCAAGAGGAAGAAGAAAGGTACAAGTCCCCCCTCACCCCACCCCTTTCAAGAAATAAAAAAGAGAATAATCAAAGGTGAAAGACGTGAAGAACAAAGACGGAAATTGTATTTAAAAAAAGATGGCGGAGACTTAAAAATAAGGTAAAATAAAGGCAAAATTTATCATAAAACTAAATTTGTGGGAACAAAAGCTCATCCGTGATATCAGAAAAAAGAGTAAAGATGCTTTCCCTAGAGAGAAAACTTAATTTTAAAATTACGATCTTTTGCGTCGCTGTTTTCTGTAGGGATCCAGTTCCATTGGCGTGGAACAAAAGACACAGAGTTAAGGAACGTATTTAGTGTTGCTAGTAAAGAACTTTACACATAAAAATAATATATTTTCTGCTAACACATTATACATTTAGCGTCATGTTTTGGCTTCAAGAGATCTGCGTGGCATAATTAAATTTGAAAATTAAAGATCACTTTCATTAAAGCAACAAAATAAAATTGCCTGTCCAGAAAGCATCTTCATCAAAATAAAACACTGAAGGAATCCCTTTCATTAATGTACTATATCTACAATACAAAAATCACCAACTAATGAACAAAAACCATATTATCTTCATTCGTAGAAAACCTCCTACATGTTTCGACCCCGCTGGGTCATCTTCAGGGAGAACAGTTTCGTTACACTAGGGCTGCACATATAGAGTTGAGTGAGAATGTGCCATTGACTTCCCTCTCAACGGAGTGCCAAGTCAATGGCACATTCTCATTCAACTGTGTATGTGCAACCCTAGTGTAAAGAAACTGTTCTCCCTGAAGATGACCCAGCGGGGTCGAAATATGTAGGTTTTCTACGAATGAAGATAAATGCTTTTTGTACATTAGTTGGTGATTTTCGTTTTTGTATGATATAGTGCACGGATATGGAACATATTAAATGTACTATATCTAAGTAACATAGATAATCACACAACACGTCAAAGACTTAGTTTTATTTTCTTGTGTGTATCTGATAGAATCTTGTATTTGGAGAGCGCACGAAAAAGGTTTATAGGCTTTTTTAAGATTTTAGCCACTTTGAAGCAACGTGCAGCCTACTCGTTCATATATTCAGTGGGAGAAGAATCGCGTTTATGGAGTTACTCATTTGTCAATGCAGCATATGACAATTCTTCTATTAATAAACAAGTTAAATGTAACGCGGATACGTCTAGTAACTTATACATTGTACGTTCATTACATCCGTCTTATTACATAGATCAACCAGTTCAGTTCTAAAGGGATGAAACATTAGAAATTACAAAAGAAACTACGGTCTTGGTTTTGTCACTGTTATTCAATATCAGGCTAATAATAGTACTAATAGTATTAATAACACTTGCTGCTGGCGTATTAAGCACATATTCCCCCGGGATGTTTTAACATCAGTTAGAATCCTTTTTAAAACTTTCCAAATAATTTAAGGACTGATAAATCCAATCTTAGCCTGTTTTGTTGCTAGTATAATTATGATGACCGTCAGCACGTGATTAAATCATGACGTTTGAATTGCTGTATTTGAAGAGAGCAGCAGTAAAACATCCTGGTGTTCACTTATTTTGTGTACACGTAGCTACATTATTAGCAATTCACATGAAATATAACCTAGAATTAATTAGATCGTAAAATTTGTTGTTAGAGAATTCTATCTGAAGCTGTCAACAGGTTTAAATTTTGATTAATTGCGGACAAAACCGGTCATCTTTTATGTCGTTCTGGGAGGGCTTTCGGGCTTATCTCGAACGTAACACAAATACTTGTCAGAGCGATAAAAGGCTTCGGAAGAATGTTAAAATCACAGTTTATATTAAGCACAATTTTTCCTAAGCCATACGGTTTTCTGGGCAACAAATTAAAGTAAACAAAAACAACAAAATATTTACGCACTGCAGAAATTTCCGTATGGTACAGTTCACTACAGGGGCCGCGGTGGCGCCGTTGGTTGAGGCACTGCGCTACAAACCGGCAGGTTGCGGGTTTGATTCCCGATGGTGTCAGTGGATTTTTTCATTGGCATAATCCTTTCGGTCGCACTATGGCCCTGGGGTTGACTCAGCCTCTAACATAAATGAGTACCAGGAATATTTCCTGGGGGGTAAAGGCGGCCGGTGCTATGGCTGACAACCTGCCACCTTCAAGTGCTGCTTGTCTAGAAATCTGGGAGCCTCATCCTCCTGGAACCCTCAGGGCCTGTTCAGGCCTGTAATGGGACTGCTTTACCTTTACCTTACAGTTCACTACATTTCAGAAGTTATAGCAATACATTCAGAGACATGAATTTTGTGTCAAAATATAATTCTGCTGACTCTGTGTCGTCCTCGTTATTCACTTTTTCAAAGAATGTTGTGCGTTTTTTAAAAATTATATTTCTTTTGATATGCACATGCAACTTCTTAACACAAGGATTTTGCAGTCTGGCATTTACCATTGCCAAGACTATAATATGTCAGCTATAAGCTTAGTTTCTTATGATTAACGATTACATATATCAAGGTCTGACTGGTTTCGTCACCTGGCAGTGGAAGCTGCTATACGCAGCTGATCACGCTCCGTATTGTCTTAAGGTTCACGCGAAATGTCACCCCAAGACTTGGCTTTGCACGTACTGTGAAGCAATAAGACTGAACGCAGAGACAAAGAATAGCAACGCGGTGTACCTGTTTGCATTACTGACCTCGAGCTAATGTACAGAGACAGCTCAGACAACTCTTTCTCTTCTAATGCCGTAACAAGGCAAGTTTAACATAAATTCACAGAAAGTTTAAAATTTTAAGCAGAATAGTAATATATTGTACCTTATTCATTATGATTAGAAACGAGTAAAGATACAACCAACACAGTACAGTCAAACCCTGTTACAACATCGGTTTATGCGACATTTCATCTAAAACGTAATTTTGTGCTACCAGGTAATTCCTCACTGTTAACCATAACGTTATACTCCTCGGTTATAAAAACACTCGTTTATAAAGACACAAATTATTTTGTTACCTTCACGACGTTTTAAATGGGTTCGACTCTATATACAATTACAGACACAATGCACACTGTACTAATATGTTGAAGAACCACACGCTTTTGGTAAAGCAGTGAATAATAAAATTGCACACTTTTGTTATATTACGTAGTAAGATTGAATGATTCCTCGGCAGCGCAACGGTTCAACTCGGGCCTAGGCTGCCTCATTGTTGAGGCTCCTAGATCACACACAACTAACGACACACATTCGGTACGACCCGTCTGGACCAGCGATCAGCTCGTCGAAGGGGCAGCTACCTACACAACACACAACCAACACAAAAGACAAACATCCATGCTGTCAGTGGTATTCGAACCCGAAATCCCAGCAATAACGCTGCTTCAGACCAAGCCTTAGACTGCACGGCCACCACGACCGGTAAGACAGTAGTACATATTACTGTTTACAACACCAATGTGTATTATATGTGTAATTATATATGCATATAAACATGAAATAGCCCGTTGAAATTTCAGTTACCCACCAAAGACAGCAGTGTCGCTCAAAAGAGGTTGGCATATAATTCGGTACATTTGTGACTAATGACTGCTATGTTCTTATTTGGCTGTCTCGTTGCTTATTATCGATTTTTCAATGGCAGAAAACACAAGACAATGAGATTATAAAGAGCGACTCGCTATGGGCTGCACGGTCCGGGGATCGAATTCCGGTGGGGTCTATATTTTCTGCACCCGTGCAGACCGGCCCTGGGACGCACGTAGCCTCCTATACGACAGGTGTCGGGTCATTCCCGGGCGTAAAACGGCCGGATCGTGGCGTTTAACACACAAACCCTCTAGCGTCGAGGTTCAAGAAAGAGTTGAGCTATACTACTACGTCCCATATTGACCATCATGGCAGGTTATAGGGTGAACTTTAAACTTCATTACAAGTAGATTATAGGGAGTAAAACTGAATTTCTCCACAGAGTGCTCTATATTACGCGTTTCGTACAGTGTTCACGACAAAGGAATCCACAAACAGATGGGCAAATTCCCTTAACAGAAAAGACGTTGGCATTACACTCCTATGTGTTTAGGACTCAAGTCCTCTGGGATGTAAACATTTCACGACCTTTCGAATGATGGTAATGTGTTAATTTTGAAAGTCAAGAACTCGAAGTCTTGGACCCCCTGGCCCTGAATGTTAAGACGTTTCTATCCTTCGATGGGCTGTAAGCACCCACAGACACAGGCTAACATCTCTGAAGACCGAAATATTCAGCAACACCTCTGTGATATCCTGAAACGTCCCATCTTATATGACAGGTGTGTGGCCTGCACAGCCTCTTGTAAAATGGGTACCGGGTTTCTTTTACGTGGGTAAAGCAGCCGGAGCGTGGCGTTGATAACCCATCCACATCTAGTGTCAAGATTAAAGAAAGAGTAGAGTTGTACCTCTACTTCCCCTCTGGGCCTTCATGGCCTCTTCTAGGTTGAAGTCAACCTTTACCATTTGTACGGAATTTAGAAAAATTTGATTAAAATTTTTGGTAATGTTATGTATTGCGTTATGGAGTAGATTCTTAAAAGTTTTGTAATAAATTATCCTACATACACTTCTAAATAATCTACAAGTATTAAGTAAGAACTGTATGCAGTGCAATGATGAAGAAGAAGTTGATCGAATTTTACATAACAAGAAATGTTTAGCACTACAATCAATATAGACAGAAGATAACCGCCTTTGCGTGCAATATTCCATCCTACTATCAGATACTATTTTTATCTCACAGCATCCCTTACTACCCCTCACAGTATCATCAATCGATGGAAGGCCTCAAAGCTGACCAATCAGAGCTTACCATTGACTGACCACACCCTCCTGTGTAACCTCTATCCCTTTCTCCTTCTCATCTATCTGTACTTGTGCTGTAAACTGGTTGCCATGGTTACCGTCGGTCAGTACAGTGACGTCACAAAGCAATTCACTTATGGCTGCCATTGCTTCTTCCGGTTTCTCGAAAATGTACAAAGAAGGTTGAATCATGCAGGGAGATAAAATGACATTGAGTACCAGATGTCATATACATAAATAGGTACAGGCCTTATATTTCAGATTCTGAACACCTTGGATATTCACATTAACCTTTCTTGAGTTTCGACACTACGGGGTATGATTTAGAGCTATTCAGCATAGATAGAATTCTGATATAAATTTTTCTCCAAATCTAAAACTTTTCTTGGTATTTAAAAAGAAAGATCTTTACAATAATTTCGAATTCAGTAAGAATTATGCATCATATCGAGACTTGTTTACATCAGTGACAGACTTTACTTAAATCAATGTGTTCTCACGTCCGTTCTTCCAAGCCTTACTCTGCGCTATATTTTTACGCATAGTAGAGCAGTTTCTTATGTGATTAGTGCAATAATAACTTGCATGACACGAAGATGACTTGTTTTATTTCAAAGAAGGCTGCTCTTCTGTCGTTCTCAAGGTGAAATAAAAGAGGAAGGAATTATTTCAGATTGCTGCTTTAGTGACATGCTATAGGTAAGGTTCGAGGTGAAATCAGATGTGACAAATGCATTCCATTTGGTTAAGAATTACAGCAACATTTTAATGTAAACTTCAGATAAGTACAGCTAAATGCCTATGACAGAGGTGTGTCGTGATTTGACTAACAGACTTGAAAATAAAAAATTAAATAACCAACTAACCGGTTACCCGTACGCAATAAAGACCTACTTGAGGAAGTGTTAGCCTATCAGACTGCCAAAGAAATGTTTTTTTCCGTTTCGTAGTCCTTACCTCTTCTACCTACTCACAGTAGGTGTCGAGGTTGTTTATTTTCACTTGATCACACTCAGACACACACCACAGCCGGTAGGACTCCTCTGGACGAGGGATCGGCCCGTCGCAGAGACTTCTACCTGACAAAACAAACACACACAAGAGACAAACATCCATTTCCACGGCGGGATTCGAACCCACAATCCCAGCAAGCGCTTGGCCGCAGACCTACGCCTTAGACCGCGCGGCGACTGGGATCGGCATTACTGCTTTTTATGCAACCAAAATAACCACGAAAGCTTTCAGAAGGCCTCACAAATAAATACAGGGTAACATAAATTATTTAGTGATCAACTAAGAAACGGACTGGTTTCATTTTGAGGCGCGTTGGCAAAATTGCGAAAAGCAACTATTGGCTTAATCATGTCTGCCTGCCTGCCTGTCCGTCCGTCCGCACGGAACAACTCAGTTCCCACTGGGCGGATTTACGTGAAACTTGATATTTGAGAATTTTTAGAAAATCTGTCGAGAAAATTCAAGTCTCATTAAAATCTGACAAGAATAAGGAGTACTTTACATGAAGACCTAAGTGCATCTCGCTGAATTATTCTTATAATGAGAAATGTATCAGACAAGGGTTGTAAAGAAAATCAAAAGGCGTATATTATATTCGATAAATTTTTCCCGAAATTCTAGACCTTTACGAGGTAATGTGGAAAAATGTGGTACAGACAGACGGGCCACAGATTACAATATAATATGGCGCATGAGCATTATAAAATGGACAACTACACACACTCAAAATGTATAATAATTATTACTTTTCCACGGCAACAATTATCGGCAAAAGCACCAAAGTTGTACGTATACTGCCCTTTTGATTTTTAAGTTTATAGACACTCAGCTGGAAAAGAAATTTTACCACAATTTAAGGAACCAAAGTTTTTGTTAGGCCACAGTCTTAAGATCACTCCACTCATCGTCATAATAAGAGATATTAAGGCTGCAGGCCTTTTGATTTCGAAATTGGACTGTTGGAGAAATGTCAGTTACGCCTATTTCGGAAAGGCCTGAATATTCACGTTAGGAACCTGCATGCCACCCTTCCCAGTAATGACGTGTTACAAGTAAACCAACGCAGCTGTATACTGCTTCAAAAGGAAGAGAACCAAATAAAGAAATTACGAGACGTAAAATTTATTGAAGTGAAACAATAGAATGGATCTTCGATGTCAGGCAACAAAGTAAAATTAATGCTTCATATTACTTTAGTTTTAAGTCTTTTATGCTTATTTTTAGTATAACGTCTACAGTATTTATTTATATATGAGGTCTTTCTACACTTGCACGCTCAAATAAATTAATATACTCTGTAGCTGCTACAGTATAACCTAAACTAAGTTCGTAATGATTCAGTATGGTAAAAAGACATTGAAACACTTGTATCAAATTTTCTGTTCATACAAGAAAAGCTACTACGTTAATCATATTGCGGTTCTACAATATGCAGCATTAGGCAATCTACACTGCTCACTGCAACTACTGCCAAAAGAATCAGCAAAAAAATTATCGCTGGCTGATAGCTAACAGAAATGTTATTTAAAACTAATTAATATTAATCACTTATTTAACAAGGTGGGATTGCTAATATTTTTAAAAATCTTAGCAATAAGAATAAACTTATATAGAAGGTAAACAAAAATCTTTTTTTTGCTGTTGAGTTAAGGAGGCTAAGAAGATGTAAGCTCAAACCAACAGCGATGATGAAAGGAAAAATATATCTCCTGCACACTGTTTATAGTCAAGAGACTAGCCGTTGTATAAATGGTGCTCCATTCACTTGCCCCATGCTTGTGCGAAGTTAATTTCTTCTGCTACTCTAATGCACGCCCTCTTGGGTTTGAAAATGTTTGTGTGCTGAAACGATGAAATCAATGCTTATTACGGCTGCCCCTCTTGTACAAAAGAGGCAATTCCAAAAACAAAACTTTCGTAATTGAAAGCAACGTACCAGCAGGAACGACGATGTGATTGTCACATTTAATGTTTACATTTCGAATAGCTCCTAAACGCTATTAAACTTACTAATGCTGATTCAGTTTTACTGCTTGCGATTTGCCCTTCCTAAGAAAGGCAATCACAGGAAAATAAATTCCGGCAGAGAGTGTTACAGTTTTATTGCATTTTGAAAGTTCAAGTCTTCTGGAATGTAAAGTCGTGTAGAATGGTGTATAATTACCAGTCGAAGCTGGGTCATATCCCAGAAAACTTTAATCTTCACAAATTTCGCTAAGAGGAACTCAAACCTGGTAGTTATACTTCATCTTCCCTTCTTTATCTTAAACACTGAGGATCGAATTAAAGGCTATAAGGCTATTTTACCATCTGCGATTGTAAAACGTCATCTATGGCCATATGAGAAGCCGCTATGAAAATACCTGAGAAAAATACGTCACTTTGACCTCGAAAAGAAGAAGTGATAGACGGATAAAGAAAATTACGTAAGAGGTTCCTTCGTTACATGTATTGCTATGTTTACGCCAAATATAAAAAATGAAAAACGACGTGGAAGAGCTAGGTTTACAAGAGAAGAAAATAATATAATGCGTCTTAAAGAACTAGGATAGGAGGGTGTTGATTGGATTCTACTGACTCAGGATATGACCAAATGAGGGCTCTCTTTAACATGGTAATGAATTTGGGATCGACAAAATGCTTGAAAATTCTGGACTATATGAGTGAATGTTAGCTTTGTAAGAGGGATTATATTCAATGGATTTAGCTAGCTAATTATGTGGTCAAATTGAGCAGATGTTACGGCGCAGGGTATGGTAGTTATTATAGCAGCCTGAGCACCTGAAAGAAAAAAGATAAGTGGGAAGAGTTAAGCATAAATGGCACGAGAATATTAATGTGCATCTTAAATAGATTAGATATAAGGATGTAGGCTTAGATAGGAATAATCTGGCTCGTTATGTGAAGGATACAGCGAACATAATGATACATTTTCGGTTTTTAAAAAAGGCCAGTAATTTTGTAATCATTTGGTTGAAGTTAAGAATCTCAAGGTATACGCTCCATGCAGTTATGTACTATGACTTCAAGTTCAAAAGCAGCCCTTATTGTTAGGTTCTGGCGCATCTAACAAACTTTTAAGATAAATTAAGTCGTTAGAGAATCCTAATGGCATTATCACAATTTTGTTTAGCTTAAGACAAACGCGTTTCGACACTTATGTTTGCGTGATCGCCATTGCCTGCTGCAACCCATAAAGTTTGCAAGTGACAATGACACTAACACAACAGTCGAAACGTGTTTATCATAAACAAAACAAAACTGTGATAACGTCAGCTGGATCCTTCAACAACATCAGTTACTACCTAAGTCACATGGAATGGGCTGCATAAACTTTTATAAATTATGGACTTATAAAATGTGACACCCTATAAGTTCTATAGAGAGGTGTATCGATGTTTCGGAAGAAACCACTGCCTCCATATTCAGGGCAGAAGATCCGTATTTAAAGTACTCTTCTATTTTCGACAGACGTAGTGGAACCTACATTCCAACTCACACGATGTCACAATAAAGTGCAATAAAGTGAATAACGTGGCCTTTCGAAACTCAGACTCGAAGCCTTTAGAATTTAACTTTAACATGATTATGGCAGTAGATTTGTTTTGCAATGAGATATAAACTTTTCTATGAGGCCGTTATTTAATATATATAATATAAATAACAATAAAATATCTTATTTTGACTCACATTGTATTTTGGGGCTTTGTATGTTTCTCACAATAACCAATTAATTATGTCTCTATACAATATTCACCGCCCGTTTTTTCTAATGAAAGAGCAGTACGTTGTCTATCAGCTATGGATTGATTCCTTATATAATGAAGATAGACTTTAAAATTTCTATATTTTGTACACCGAATTCATTTGTGTATTTTGCATGGATTTCAGATCAAACAGCGATTTTTCCCCTAGTCACAGATTTAAAATATTGTTATTTATGAGATACACGGCGGTTGTTCTCTGTGAGGTATAACATTAATTCTTGTGTAGGCCTCTACAAAGTACAAAACGTTTAAAAACACAGTTACCCTAACCCGTAACAATTTGGGTTCGGTCACCCCAAGATTAACGCTTATAAACGCATTTAGATTAGACTCGGCTGCCGACAGTTTTCTGGGAACTGCAGGAACACGGAGTAGGCAGCACGGTGCGAGGGGCGACACGGCATTGCGTGCACACAGATAGTTGTACTGTGCGACAGTGCGCTTAGAACTTCGTACATAATGAAATGCAGCCGCACGCGATTTTAGGATCCCCGGATGATAGCGATTTCTTTCAGAACTTGAAATTTTCTCTTATATCAAACGTGTAGATATTACCTTCTTTATAACAGGCTCCGATATTACAGGATATACTAAGCAATATAATAAATTTTACGATTTTTATCGTAGAGAAAACAACCGTTATGTGCCCCTACTCGCCTACCTGTTAGTACTTTAAAATTGCAGGTTACAAATTACACAGGCAATTTTTCTGGTCACAGGACACAAACTTACAGCATACATATATTTATTTATATATTAAATACAGAATTATAGGCTGATAGGCTTTATAGACCTTATATGCTAAGCCCTTCGAAATCATATGCTGACAGAGCAATAAATTTGAACTAAAGTCACGAAGGCGAGAGACCAGCTGCAACAATTAGAAAAAACCATCTGGTACACATAAATAAGTGTAAAGGCCACATCTATATTAAGATATGTTTCAGAATTTCTAGAACGGTCATTGAAAATAAAACAGGGGCAAAATTTGTACAAAACTGAATGTGCCAAATGATATTTTATATAATTATTAAGATATAAAAATGCTCTATTTAAAAACGGTACAGGGTAGCCAGCCGGAAAAGCATGGAAGCAGTCGTTGATCTGTCTAGAAGTTAAGATCCGTTATGGTTCTATGTAAGTTACGATCCGTTATCTTTCTATGTAAGTGACAATCTTCCCAGGAAACAATAAATTTCACCCGGCATCTTACTCTCCGCTTTACAAGCTAACTTCAAATAAAAATGCATGCATATGCACACCATGAAATAATCTGTACAAAAACTCTTTAACGTATGCACTTAGTTTTAAGTCGCACGCTCGGTCTTAAGAAACAACACACATCTACTACGAACGTAGTTTTGAAACTATTCAGAAGTAGGTAACTGCACACAAACATTTACATGAACTAAATTTTTGGACAAATAATATGGGTTTCATTGCCTACACAACACTAGAAATGATTTCCTTTAACTCTGTGGCGCAACAGACCAACTCGCGTTTAGGCCACCTCACTGTTGAGGTTTCTAGATCACACAAAATTAGACACACACGCAGCCGGTAGGACTCCTCTGGACTAGTGATCAGCCCGTCGCAGAGGCCGCTACCTTCACAAGACTTAAAAAGCACAAGAGACGTACACCCATGCCCTCAGCGGGATTCGAAACTGCGACCCCAGCAATCAAGCAGCAGCAAACCTACACCTTAGACTGGACGGCCACCGGGGATTGACTTGGAAACTGTATTAGAAAAACGAATATCGTAAATTTAACGTGAGGTTATCCTGTACTAAGCATTGTAACATAGACATACGTGTTTTTTGTTCGTGCTTCTGACTGAATTGTGTTATTGGTAATAAGGAAAGGATCACTGGGCAAGAAATGCTTCAGTGCCATTTAGAAGGCGTCTAGTGAAGTGACCCGAGTTACCAGAACGAAAACAGAAAAGGTTTGTTTACCGGAAGGTATAAATTACTTAAAAGTTGGAAGGCAGTGATAAGACAGCGTGGAGATTATATTGAAGGTTGGTAACAGTTTCGTGTTAAATAGATTTCTGATATTGGAACTGGAATACAGAGTGCAAAATTTTGAAATTCCCTTTGTAAGTGCATAACAGAATCCAAAAATGAATTCAGGTCACACACTTGATTCGCAATTAATAGGTTTTTTTCTACTACTACAATAATTTTATTTTATACGTGTAACTAGCAGTTATCAAATGGCAGTGGGGCGGAGTGCCATTCTGCACTGTAACTTGTCAACCCTTGTTTGCTCCGTTACAGAATTGCGCGTATTTAGGACGTCGCATGACCCAGGTAGGACTGCATTAGTTCATGTTTTAATGGAATGATGATCAAAGGGTAGGCCCCACGGCAGTTTATTCAGATATAGACCCATATCGAATATCAAAATACAGCACATACCTACTTTAGTAAAATTGTAGTTTTCAGGTTTTACGTTTTCGTAGAGGTGTAGCTAATATTTACGTTTTTCTGGGATATGACTCCGCCTTCTCTAAGAAATCGGTTATCGACCTTTCGAGACAAAGCCATAGTCTCACCTTCGATGGCCGAAATGTCCAGCATCTTCTTGGACATTTCGATCCTGAAAAGTGATATCACGCCTTTGACTCAAAACGTTGGTAACTGGTTACCCAGTGAGGCACTGCCATACATCAGTAGAAGGAAACCGAAGTTTCAAACTGTTCGGGAAAATTTTCTTTAACTTTTATCCTGTTAATGTGGAATATATGGTGAGCTGCTAATAATGCCAGCACCACTAATGTGTAATATTTGGTGACCTACATTTGGCAACTGCATTGTGCAGAGAGAGAGAGAGAAACGAAGAGGCTCCTTTCAGCGTTGCCAAATATAGGTCACCAAATTTTACACATTAGTGGTGCTGGCATTATTAGCAGCTCACAATATATTCCATATTAGCAGGATAAAGGTTAAAAATGATTGCGTCGTCTGGAAAAGCAAGTCCATTCCTCTGCAATACTGAAAAGGACCGTTATTTTTAGGTAAATATTACTGATATCGCAGAAATTTTCATGTTTTCGCGATAATCGTCTGAGTCATTACACCGTGCAGGGTAATAAGTTGTCCGACGTTTCCGAAAAAGTGCTGCCTCCTTCTAGGAGACTGAATTAGGTTCAGATGTGCGCTGATGTGCTGACTGTTGCCACAATAATTTCAAAAGTCACACATAACTGACAAACTTTCTCCCGTCAGTCACTTCAATGTCCACTTGAACCTAATTCAGTCGCACTAAAAATGGACATTGCATCTTCCTCCGAAACGTCAAGCAGCCCTTATGATTACACATGGTGCAGCAGCCCCTAGGCATGTCGTCCAAATATTTATGTCGGCTCGGTAGGACATAGAAATTTCATCTTTAATTTGATTAAGACTTCTTAAGGAAAATGTTGCCATAAATTCTACGCTAACAAAGACTTAGGTCACGGGAGTCGCTTAGGTATCTGTTGTGGAGGGTTCCTTCAGGTTACAAGGTAATTTTCATTTACAGTAACTTGGGGTTAATCAAAATACATCTCACTAGTAAGTTATACATTCGCAGTTTTCGGAAACTTTTAAAAACTTCATTTTTACGTTATCTCTAGGAATACAGGAACTGGAAAATAAAGTGCATTATATATATACACTTTGTCCTGCGATCAGACGAACGACGGAATATATTGTTCTTTTTGAATGCGAGGTAATATATAGAAAGCAAAAATAATTCATGCAGCAGAAATAAACAAACATCGTTTACTGTATTTTTCGATGAAAATCAGTATTTTAATAGTAATCACGTAAAATAAATACAATAGTATCGGTAATAGCAATACAAAAATAATATCAAATGTTCGGAAAAGAAAGATTCAGTACGCTGTAAAATCTACAATTAGGAGCGTCTTTTGTTTAGTTTCTGATTTGACTATCATACGTGAGTGTAAATTTTCAAAGCATTGCCGTACTCGTTTAAAAATGTTTGAATATAAAATCAATTTTCAAATTCCGGGTTAACATTCAGTTTTCAATTTTTTGAGGGTGCTTTTATTCACAAGGATACAGCTAATGTTTTCAAAGAAAACCTTGTATCATGCTAGTTACATGCCTCTTGCAATACAGAAAATTAGGCTTGCTTTAGAAGTATAGATTTAGAGAATATAGCTATAGACAATATTCTCTTCTATTAAAAGATTCTGTGTGACAGAAATAACGACAATTCATACAGCCAGCCTTTCAGCTGGTCCAGATAGTATGAGAATCATCGGTTCATTCCCGTTTTCAAAAGACCGAAACCTATAATTAACAATACGTATTGTAACAACAAAAATAATAATAATAATAATAATAATAACCAATAGTGATAGTTGAATGTGTTGCACTTAATTCCTATCGTTATTTATAATTTTCCTTAATAAACATTAACCTTATTATAACGGGTGTTGCAATTGTTCAATCTTCGTCATAACTGCAGTAGGACACCTACCTTTCCGAACTCCGGTCTCCTTTTCGGCTCCAAGAGTCCAGCAACAAATAATTTCAATCCAAAATGTATTTTGTACAAAACTTGTCCACATAAAAACACTAACTAATAATTTGGTTCACCCATAAATTCTTAGAATTAGAACTATCGCTTTTAAATCCAATAAAAATACGTTAAGGTAACCGGCATCACTGCACTGTAAAAACAGAACACCGCAAGTCTAAAAAAAAAAAGGTTAAATTGTCGGCTATAAGAGTTGGAACTTGACTCCGAAGAGAACAGGCAAGATCAGGTGGAGTAAAGCAAGAGAAAGACAAGGAAACCGAATGAAGAATGCGAAGTGCTACAATGTCTGGGCGCAATGTGGTAAGCGGCGGAGTGATAAAAGCGAAGAAAACAATAGAACGACTATTATTATTATAGGCTACCGAGAAAGCAAGACAGCGCGACACAGAGTGGAATGTAAGTTGTTAGTAAGTTGTGGAAGGTCACCAATAAATCACGTCCCCTGTTTCAGAGTGGCGAGCTGGGACACAGGGCAAGCTGAGATTTGGTACATGCTGGTCGGTTTTCTCGCATTATACTCACACCGTGGCCGCATTTAAACTTCCTGCAGGCTACATATTCTGATGAGAGAGAGCAGTGAATACATTTATGCTACATGGAAGCCCGAAGAGTACAATATAAGCTAGGAAGTCTGGATAGAATTCGATGCCCACATTTGTATCACGCAGACTCCTGTATATAGCCTACAGATTTATTATTGTATTTGTAATAATAATAATAATAATTATTATTATTATTATTAATTCCTTGTGAAAAACTTAATACTTATATACAGATTCTATTTAAATTAAATTAGTCCAAAAACAAATTTCGCATCGTCACTATATTATCAATCTCAAACAGCATGTTAAAGAAAGTGTTTTTACTTCCACACTCTCGTTTTTTCACGTTTTACAAAAGCAAACCTCAAGAAAATGTAAGTTACATGTTTTACCCAGTACCTACCACACTACAGGACGTCACCTTCCAGAACAGAGTAGTATTCATACTTGCCACGGGCAGAAACTCAAATGTGACAGCCAGCATACATTGAGGATAGAACGTGTGAAGTAAATAATTCAGGATGAAATGGAATATATTAAAAAACTAAACTGTATAAATGCAACGGAGGTAAAGATTATTGGAAAAATATTTACTCAAAACCAGATGCAGATGAGAAAATACAGTGAAGACGAGGCAGTCATGAATGTGGCCTACTGGGGATTGGAGTAGGAACAAAAAAAATTGCTGGAGAGAAGAAGAAATATTCAAATGGTAGAGTACTATCAGAAGTGTAGCATTATCAAGTAGACTGGTGTAGGTATTATAGAAGATATTTTAAGAATTCGTGCTCCGAAAGGACTGTGGTAGAAAAATATAAATTAATGTAAATAACAAAAAACGCAACATATAACTGAAATAAACAAATATGTTAAAATCTAAATGTAGCGGAACAAGCTTATGGTAATCTAAAGTCAAGGTGAATTCTAACCAGCAATGAAGCACAGAGTAGTCAAAGCCAATTCGTTGGTTTGAATTCAAGTTTGTTTTTTATCTTTTGTTTGGTTTTTTGAAATCTCGCGCTACAAGATGTGACGTATATACATTTCCCTTGCTGCAGTACCAACTTCCTACTTCCGTTAATATCATAACATTAGACCAGAATTTTGTGAATATAAATCCCTTTTCCACACAGATTTTCCATGTGTCCCCTGAAAACCATAAGCAGCCACACAGATAAGCAAGCACCCGTGTGCAATATATTTAGCTGGAGAACATATTACTGTAACGGCACTTACCCGCCATAGTGGGATACGCTGAATATCCCGCGGATTCGAGGGCATGCGCGTGGGAGTGGTGCGCAGTGGTTTGGTCGTGGTGGAGACGTGCGGCTGCGGCGGCACTATGGCTCGCAGCTCCCCAGGGTTCAGGCACAGCGCCTTTACTGTACTGATGAGATGCCGTCACATGCGGTGGCAACCTTGTTGTTGGTGGCAGCAGGAGGCTGCCATATTGCGCTGCCATATTGTGATGGTGATGGTATTCGTGGACAGCTCTGCAAAGACGCGATCGAAGTCCTTTCGTGAAAAGGAATTCGTGCCAGTAAAAGTACAGTTAAACCCTTTAGAAAGTGAGATTAACTTGAAATGTATTCACAGATTCTGTTAATACCACGCAGTACACACACTTCGTCGCAATTATGGAAATAACTAATCCTGCGTAGTGAAATAATGGGTGTTTTCAAATACAGCAATGAATAAAAAACATCCATCCTGAGGGCATTAAAAACTTTGGTACCCCCCCCCCCCCGAGGATGACGGATGAAAGGTCGAAACATGTCGGGGTAGAGTAAAAAGAATAATAATAGAACTTTGTACAGTGCATTTAGTTGGTTCTTATTTTAGTATTTGATGACAGAACAATGCACGGAATTAATAGAGTTAAACTAATAGGTGTTTGTTCTGACATCATAAAAAACTGTAGAAATACACTCTGTGTCCAGAAACTTAATCCTGGAAGTACGTAAGCTTAAAGTAACCACTAAACTTTAAAGGGCCATGTGTTTATACAGCGCATGTTGTACTGGAATAATAACCTGCATTATGCTTCTCTTTGTTCATTACTTAAAGATTAACGTGTACAAAAGAAAACAGATTAAGTGGGCGGGCTTGAGAAGATATATTTCTTAGAACAGCTGGTTGTCACAGGCAGGAAGTAAGAGGAGATTGGAAATGTGTAACTTTTTTTCTGCAACTAAAATCGAATCAAAGATCACACGGGAAGACATAGGATAAATCACAAACGAATGAGGAAGTTTTGGTCGGAAAACTTGTGGCGCGACCTTTTAGACAGAGCATAATGCAGGTGTTTCCTTTGCTCGTAGCTCAAACACTATCCTCCTCACAAAAATACATCGCTCCAAGTATTTAATTACTCTCCTGCCCCGTTTTTCACTTAAATGCAATAAGATATTCTTTGTAGCAAAGGAATATTATACACATCATGCACTATAAGTAGATTTTCATGTTATATAGATCGATTCGCGAAAAATGTGTCTTATAAGAAAAGACTCCATAGGACACCCAAACGCTGTGAGCTCGTATTCTACTCTTTGTGGAACTTCCGGAATACTGACACACGAAAGCATCACCACTTCTTTTGTCGTAACTTTTTCCCTCATTTTGGAGAACTACATTTTCTGTAAAAAAGGAAGCATAAAAATTCGTTTCGAGGTCTGAGCCTTCATAAAAGTGGTTTAAAGTAGCTAAGAAATGCCATCAAAATAATATTAACTTAAGTACATTGCATGTTTTTGTATATCCTAAATACTTCTGGTTACAGCTTTTCATATAGAAGGTACACGGTTCGAACCTCTTTAGATATTTTAGTGTAAATTACCAAAATAAAGAGATTATATGGAGACCTGTGGTAGTTTTCCACATAATACAATTCACTGAACAGTCATACCACAAGCAGTATAGAGTAACAACTCTCTGTCACGGCTAAACTTTCCGCAGCTCCCCTTCACTCCCCTCCCCGCCTTAATAAAATCGCGATGTCACTAAACACGCACCCTATCAAATACGTATATCTGTTTTCGGCAGCCATCCAATACTGGAGTTCCTGACAGTTGTTGGTTTTATTTATACCGTTTAAAAATTAATGATCCAAATGATCTTTTTTTCCTCAGTCAGAACCACCTGGCCTTATTTATTTATTTATTTATTTATTTATTTATTTACTGCAAAATAAATGACTGGGGCAGAATTTCAGTCCTAAGGATGTCTGTATATACTGGTTCTTGTAACTTATGTATGGGCGTTCTCGACGCAAAACAAAGATGTATGACCTTTCTGCTGTGTCGCAAATTTGATGTGGAAAGTTTTAGACATTCAAGTGACAACAGATAGCCCACAAAACCATTCTGCGTTACGAAATACAAGCCATATCAGACGCCGCTGTACTTCGTACGTTACACCACGAAAAACAAACGACTGATAAATCTAATTTGAATAAGCTATGAATAATGATAATTTTATAACTTTGTACAATTGACGCAAGTTTCTTTTTTATCGGTCCAGGCTCTGACGGCTGTAGTATGTAAACTATAAAACTGGGTCATAAAGGGCACTTCGCAATATGGTGGGTACATTCAAGTTAGTTTGCCCATAATATGTTAAGTAAACTGAGGTGATGTAATTAGTTAGCAATGTCAGTCCCGCGGCATCCCGGGAGACCGCGAATTTATATGAAGGACCCCGCAAATTCACATCAACGTCGCAACATACTTAGCTGTAACAGCCAACGTTTCATTTCTTCGGCTACCGTCCCTTAGTACATTCCTGATCATGTATTATATATAAAATAAATTATCTATATAAGACGCAATGTATCTAAATATTTTTCTAAACTTCACTTCCTAACTCACAGAGACACCGTTACTTCCCATTACAAAGACCAACTATTTAAAGAGGTTTAGGGAAACTACTGCTGCTTTTGTAAGAATCACACGAAATATATAATAAGCTGTGTGGATGAAATACAGGCTGTATGGTGATGTTAAAACACATGATAAAGTTAGTAATTTATCTGCTTAAATGATTAATAACTTTTTTAAAAATACCAACAATGTCACTTACTGGAAGCCTTTGGTTCTGGCTACCGGACATTCCGTAGAGAAATAATATCACAAAAAGTGAAACTTCTTATGGAAAAAGTGTAGACCTGACATCTTTCCTTTTGTTAAACGGACAGAAACTTAGCACATGTGTTCACATATTCAAGTGTAAACCTTTGAGTAAATACTTGACACCAGTTTCGCAAAATACCGTCCATTGGCGTTTTCCTACACAACCTCTTTCCACTACAAACGATCACAATCTAATTTTTAAAAGATTTACGTAACTGGCCCTCTCGCGTCTACACTCGGTCTCCCAAGAAGTATCTTGCATTAAGACACTGCGATTAAAAGAAGACAGGCCCGCACACACGTCATATCTTCATGTTTGCTGCATGTCCGGCCTAACCTTTCCTAAATCTAACACCAAGTTCTGACTTAGTTTAATAAGTGACATTTCGATTTGTCCTCTTACGTAGACTATCCAAAATGCTCTATTGATTTATACAGTCAGCGGCAAAAGTCATCATTAGGAAAGAAGGCTAACTAATTAGCTAATTAAAGAACTCCGTGTAGAGTCCCTTTTCAAAGGATAACAATTCCTGAGTAAGGCAAGAAATTTCCCTCATTTTACGGAACCCAACATCTGTTAGCCTGTTAACAAGAGCCCAAAATTTCCGCATCCTGATTCAGATGAATCCTGTCGCCGCATCCTCTATCCTTAACATACATTTTAATTTTATTCTCCAATTTAGGACTGGCAGTTATAAGTTTGTATTTTCATGCAAGTTCCCCACGTATAGATTTGACTCTCCCCAGTGCGAGCCACACTACGCACCCAGCTCATTACCCTAGATACGACTAGTGTTTAACAAGCAGCAGAAGTCACGACGTTCTTCATTACGCAATTTCCTCCAGTCTCGCGTTGCTCCCTCTTAGGCCCCAGTATCTTCCTTCGCATCCTGTTTTCATATGGTCTTAGCACATACCTTTCCTTAAATTGAAACACCAACACTCACACCAATAAAACTAACAGGGCAAGTTGCAGTTCTCTGTAATGTACTTTATCAGATGCGACTAATGACCAACACGGGAGTCAAAGTACGTATAACATAACATTGAGAGGCTGTAGCGTATCTACTGTTGCCGTGGAAAAGCAGCAAGTATTGCATATTATGGTTGTGCCTGTAGCCTTAGTTACTCAGTATGCAATGCACATGCGCTATATTATATTGTCATCTGTGGCCTGCCCATTTCTGCCATATTTTCCCACATTATCACATTAACGGCGCGATTTTTGGAAAAATGTTATTGAACATAAAATGTGTGTTTTGATTTTCTCTACAAACATGTCTCAAACATGACTCACTCTAAGAAGAATTCAGCGAGATATTATCATAAATGTACATAGGTCTTCATGTAAAGTACTCACTATTCTTATCAGATTTTAATGAAACTTTAATTTTCTCGACAGATTTTTGAAAATACTGTGATATCAAATTCAATTAAAATCCGTCCAGTGAAAGCAGAGTTGTTCCATGCGGACAGACAGTCGGACAAAAGGACGGACGGAGAAACGGACAGAGAGACATGACGAAGATAAGTCACTTTTCGCAATTTTGGTAACGCATCTAAAAATTCTTGATTTATAAACTCTTAAGCCCTCATGGAAGCTACCCAATTCTGGATTTATTAGAAAGATTAATGCGGAGCTTGGGCTTGTTTGTTTCAATTATCACAAATAAGTAAACCACGTGGCCTCTGCTCCTTAAAACACACTATTTAAACTCTGTGAGTCGGTAACAATATGAATTACCAGCAACTAGCACAAAGTACAAAAACACTAATCACCAACAAATGCACAAAGAGAGTTTTATCATCAATCGTAGCATGCTCCTACATGTTTCGACCCCGCTGGGTCATCTTCAGGGAGAACTTTTTTACCGTTACACTAGGGTTGCACTTTACAGTTGAGTGAGAATGTGCTGTTGACTGTGTACTGGAGGCTTTAACTCTCTGCGGTCCCGGCTTGCAGGCATTGCAGTGCAGGCCGGGACCGCAGTGAGTTCACGCCTCCAAAAACAACGCAGTACACAGTCAACAGCGCATTCTCACTCAACTATAAAGCGCAACCTTAGTGTAACGATAACAAAAGTTCTCCCTGAAGATGACCCAGCAGGGTCGAAACATGTAGGAGTGTGTTACGATTGATGATAAAACTCTCTTTGTGCATTTGTTGGTGATTAGTGTTTTTGTATAATATAGCGCACGGACATGGAACACATTAAATTCTTAATAAGTACTTTAAGACATTTTGGACTGAAACGTCTATTGCTATAGACACCAACTGAAAACTGCGGGAAGGAGAACACAAACACAATGCACAATCTAAATGAGAAATTTANCTGCGTTGTTTTTGGAGGCGTGAACTCTCTGCGGTCCGGGCCTGAACTCAGGCCCGGACCGCAGAGAGTTCACGCCTCCAAAAACAACGCAGCACACAGACAACAGCACATTCTCACTCAACTATAAAGTGCAACCTTAGCGTAACGACAACAAGAAGTTCTCCCTGAAGATGTCCCAGCAGGGTCGAAACATGCAGGAGTGTGTTACGATTGATGATAAAACTCTCTTTGTGTATTTGTTGGTGATTAGTGTTTTTGTATAATATAGTGCACGGACATGGAACACATTAAATCAGTACAAAAGAACTGCAGTACACAGTAACAAACTTCAAATGACTTCCCGCATGTTTCGGCATAAGATCACACCGTCCTTACGTGAGACACACAGAACACTTAAAAAGCGTCCTGTGTGTCTCCCCTGAGGATAGCGTGAGGTTTCTAATATTTTCATGTGTCTTTAAAACAGGACTAATTCTAAAAATGTTAGGCCCACTTCGGTTTTATCTCTAAATTTTTTTGTATTAAACTTTTAGCCATATCATAAAAAATTTTATATTTACCTCCACCAATGCAGTTAACTAAAATCACCCAAATTAATACATTTTGGCATATCCTGTATTTACCTACATATCTATGGTAAAGGAAGCATGCTTTTTACGATTCCATGTAGCCAGGGTGACAAAGAGGAAAGGTGAACACATGTTTTAGATTTTATATAGCCTATCACATACTGGTGAAATAAATGCAGTCAAACCGAAGTGATTCGTGACGTCAAATGCTCACATGAATGACTGGTTATCATAATCACACCATAACACCAGCATATTAGTGTGGTTGCCCATTTCAGGGTTAAATGTAATCTGAACATTTTTTCACCACGAAGAGTCGATATTCAAAACTGAGGTGGGCATTCCTGACCGGGAATTTCTGTAGAATGGAATGTACGATTGGTATGTATTGAATCCCAAAAATACCAGAGGTCAGAGGTACCTGTGGTGGTGGTGAGCGGCGGCCGCACTGTACTGCTGGTAGTGGGAATGCCAGGGGTCCGAACTAGCAGTCGCTGCGCTGTGGTGGTGGTAAGGGTCGCCGTAGAGTTCCGCTGCTGTTGGGTGGTGTGACGTCACAGTGGCGGCGCTGGGCTGGTAGTTGCTGTTCCAGAACGAGGGCGGAAAGTTTCGTGCGGACATCGGAGACGATTCTGGAACAAAGTGTGTTGTGGTGACAGCCGTCTGTGTTCTGGGTTAAGTCCACTGATCTACGCCCCACTTCACTTTCCGTAGATCTGATTGGCCAAAATCTTTGCAACTTTAAAATATGAAAAACATACGTCTTTTGTCAGTCACCCCAGTACCCACCTGAACCTACTTCAGTGACGCTGAAAATGGAGGCAGCACGTTCCTCCGAAACGTCGAAAAAATACATTAATATAGGCATAAAACAACAGAAATCCAAGAACTAAGGTACACAGGATGTGAAAATCTGAGGATTTAATTGTATTTGGCCTGATCTAAAGAAGTGAGACTTACCCAACTGCATAATAATGATACTGTTTATTTTACAGGCGTGTTCATCTGCCTGCGGAGAGGCTATTAGAATTTGCCCATCCTTCTCTTTGTCCGTCTGTTTGCCTTCATGACGCAGAAGACGAATAGGGAATTGTTGAAAGGAATTTGGAAAAACAAATCTAATAATGGATAATTTAACTAAAGTGTTCTGAACAATTCTAATTTTGATTAAAATATGACAGATGTAACAGACACTCAAAGGCTTCCATGAATTTAGGAGTGCCGCAACCCTACCCCGCGCCTAACACACTAAATATTTATCAGAACCAAAACTGCTTGGAACAAACCTTATAGAAACAAATGATGTTTAAAGAATATCTCTACTTCTTTTTCATTTTAAGTCACAAGGTTTTTGAGCTAATAAATAAAACAGAACAAACGTGACAGAAATTAGGCAATCTGCGTAAATTTCATAAATTATTTGTTTGTAGGTGTGAGGTGAGTCTGTGTCGTGTTTCTGCGGCCTCTAGCCGAACTATTGAGACTGTCTCGGATTATTATTGAGAACGTGACATTGAAAGAATAATATTTGGCAGGCAAAATCCCCTGGCTTTGTAAAAACCCTGCCCTGGTACCACTTTATCCAATACAAATTACGCCATATGTCACCATGGTATTGAACCCGGGCTTACGCGGTAAGGAATCTGTGACTGACAGCTTGAGTTATATGACAGGCCGCTTCTTGATGACTCCTGTTTCTTTCTTTTACACATGAAGCAGTCTACATGAGTAAATACTGGACTAATCTAGATTGTGGAGTTCTTGTTTATGACACCGTACGGTGTCACAGGCCGTTAACAACATGTGTGATCTACCTGCTGCCTCCATTTTCAGAACGTAACACAAGATCGAGGTAAAATGTTCCTCCATAAAAGTTCTCGGCCACAAAATGTACTGCACTGAGTCATAATCTAACTTCTCATCGCTATAAAAATCTCAAACCTCACACAACACACAGACTTTTAAATTTCTTTTCGTCTAACATTAAGGAACATGCAGACCGCAACGTGCAGTAAAACGCGAAGTGTACAAGGCTATTCATCAATAGCTACAGCGCAATATTTTCTCTCAGAAATCTTATCAATGCCGATCCCAGTGGCCGCGCGGTCTGAGGTGTAGGTCTGCGGCCGAGCGCTTGCTGGAATCGTGGGTTCGAATCCCACCGGGGGCATGGATGTTTGTCTCTTGTACAGTGTTTATGTTGTCAGGTAGAGGTCTCTGCGACGGGCCGATCCCTCGTCCAGAGGAGTCCTACCGACTGTGGTGTGTGTCTGAGTGTGATCAAGTGAAAATATACAACCTCGGTACCTACTGTGAGTAGGTAGAAGAGGTAATGGCTACGAAACTAAGTCTTATCAATTTGTAATGAGACAATAATGACTTACGTATCTTGGTAATTATTTAAGATATATTGTCACTGACAAGCAACGGCTTTTAAGAGAAAATTATTAGTAACTAGAGTGACTAGACTAACGGTTAGACGGCAGACGAATCAGAGTTCTTTTCTTGTAAAGAGAACGATTCTTATTTCTGCAGCCCCCACCTAGCTCTGGACAGACACAAAATCCTACGTGGTGGCTAATGGGAATTTTCCTCCCAGCGTTACAGTGGCAGAAGCATGAAGTTGACCATCACCTGTGTCTATTAATTATGTTTAAAAATTTTATGTATTTCAGTTCTATAATGTTTTGACGTGTGTTATGCCAAAATAATCCA
The DNA here is from genome assembly GCA_013340265.1 of Coptotermes formosanus. Taxonomy (NCBI): domain Eukaryota; kingdom Metazoa; phylum Arthropoda; class Insecta; order Blattodea; family Rhinotermitidae; genus Coptotermes; species Coptotermes formosanus. The sequence goes on along the minus strand of BLKM01000378.1, from coordinate 2,241,556 downwards.
TATTTTTGTACTATATCTGTCGTCGAATAAAAATTAGAACACAATGTTTCGGAAGCTGGATCTCTTTCCTTCTTCAAGCATTGAAAAATGTCCATCAGACGTGTCCCATGCATTGAGCTGTTCGCCCAGTGACAAGAGTAGCTCAAGCCAACGGTCCTACGTGAGACTTGTTTCATCACCTGAAGACTAAATTAGAACCGTCAATCGAAAAGTTGCATTTAATTATTATTGGACGATGCCCAAAGTCCAATACAGAAGAATGTTTTTGAATATGATGCTATACGTCTACCCTTCGTAGGCCTTCACGGCGCTGTGCTTAATTACACATAGTGACAACTTGAACTGCATACCAGTGGCCGCTTACTATTCTGTTATTAGACTACTGCGAAGCAACTAAGCAGCAGCTGACATGGACTGCTCTCGCAAATATGAAAAGGCCTTTACTCGTGTGTGTCTATTAAAGGAAAGGGCAGGAAACATAAAAAAAATCTGTGAAGATATTTTGCGTGAATGTTTTTATATCCGGACTGGGAGCAGCATAATAGGTATAGAGACTAGGCTACGGGCTGGAAGATCTGGGTTTCGAACCCCGGTATGGTAAAGATATTTTTCTCTTCTCCGAAATGTCAAGACTGACTCTGTGGCCCACCCAGCCTCTATTCAATGCCTATCGGGATTCTTTAACCTTTTAAAGACTGGCGGTAACTTTACATACCACCAGGTTTAAAATTAAAAAATTCTACGTGGTGCCCACATTGCTTTTATGTGTTTTGTACGGATCTCAGAACAAACAGCAACTTTTGCCTTATAAAACATTAAGAGATTGGTTTTTATAACCGAAGTGGAGAGTGTTTACAGCGCGGTACGCACTGAGTCCTTATATAAAACAGATACGCTTCGTCTTTAAAGGGTTAAAGGAGGTAAAGTGGCCGGTGCGTGAAGTTCACAACTCACGTCTAGTGCCGAGGTTAACAATGAGTGGAGTTATACCTCTTCTCTCCCTGTATTCTTTCATGGCATCGATAGAAAAAACTTTATTTTTTTATATAGATTTATATTCTGTATAATTAAGTTTAACTTCCTGCAACAAGTATGCACTACTCTTATATTACTTGATGACAAATACAGATTTAGTAACTAAAAAGGCGTGATATTACACGTGTCTCTTGTTATATTCAACAGCGCAGCGTATTGTCAAGTATGACGAAAAATAAAATAAACTTTGGTGCATTAAATCAGATCCGGTTTTCTAGAAGGGAAACCGCCGTGCTTGTAGCGCACTTCATGGACTATCATACGCTAGACGCTCTGGATATCGCATCTGGTGTAGTAAATAGTCAGGGGCTGGAAGCCCGGAATTAGAATGTCCTCGAAGACAAGAGGTTTTTCTATTCTCCAATAAGTCCAGACTAGCTCTGGTTCCTACCCAGTCTCAACTTCAGTGGGTACCAGTTTCCTTTCCCAGGGGGGATGAAGTGGCTGTGGCGTGAATCTGACCACTCATCTCCGCCTGGTGCCGAGATGAAGAATGAGTGACGCCATACGTATGGTCCTCCTGTTTGCCTGCATGGTGAGGACAGCGGCAGCTTTGACCTCTTTTATTCTCCATCAGGTAGAAGGAGACGGGGAAGACGGACATTATGTTACGAAGACATTGGAAAGCAACAAGAAAATGTTACTTCGTCAAATTTAGTTAAAAACAAACCGCAGAACAGACGGGTGGATGAGCTTTGTGTAAACACAGAAAAACGCACTACACTTCACGAAATAATAACACCAACTAATGCACCAAAATATATATAATTTTATTCGTAAAAGTCTCCTACATGTTTCTCCCTGAAGATGGCCCAGTAGGGTCGAAACATGTAGGAGACTTTTACGAATAAAATTATATATATTTTGGTGCATTACTTGGTGTTATTATCTCGTATGATACAGTGCACGGACATGGAACATATTAAATTACACTACACTTTAATTGCTTGACATACTCCGCTGTTAATTGATATAAATGTATAACACTAAAGTTTTATATAAACACTGCTTATTGAAATAAGGGTTTACATTACAATATTTCAATATATTCTTTTGAGTGCTCTAAAACTTTAGTTTAATTCATATGTAACAACAAACACAAAGGAATTCATCAAGCTAATGTAAAGATTTTACATTCCAATTGGGCAAGTCACATTGAGAGGTTTTTCAGAAAATTAAGAAGATACCAAACATAACGCAAATTATTGTTTCAGTAGGAAATCTTTATATAAATCTAACAGTTGGATTGGATAATTAAATGCGCTATAATCAGTACACTTGGAATTAAAAGTATGTGGAATTGAACTATGAATGTCTGATTTTAGCCGAAACATGTTGTCATACATTATATCTAGGTATTAACCGACTAAATTTGCACATCATGTTAAATCAGACACGTGCATTGGCCTTTTAAAATTTCTCCATTTATTCCTATATTTTTTATTTGCCCTTACTTATTGGACAATGACAGATATAACCTTATACTTGTGTCGTGCAAAAGATTAACTGCAAAGTATAGTCTATACGGTACTGTATAGTAAGTCAATTGCACGTTACATGTATAACATTAAGCATGTAGTCATATTTTATATCAGTTAGTAAAAATAAATTGGATTTATCGTATTTATTACATAACAGCTGTTGACAGGGGCTTTAGTTCCATTCATTTGTAAAACACGGAACCGTCAACTTTATAACAGCCAGTAGAGGGCATTCTACTCTCCAGGTTGTGTCTATGGCGCAGTAAAATCAACTGCAACTTTCTGTCACAAAAACACACTCCAAATTCGAATAGAAGATTCATTACAAACGCGAGAGTGAGAGAGAATGACGTGCAGAAAGACAGAAAACCAAAACTAAAATACAAGAAGCATGAGGATAAATACAAGAAGCATGAGGATAAATACAAGAAACACGTCTACTGAAAGAAGTTTCCTTTCTCCACCCGTTGCCATCAGCTTGGGTTTGGGACGGGTGGCGACGTTTGATGGGTCACAGATAACAAAAGTCATTCCAGGTTACATCTCCACACGGTAAGGCCGGTAGAGTCTGACCGCCCGGAACGAACCGTGGGAACAGGCATCCGAAATGTATTACGCGTTGTACGTCGATGACATCTAAAGGAGAGCGCTTTTAGAAACTACAGCACCAAACATAGTTAAAGGCTGAACAGGAGCAAAATCTTACATCACTACGACTGACCATCATATAATACGTAATGTAAAGATGTGGTTACTTGAATTTAATGTGTTCCATGTCCGTGCACTATATTATACAAAAAACATTAATCACCAACAAATGCACGAAGAGTTTTTTCATCAATTGTAACACACTCCTACATGTTTCGACCCTGCTGTGTCATCTTCAGGGAGAACTTTTTATCGTTACACTAAGGTTACACTTTATAGTTGAATAAGAATGTGCTGTTGACTGTGTACTGTGTACTGGAGGCGTGAACTCTCTGCGGTATCGGCTTGCACTGCAGTGTAACGATAAAAAGTTCTCCCTGAAGATGACACAGCAGGGTCGAGACATGTAGGAGTGTGTTACAATTGATGAAAAAACTCTTCGTGCATTTGTTGGTGATTAATGTTTTTTGTATGAGGTTAGTTGGTTAGTAGAAGTGACAGAGCAAAGATAAATTTCACCGCACAAGAAGCCATAGGAGGAACAGACGACGAGTGGAGATTTAGCTCTATTCATTCTTAACATCGGCGCTGTGTGGGGGTATCACCTTCACGCCCCGGCCGCTTTGTCCCTGGAAAAGAGACCTTGTGCCCATTATAGAGGAGAGAGGATGGGTTCCAGGGACTGTCTGGAAGGGTGTAGAGAATACAAAAAGCTATTGCTCCCACGGGGTTTCGAGTTCAGGACTACTCGTGCCTTAACGAATGACTTTACCGACTACGCTATCCGGGCCCCCAAAATATGTCACAAATTTTTATCAATATATATATGTTAAGAATAATTTGTGACATGTTTCAGAGGCACGGGAAAATACGTGTGTATATAGCACTCAAGTATACCCTATGCATTGCTTCGGTTGCTAATTGTAAGTATGGGAACACTAAAGACTAAAATGTATCTGCTTCAGTTGAACAACTGTCTAGAACACACAGCAAAGTTGTAGGGTTTGGGGGGAAAATGGTGTTTCTCTGGGCGGAGAGAAAATGTCAACAACTTTATAGTTGTAAAAGTGAGTCACTAAGGAAGAGGTTTGAAGACATTCCGTGGCATTACGCCAGGACAACTCATTCCGATGCCAAGCGTCACGACGCGCCGAGGGAAGACAAAAAGAATTTACTAAATACAAACCAACTTGACTCCACTCTTTTTATTTCTTCTAACTGAATTACGTAAGGGATCACAGTTAACAGTTTCTACGTAAATAGTCAAGTGTAACAGTTTTTGCACCGGTGTTACAGAAACTTGAAGCTTTAATCTATTTTAACCTGTTACCTTTGTGTTAGGCGGTCCCTTCAAAATGTAAGGATTCTAAAAGGTTTTCATAAGAACATTTATTGTAGAACCTCCTGTACAGCCATGGAAATTTCTTGACTTACGTCGTGAGAAAGACGCTTGGAAGTCAAAACCACTTGGTCAAAAAACATTAGGCTTTGAGGTGTCATTCTAGTGACACAAAATCATTCTATGTTTGTTAGAATGCCTTTAAAACCTAACTGCATACGAGAAAGGATGGAGTTTAATTTTATAAACGAGATTAAACTATACGGTAAGGTGTGTAGACAGCCTCACGTCCTGACCGCTTTAGCATCAAGAAAATATTCCTCTCTCTCCTTTGAATAGGAGGCTGAGGGGTACCAGATGTTTTCAGGACTTTTTGGGCAATTGAAAAAAATTTTCACATCTTCGGAAGTCAAATCGCTTATCTTCAGGACCCCATTCCTTAGTCTATTCACTGCGCCACGCAAATATCACACGTAACCAAAATAATGGGCAATTTTCTATCATAAACTCAAAAGTTATTTTGACAATTGACATTTTTACCCGACATGTTTCGATTCAGCGCTGAATCATCATCAGTTGGTCTCACAAAGTGGGTTTTCAGTCTCTTAGAATCTCTTATTTCAGTATCACGATCTTATGTGTACTTTTAGATTACAGTTAACACATATTCCGAAGTGCTATTAAAATACATGAGACGTGTAAGGTATTCTTAAGAATCACAAAATGAAACTTCTGTAGAAATCTGCAGAGATTATTTTAAGTATATGTTCATGGTCACTGACTGTAGTAATCACCATGGTTATCATTATAGTTTATCACTTTTAAATCATGCCTAAAGTAAGATGTGAAAAGTCTTGAAAACGAGACCTCAAAGATTTTATGAACATTACACCCACCTGGAATATTTCAATACCAATTGACAGTGTTTGTTACACCTCATATAATAAATATTAACAAGATTGTGACACTGATGTAGTTCATTCCAAAGGTTTAAATACAGCTTGTGGGAACACCGCTGATAACCACTCCATGGTAAATCAGGAACTGTCAGGTAATGAATACGATCTGTCAAAGTAAATGTTTTGTCTTGATGGAGAAATTACCCATTTGTTGGATACAAAGCACATGTTAGTTATTAACACTTACTGAATAGGTCTTTGAAGACTAAAGTAACATTACATTATTTATAAATATTCAGTTCTTACCCCACAGAGAAAAGAGTGTGCTTCTGTTACGAAAAGCAGAAGATAGCTGGTGTACAGGGAAACTATAAATATTTGTTTTAAAAATCTTGGGTTAGGAATAATAGTGAAAAAATTAGTGCAATAGGTGGGCAACATGAAGAGTTTTACTGTTGAACCCGGCGGTACGTATAGTTACCACTAGGCTCTACAACGTTAACAGACGAATAAATTTCATACATAATACCATGTGTGGCGTACTAATTCGTACGTAATTCAGTGGCCCATATAATTGCAAACAGAATGGCTGGCGTCAAATGAAGTCGAAACAATCAATAGTCAACATTATTAATTAAAATTTTCCTCATCCCCCGGGTGGCTTGGAATTTTTGTGGCAAGCTCATATGCTCAATAAAAAATATGTACGTAAAGAGTGGACAGGAGGTTGGAATTTATTACTTTGTGAGGTAGAAATGGTCCACATTTGCTGGGGTAACAAACACACTGAGCACGGAACAACACGTAACGGTACTGGTTCACTTAGTGAGTCCTGGCGTCGTAAACAAGTGTCTGTATTGCGCCGAAAATAAAAGGTTTATTTTGGCTAACATCACACTACGTTTTTAGGCTCGTTCGCAAAATTGCAAAAAGCGACCATTAGATTCGTTATGTCTGCCTGTCTGCCCGCCCTTTATTCCGTCCACATGGAACAAATCTGCTCCCAATGGGCGGATTTTCATGAAATTTTATATTTGAGTATTTTTCCAATGTCTATCGAGAAAATTCAAGTATAATTAAAATTTGACCAAAATAATGGGTACTTTACGTGAATACCTACGTACGTTTATGATCATATCTCGCTGAATTCTTCTTAGAATGATAAATGTTTCAGACAAAAGTAGGAGAGAAAATCAAAACAGAAATTTTGTGTTCAATAAATTTTGGTATCAAATTTTAGCACATGTTCAATAAATATTTTTCCGAAAATCACGAGCTGTGAAAAAATATGGTAGAGGAGAACAGACCACAAATGAAAATATAATACGGCACATGCGCTTTGCATGCTGGATAAGTAAGGATACAAACACATAATAAGAATGTGTAAAAATTATTGCTTTTCCATGCAACAACGGTAAGGCGAAGGCGCCTGAAGGTGACGTTATACTTTCTTTGCCTGTCCTGTTCTAGTATTCTGTACACTTGAGCCAGAATCGCTGATTTCTTCTCGTTTCCTTTATATTACCCTCTACAGCGGTACAGCCAGTTGCGTTTCCTTTATATTACCCTCTACAGCGGTACAGCCAGTTGCGTTTCCTTTATATTACCCTCTACAGCGGTACAGCAAATTGCGTTTCCTTTATATTACCCTCTACAGCGGCACAGCCAATTGCGTTTCCTTTATATTACCCTCTACAGCGGTACAGCCAATTGCGTTTCCTTTATATTACGCTGCCTAGCGGTACAGGCAATTGCGTTTCCTTTATATTACCCCCCATAACGGTACAGCCAATTGCGTTTCCTTTATATTACCCTGCCTGGCGGTACAGCCAGTTGCGTTTCCTTTATATTACCCTCCATAAAGGTACAGCCAATTGCGTTTCCTTTATATTACCCTCCGCAACATTACAGCCAATTGCGTTTCCTTTACATTACCCTGCCTAGCGGTACAGCCAGTTGCGTTTCCTTTATATTACCCTCCACAACGTTACAGCCAATTGCGTTTCCTTTATATTACCCTGCCTAGCGGTACAGCCAGTTGCGTTTCCTTTATATTACCCTCCATAAAGGTACAGCCAATTGCGTTTCCTTTATATTACCCTCCACAACGTTACAGCCAATTGCGTTTCCTTAAAAGTGAACACAACTCTCTGCATGCAGTTTCTACGTTAGTTTATAGAGGAAGTTCGTTTTGGAATTCAGAATCAAGCGAAGAGACGGACATTCAGCAAACCACAGCCGGCCAGCCCATAACATAAGCTTGGCTCCTGGCTGCTCAGTATATAATTTCGTTCAAGTATCTCACCAGCCTACACATCACAAGCCAAGACGTGAAGCTCATTTAGCATACACCATGGACAAAAAAGTTTTAACAACCATCGTATCCGGGATATCCCGAATTCAGATTTCGATAACAATATCTGATGTGGTGAGGAAAGGTTTCTTGATTTTTGTCAGTACCTCCAGGAGAGTGACAGGCACAATGTCAAATTGTGCCACGATATTTTGCTTTCATGTTTTCCCCAGTTCATATTTCAGTAATTATAACTAATTGTCAAGTGTCTCAATGTTTGATATATCTATAATAAGTAATAAAAACTATTCAAATAAAGTGTAAACAATAAAATGGAATGACGCCAACGCAAAGAGTAATAGACGAAGGTGGAAGAAGACATGAAACAAGGATAGCACGAGTGAAATCAGAAAACCAATAAAAACCAAATTAATTTCTTAATAGATATTTTAATACAATAACATTAACCGACAAACATATCAATCTCTATTACAGCGAATAATTAAATGAGCATAGGTCAAGGGTGCACAAATCGCTGGCGCCAAGGTGCTGTGGCTACTACATTTTGTACGGTGGAGCGTATGTTTATTGGTCCTCGGTACGAAACTTGCCTCACGACGGCTTTTTCTAAACGCGCGCGCGTGCGTGTGTTTGTGTGTGTGTGTGTGTGTGTGACGCGACAGCCCCAATTGGTCTAGGCCTCCTCCTTTTCGAGGTTTCGAAAGCACACTCAATCGCGCACCACACTCCGTAGGAATACTCTGGACGAGTGATCAGCCCGACGCAGACACCTCTACCTGACAACGCACAACACATAATGGACAGACATCCGTGACCCCCGCGGGATTTGAACCCACAATCCTAGCAAGCGAACGGCCGCAGATCCACGCCTTAGACTGTGCAGCCACTGGGATCAGCAAGCAAAGCTATACAGCCAAATAAAACACCGCCAATTATTGAAGATATCTTTTGACTTTATCCTAACTTGGAATATTTCACGATCCATTTCCATGGAACAGCATACGGGAAAAAAAGTCGTTACATCAAACCGTTAATCGTAATGAAAACCAGCAAATATTATAGCTATTGGACACAGACAACTATAATTTCTCTGCTTGCAGTAATTATGTTAATGTATAAATACCAATACAAATGACCGCAATTAAAATATATTTTGAGGGCAATACAGACCTACAGGTTTCTTTTCATTACGCATTTTCCTCTTCATAAGTTATAATAGCTTAAAATATTGCGTAATTTTTCCCTTGTGCGCCAACCGCTTATTATCAGTTCTAATAATCAGCCGATAATATGCCTCTAGATATCACACAAACCGGGAAGAAGTCACGGCTCTTCTTATCCTCATGCTTATCACATAATTTTTTTGCTAGAAGTTGCAAATTAGAATTTATATCTCTTATTTTAGATATGTGCCAGAAAGCATATTTTTAAATGTTCCATTTTTGAGCTTTATCAAGCATGGAAACCATTAAAACACAAGAAATTTAAAAAAAGACGCTACAACATACACAATACACAATGAACTGCGCACACTCGCACACATTACCAATACGCAACACGCTGTATGAGGATGAATTGCACGTTCATATCACATAATTAGTGAAGCACATACCGTCCATTCAGCAGCAGATAACAACACAAGCGTAATTAATAGCCTGGCTAGTACTTCCATAAATCTCAGGCCCACACTACTCACGTCACCACACAGTCACATGTAAATATGTCTCCCATTTGTTTCTTTACTAATTCACTGTTCTTGTTCACATACTTGCTATGTACAGCTCCATTCGCGTGGGAAATATTGGCATCGGATCTAAATTCTGGCAATTTATTTGTTTAGGATCAAAAATTAAGGAAATATGCGTATCATATTATTAGTAACAACAACAACAACAAACAACAACAACAACAACACAGAAAATCCTGTAACGTCAGTCATTCACAAAAATATAATATAAATTTGTCCCTGCACTTAATTAAGGTACATGAGGGAGTGGAGTCGTAAACCCACGAATTATGAACTCATTACTAACAGTAGAAGGACGTTAGTGGCCAGCTTCACGTCCCGGTTGCTTTATTATCGTATAATGAAAAAGTAACAGAAATAAAATATACAAGGTGTTGCAAAAACCTCTTGTTACGGCTTTTCTGTTTCTAAACGTCGAATATCAACGGGTTTTTGCGCCGTTCTGTATACATAATTTGCACAGCCCTATATCCCTGCAGTTGTAATTGTTTGGGTCTGGCACACCCAACCATTTAGCACTTACTTTCTCAAAGATGTCGGGGAAAGAAAAAACGAAATAAGAAGAAACATAAATACACAAGATAGACGTGAAGGCAACATAAGCGATATGATTTCTTTATTGTGGAATCTTATGTGGGAACCCATATAACAGTACCATGTATCCCAATTTCTTTTACGTTTCCTTATTATATTTTAATTAAAATGGACGCTTAATAAACCATCAAAATATATTCGCCTAAAAGAGGTTACACACGGCAGTATCTACACCGACAATGCAGGGCACATAGAGGCATTGTCTACCAAACACAGAAGCGTGGTTCTTGACACCCTAGGGTTGTAATGACGGAGTAAATGGCTTAAAATACCGCTGGTTACCAGGTTACCGCTTCTCCTGAATTGGAACTTCGGAGATTTTATTCGTCCCAGGAATTGTACAGGACAGTAGCCTACCTTAAACATAACCTCCAAATCCATACTTACTCTGCATTCACGAACACTTCAGTGTCATTCAACGCTGTCTCTGTATTTACCTCTTTAAAGCATCATGAAGACTGTATATACCGCCTGCTTTAAAACAAACGCCACATTTTTCCTACAGAACTAAAGTGCTTTCCTGTACAGAAATTCTAAGCTTTACGCGGAATGGGAAATCGACGCCTCTGTGCCTGTCATCTGAACTACTTCCCATGCACACACTCTACTACTTTTTATCCAATTTTGTCACAACCTTCAGGAAAGGTTAATCAGTTCCCGAAGACATGATCACAATGCGTGCAGACTACATACCAAACCTCAAGCCACATTACTGTAGCGTCTTCTGTGAACAAGCAGACATGCGCATGACCTCCTTGTTACGACGCCTGCTGGATGGTCCCGTTCTATGAAGCTACCAGAAGCTTGTGCACGGCTAGTTTGTGACTTGTTACATAAGGAACGTATGTTCACAAGCATAACACCTTCCATGGTTCAGGCAGTTAATCCCCGGCCTCTTACTGTGTAGACCCAGGTTCAATCCCCAACCAGTCTATTCGGGATTCGTAGCGGAAAAAGTGACAATGAGATATTTTACCTCCGTGCACTTCTGTTTGCCCCTGTCAGTATCATTTCATTAAGGCGCCGTATTGATATTTCATTTATCTATTGACGACAGTATATTAATCTTAGAAACTGACAGCGTCGTTAAACATCGCGCTTAATTCTGGCACTCCCATATGCGGAAATTTGAATTTGCGTGATTTAAAAATGAGTGTGAAAAAAGTCATCACGCAAGCTACTTAATGTCTGGAAAGGGCGATTGGATGTTAAGACAGGGCGCTAAATACGGTTGAATCCGGTTATAACGACATTGGTTTATGCTACAGCTCGTCTATAGCGTCAGATATTCTGTGGTACCAATTAATTTTTCACTGTTAACCATGACTTTGTACTCCTCGGTTATAAAGACACTCGTTTATAAAGACACAAAATATTCAGTCCCTTTCATGACGTTATAACAGAGTACACTTTATCATGTTCAAAATACTGTTTGCAAGGAAGACTTGAGTGCCCCAGTCAGTATGTTGACAAGAAGACTTGAGTGCCCCAGTCAGTACGTTGACAAGAAGACTTGAGTGCCCCAGTCAGTATATTGACAAGAAGACTTGAATGCCCAAGTCAGAATATTGACAAGAAGACTTGAGTGCCCCAGTCAGTATATTGACAAGATTATGGGCCGAATGACATAGTAATAGGGATTTTAGTTCCTGTGGGGTCGCAGATTTTTCTTCTTCACGGCACACAGAGGGAGACAGGGCCCAAAAAATTTCCTCTTTTGTGGGTTCCCGTAGTTCTCTCTCCAAAGGTAAAGCGGCCGAGGCGTAGCCCTAACCACACCTACATTTGGTGTGAAATCTTTCAAAAGCCTAAGATTTATGGTCCACAAAGAAAAGAAGGTTAAAATTGATTTCCAGTGTTAGCATTTGACTGTATAGGTTTTAATAATTACAAACACGATATGTCGACGTTACGCTGACAGGCCGAAACTAAGTTTTGATGTGCTGAAACGGCTTTCAACTTTATAAGGGTTATATAAAAATTTATAAAATTCTAACATTTGCTGGCAACTATATCAGTAGCCGAAAAGCAGACACACTAACAAAAGGAACATAATTCCATCTTTATGATCAAAGAACTACACGACGTGAGTACTTGTTTCGAAATTCGGTGTCATTCAACTGGACAAGGCATTCCAGTTAGTTATATAAAGGCTCGTTACCTCGTTGGAGATTGAAATTGATGTCACGCGTATTTCTAGAGCCAGGTCCCAATTCACAGTGAAAAAACTAAATCTCAATTTCGCAAACAAACCAACGACTGCTTGTTTAGGTAAGTAACTGCGGTGCCATTCCCGCTGTGGGTCTGCAGCTGTTCGCTTGTTGGGATTGTAGGTTCGAATCCTGACGGGGGCATGAATGTCTGTCTCTTGTGAGTGTTGTGTCTTGTCAGGTAGAGGTCTCTGCGTCGGGCTGATCACTCGTCCAGAGGAGTCCTACTGAGTGTGCTACGTCTGAGTGTGATCTAACCTCAACAATGAGGCGGCCCAGTCCGGATTAGGGTTGTTGTGTCACAGAAAAAAAATCAAGGCCTTTTAGAATCATAGGAAACAAGAGAGTGAAGATACGTATACCGTAACATTGTGACGCTTTCGCCTAATATCTATATGTCCTCTGTTATCCTAACAGCCTAATACCATTTCACTCGAAGAGAACACCTTTATAGCGATTTAATTCAGCCGGTAACCTTTTATTTACTTCGGTTTTCACGACGAAATACATAGGCGCTTTGTGTGAATATGCGAAATGGCATAAAATACATAAATACTGAGTTTCTTGAAATTTGGCAACGTCATATATACAGGGTGTATTTCGGGATAACGTTCCTTAGCTTAAATTACATCCGTGTATCTAAACAAACGAAAATACGACTTTGAACGATTACGAAGGTAATGACGAGTTAAGTTTTAAAGCATGAGATTTATGAATTTATGGATTAGCAAACACAAATTACCTACGCAGTGTACGGATAATACTACATGTTCAACAGGTTTAGTGCGTGGAATCACAAGAAGACTACATTTTCCTTGAGTCATTATCTGATTGACCGTTCAACTTCGCATATAAGTACGTTTGATTGTAGCGATTTATATTAAAGTAGGGAATGTTTCCTGTCGACATATGGAAGACTCCTTCCGGTAAAACCTGTATATTTATCACATGGCTTTATACAGTCAATATGCTCTGTGTCACTTCTAATTAGGTAGTTTGCAATTCTAATCTCCCAAAAGTCTGTCTAATTCCCGTAGCTGTCTATCATGTGAATTGTTTAAGGCTTCATTTAACATCTTAATAATTGTTCGTACTTTCCCCGCTTTCATTAGGAGCGTTTCCATCGTCGGTAAAAGTGTCTAGTTCTTTCAGCTCCCTCAAGTCTGTCAGCCGGCCTGTCGAATTTCTGCGTGTAGCAACTCGGTTCTCAATAGACGGATTTTGGTAAAATTTGATATTGTATAATTCAGTAAAATCTGTCCAGAACAGATAAAATTCTTGCCCCTGCCCGGAATCGAAATAGTGTTCTTCGGTCATCCGAATCATTGTGTAGCCGTACCGTGGGCTGCGACATATCGGTTCTTTATTACTGTCATCGGAATGTGATAAGTCCGTTCATTTAAATCAAAATGGGACCTTCAAGAACATTTGCAGTTTAAGGGAAAAGAAATGTATAAAACAAAATAATGTGTGGGACATTTTTATATTACATATTTACACTTGTTTCTTACACTTTTTATAATGAAGATTTGCTAAAAATATATGTGGTTGATGACCATGTTACCTATTTTTTTATTTCGTAGAGGCAACTATTTCCCTACCCAGGAAATAAGACCAGAGAAGGTAAAGGGAAAAATCAACGTATAACCTGCCATGAAGGCACGGGGGAGAGGGAGGAAGAGATTATAACTGTACTCTTTCTTTAACCTCATCGCTAGATTGGTGTGGGTGGTTAACGCCACGCCCCGGCCGCTTTACTTCCGGGAAAGAGACCCGGTACGCCTTGTGTAGAAGGCCGGGTGGGCCCCAAGGCCACTCCGGACGGTTACGGAAAACCTAGCCCCCACCGGGTTTCGATCCCCGGACCTTCCAGCCCTTATCGCGTCACTATACTGATTAGGCTATCCTGGCCCACTAACAACATCAGTCTCAGCTTAAAATTAAATTATTTATTCTGGTACGTCTTTCGGTGTTGTGGAACACCGGATTTCATGTTCCAAATTGGCGTTAATTTCTGGATTATGCTGAAAGACGCAAGTCTAAATTCAACCACGTCTCTGTTCTTTCCAGTGGATCGCTTTCGTCCAACAACCCTCATAAAGGTTCGTGGAAATTTTCACCCTGTTGTTTTAGAACAAGTAAGAAACTTAATTCCGGTAGTCACAAACCAACAAATTTTAAAGATTTTTTTGACAAAAAAGAACTACCGATTCATGTAACCACGTGTTCTACTAAAAGCATGCGCTAACTTACCCTTGTTACCAGTTGCTCCACAGAAAAGCAAGTTTGGTTATGTAAAGACCACACACCGTATGTTACGGTTGGAAATAAACCAACTGAAGAGAATTTCCTGTCTTAACAATCTTAAGTAAATATAGGCTAGATTTACCTTTGACTTGCGTCGCCGTCGAGGAATTGCTCTTGTTTTCGGCGTAACTCAGTGCCCTAGAAAAATGTTCGTCCACCACTGAAGCGACGTCCCCCGAATAATGTGTGAACACGACGCAGTTGGCCGACACGTACTGTGCTCTGCTCCCTGGGCCCGCTGAGCCCCCCGCGTCTTCATCATCGTCATCATCTTCTTCAATACCTCCTGGACCGCCTGGGAATTTGTAACTGTTGTCAAGAACTGGCACTTATGAATAACAATTTATTTCATCTTGTGAAGTACTTATGTGGCCAATAGGTGTCTATACTTCCAGATGTTTATTATTTATTATAATGAGAATTCCAAAACAGGGGCGCAAATTTCCTGTAAGCAAAGTCGCCCAGGCAACTAAATATTTTACGGTTGCTTTTAATATTTGTGGGTCATCGGCATGGAGCTCTTTCACGTCACCCTTCTCGCGCCTAGAATTTTGAGTTTGTTCCCAAATTTTTGGCAAAATGTGCGTACATGTTCTGTAAGAAAACATAAATATTTCACATATTTGATAAGAAACACATTGCAGCATTACAGGTTTTTGTCATCAGATTCAGACTCATGTTTTCAAATTAAGTAATTCCATATAGGAAGTTTAAATGCGTACAATTAATTACGTTTGGTAATGCTCTTAGGTAAACGGAGTTGCATGTCTGATCATCTGTGAAAAAAAGTGCAGTAATGACAAGCGCCACGTATTTTTGAATCTTGATTAATTTAATGACGTCGCTCCAAATTACGGGTTATGTATTGTAGAAGGAGTTGAAGCACTCAATGCTTAAGCGTTATAAATAAGCGATAATAGTCTGTTACAAGTTACTTTCCAGTTATTTGTGTGGATGTGATGACGAAAGACATGAAGAGATTTATTCAAGATCTCCGGCAAATCGGAGAAGATTTTAAAATCGTACTTTCTGAATAAATGTTTAAAGTTTTATCACTACACCGGCCTGACTGTTGTTTACAAACCTTGAATGTAACACGCTTTTTTATTAAAAATACCTGCAGTGTTTTTTCCGCGAAGTAGCAAGAATGTGCAAAGGTCCACTCTGAACAGTTTAAAATAACGAAGCATTCTGAAGCTCTTTCTGTAGTCTGTCTGTAAAAAGAATTGGCGTTTGTTTTCTTTGTCTCGCATTTTAAGAAACGCAACACAACATCGATAATACGTATCGAAATACGCCATCGAATTCCTTTATTCTCGTACACAAAATAAATTACATCATCAACTTAGTATCTCTGCAAACAGTGCGTACATTGGAGCGCGCAGCGCACGAACGAAGGCCTATACTGACTGAAGGTGTTCACGGTTTTCCTCAGTCGCTCCAAAAAATATTATAGTACCCAAAAATAAAGGTTATGACCGCCTCCTTCCACGTCCCGCTAAATTCATCATTTACCAATAATCCAATCTTTCGGTACTATGTACCCTGAGCTACTGACACTGACGTTACATAAACAATGAATAAGCACAGTTCTACCAACCATGGAAGAAAGCGAAGGGTTGACTTTCTTACTCTGACTGGTTTAACCATAACCACGTGACAAAGATTGCTACTGCTGAACTTAAAACCATCAGTCGGTCTGAACGAATTGTACAGTAATAATCTAAAGGGTCATTATTATATCTGACAATTGGTAACCACTTCCTGCCGAGCCCTTAATGGTATTAACGCAACTCACTCAGATAACCGCCCACACGCACGGCAAAGTAGCAGCGGGAAGTGAAAAATGAGAATTGTCAGGAAACATAATGACAAACTATGCATCATTACGTCAATTTACCTTCACCGGAACTCCCGCCGCCGGTTGTATCCTCTTCCTTATGGCGCAGTACAGACACAGGCGGTGACCCGGGACTACCGACGCCTCCGCCACCGGAACTGACGGACCCGGCGCTGCTATGGTGAGAGGAATGGTGTGGGTGGTAAACGTCGACGGTAGGTGGCAGAGACGAACCTGAAGAAGAGGGTTGCTGCTGGTGCTCCAGCGATCTCTGGACATTAAACTGTGGAACACAATATAAGGGAATTTTGAAATGTTTATATCTGCAAAAATTTTGTCTGTGTAGCCTGACTAGGGACTATTCACGTTAAGAATAAGTTTATGCCTTTGGTAAGATATAAACCACTTGCGACCCATCTCCTCTGAAAAGTTTGTAATAGTCTTCCGGAGTCCATGATGTCTTAATTCAATAGATCCTGGTCTAAAACACAAAACGGGCTTTCCATAAATAAATATTACAAATTAAAAGAACTGTGCACATTTTTCTTCGACGCAAGCGGGAAGGCATGCTGTAAAAATTAGTCCATTATCTTCGTCTCGTCTGTCCATCCGTGCGTAACAAATACAGAGCTGCTGAAACGATATACATACAATTTCATATTGGAGAGTTTTTTTAACTCTTTAAAACCCGGTGATTACCTAAGATCAGGCTTAAAGTTTATTCTACGTTCTGCACAAAGTGTGTTTTGTAAAGATGTCAGAAAAAACAGTGACTATTTCCGTAAGCGGTACAGCATTAACTGACTTTTTATAACAGGGACAGAGTGTGTTTACTGCGCTGTAGGGTATTAATCTTTAACTACAATTCAGGTTAATATTATTTTTGAGGGTTAAAATTCGGTGACAAGAAGAAATATTTTTAAATCGGGAAGCATTAAGAAGTATTTTATATTAAGATGTGTACGAGCTTCGACAAACACTTTGGTATAACCGTGATTTAAGATCTCATGTTGATACGTATATATTCTTAAACACTTATCGAAATGACAAACGTTTTATTAATTTTTATGGAGAAATATACAGCACATTTATTATTATACAATTTTTGCTAAAGCCTTTCAGTTTTAGAGTTAATTAAATAAAAGCGAGTGAAGGAAACCATTATTACTGTACACTTAAATTTACTAACTTCTCAAATTATTCTTTGTAACTAAAGTGTTAAATTTTATTCTTGAAGTCATTTAAGGTACAGGATTTAAACACAAAAATAAGTATGCAACTAAATTTCACACTTCCCCCGCGTTGTTGATGAGATCTGCACTGTTTTGGGATATTATGCAGCGTCGAGTGGTAATACTTTATCGACGTTTCGGGACTACGTAGCGGTCTCATCTTCAAGGTTCAAGAAGTTCCGAAACGTCGTTAAAGGATTACCACTCGACACTGAGTAATATTCCAGAAGAGCGCAGACTCAAATATGCAACGAATCCAAGACACGTGCATAAAGCGCACCACAAAGCCTTGTCTATGCAAACAACAACCTGGTCATACCCTTACTGTTCAACACGAGGCTAACTTAAGGTTGTTCCTGGTAGGTAATCAACTGTATGCTGTGGATAAACAGATGTTTTATGGTGGACGGTAGGAAAAATGTTGTACCTCATGATGACCTATGCGGACTTATCATGTTGACTTGTTGTTCATTACACACGCACGCACACGCGCACTTAGACACACACACACCGGTCTATCAGCTTCAGCGTGTCTCCGTAAACATGTTATCAGAACTCATGGCCATTTGTGTTGCTATTTGTGTACTAAAAATTGGCGCATACTGTTAAGTGCAGACTTGACACTGCACTTTCCTGCGGTTCGCTTTACTTCGCTGTTAGTAATTCGACGTTTTAGCGTGGATGTTAGGGCGTCTAATGAATCATCCGTTGGAAAGGATTTGGAATGAAACGTTCGTGTCGTTATGTAGGTATTTATCTCGAGGAACTGAGGAAAACAACGAAGAGCTACATTTAGGGTAGACGGTGTGCCAGCTAAGAATCGAACAGGGTACTTCCGAATAGAATTTTGGAGTGCTGGTTTAGAGCAGGGACGCCCAACCTTCTTCGAAAAAGGGCCACAACGGTGGGCTGATTCGCGAGTCGGACAAGTAAAAATCATAATACGTCGTATACTTAAAACGCCTAAACTATTGTGTAATACATACAACCAATACATAATTATTCAAATGTCCCATCCCGTTGTGTTGTATAATATTAATCAGGTTTTCCAGTCAAACACAACTTTTCTTTTTAATATTATTATTAATAATACATGGCTAATACAATTTTCGTCCCCATCATCAGGTACAAAAACTAAACGAAGGTGTAAAGTTTCCTCAAACTTTACACCTTCTTTTCTTTTTTGTACTGTGTACTTGATAATAGCCACTAGTGGGCCGAAACATGTAGTAGCTATATATTAATATTATTATTATTATTATTATTAAAAATAAAAGTTGTGTTTGGCTGGAAAAACTGATAAAACAAATACATAATTTAATAATGTGGTCGCGGCCCGCACAACACAACATGGCATGCCATATTAGGGCGGCAGGTTGGACACCCATGGTTTAGGGGGTTACTACTACACCAGCCTCTTCTGAGCTCTGAAACTTGATCGCTGAATATCTGCTGGCAAACAGCAAGACGTAAATTGGTCGCTGTGAGAACCTTGAAACCACATACAGTGGGCAGAAATGCGTGGCCATATTTATTATTAACTTTGGCACTAGACGAAAGTTTATTGGTCAGCTTCAAGTTCCGGCCATCTTACCCCTTCAAAAAGCTCCAGAGTCTGCCTGGACGTTTTGGAAAAGAAAAGAAATATTAATACATATTTCGTGAATCGAACAACGAATCGTCCGCCTTGTAACTTATTCAATATACTGACTGAGCTACCACGGATGATCAAATATTCACTGAACCACCTGGTTATTTTTATTGATTTCAGGAAATTAAGAAGTACGCCCGTGATGTATTCTCCAATGGAACAAGGTGGACCAAAAGTATGTATACAGTATATAGTACAGTGTTGATGGTTCTTCTCAGATATTGACACTTAGTTAATTTAGGACGTCCAGATTTTGGTGCATTAGCCACTGAACCCGTTGCATCAAACTTGTCTCTGATACGATAAATTGTCAGGCGTGTTAGTGGGGCAGTATTAAACGCTTCTACCCATGCTGTGCGTACCAGCTCGGCATTTTCAGTTTTCCAATACTGCTTTAAAATCCACTTTCTTTGTTCTATACTTAACTTCCCTCCCATCGTTCACAATACCTGTAAAAAAATAATTACTGTATACCTACTTTTGGCCCACCCTGTATATAATTTATATAAATAGAATCTTGAGGCTTGCACAGCAATGTGGTTGCAGTCTCCGTCTTCTTGAGATAAGATATAGTGCCTTCCTATTCAAGGATCTGCAAGTCCGAGAAAAATGTAGGCGTACACTAATTTTGTGAAAGTCAGTCAACTGAAAAAATAATTTAAATAGGGTAAAGTACAAACAACATGGCGAATTCCTATGCTTACTTGTCACCTTTTCTTTAGAAAATAAAATAACTACAAACCCGTAATCATAAGCTACCGCATTCTGTAAAGAGTTAGATACAGCTGAACTAAACTTTGCCTTAATATATGAGACACGGAGGGCTCTGAGAAAGCCTGAATACACCGGGAAACCAAGAGATTAGTGCTGTAACAAAAATACAGATATAAAAAAGGGGACAGAAGGAAGAGAGAGAGGAGGAGAAAAAAAAGGAGAAACTAGTAAAAGCGGCGGAGACTACAGACATTTATTGTTCAGGGAGGAAAAAGAAACAAAGAAACAAGAGACAATCTATCGTGCGACACAAGCTTGCGCAAGAGAGTGAGAGAAAATGATAAATAAGGGGGATAAAAAAAAGGAGGACAAGAATGTAGAGGGTAGAATTTAACTGTAAATATATAGATTGAAAGAGAGAAAATCAAGAATTCAGCTACACCATTGAAATGTGTTCGTTTCATCAGCAGAAATGTGCTGACATTATTTGTCCAAAAGCCCAAGAATTTCCTTTAATAGCGACAAAATTTTACAAACAGCGGAACATTATGATTAACATGTTTGGCACTGCCTGCTATCCCAGATTCTCCAGACGACAACAGTTCGGTAACCGCTTTCGTTTCTTTCAGCAGGTGAGGGCAGATACCAAGGGATCGTAACCTTCAGGATCACTTGGTAGATATACGGCTGGTTTCAAACTCGGCAATTACAGGGTTCAAATTGCGGCTCCGAGATCACGTACCCTCACAAGTTAATCGTGGTTTCAGCCGTGCCATAACTCAGGCGGTTAGCCGCCGGCCTCCCACCGCGGAGGCCCGGGTTCGGTCCCGGGTCAGTCCATGTGGGATTTGTGGTTGACAAAGTGGCACTGAGGCAGGTTTTTCCCCGAGTTCTTCGGTTTTCCCCTGTCAATTTCATTCCACCGGTGCTCCATTACTAGGAAAAGGACAAAAAATAATCATCATCTTCATCTTCATCATAGGGTTGCACAATAAGCCTCATGGCTGCGGTGCGTCCGTAGCGTCTGCTGCGGGGCCCTTCACCACTAATCGTGGGGTCCCTGAGTCCCTCCAGGCAAATTCAGGGGTACTTTATCAAAACAGTCCACGACCACTTCATTTCACATCCTTTCAAACTGATTATTCAAAAATCATCCTAACATTCGACATTGCATATATAGCGTGTGTAACCACACTATGGCTTATATATTGCATATATAAGCCATAGTGTGGTTACACTGACCGTCATCACAACCACCATCACCATAAACAACACCACCAACACCACTAACACCACAACACAGAGAGCCCTAACACCACCTCCATAATCACCACCACCAACACCATCACCATCACCACAACACAAACACCACCGTCACCAACACCACCATCGCCACCACAACCACAAACACTAACCTCACTGCCACCACTATCACAACCACAACCACTAAAATCACCATCACCACATCGTCATCATACTTCATAGAGTTAAATAGTTAAGGCCTGTTCCTATATATTCAGAGAGACTTTGTCTTTCCATCTTCCCTTTGGTCTTCTTAAGATCCGTCTTCCCCTCTTTCGGCAGCGGCATGTAAAACACGGAAAGGAGTGTGTCATTTGATTCAAATTTCTTCTTTTGCGTTCAAATTTTGTTGGTATCCTTGTAACTTCTCGATTCTAAATAACAATGAATAACAAATTACCGAAATAGGTCTAATATTTCCACTTGAGTTAGATGAAAGCATTCTCTGTATGCGATTCTTTACTTGAAGTTCGATTAACCAGGTTATTGAGCCTCAAGGCCAGATTCCAGCGCAGTTTCATAACATACAGTGCTGGAAATCAACTGGTTTGTCTCATTCTCCTATCTTTTATGCTGCAGGGCTGCAAACTTGTGCCTCTGTCAGTAATCGAGAATGAACTCTACAAACTTCTTTGCATGTATGTTGCTACATTGTAACTTAATTTTTAAATGCAAATATATAAATGGTTTGTACACTTTATGTACATATGTGTTCTGAATTATCAATAATAATGTATGACAAAGGACGTGACAAGTCATAAGCAAATTGTAAACGTGCATCTAACACTTACGTACTGGGATGTATTATTTTAGGTTATGTTGAATTTCAGTGTGTTTAATCTACTACACGTCATTATCCAGTATGTGATCCTATGCAGATGTTAGGTCATTTAGTGATCAGTGAAAAGTCGATTACATTGCGGGATCCTAACACAGGTTTAGGATCTTATTTAAGATATGTCCTTTACTGCAACGTCGCAGTTATTACAAGGAGGCTTCCGCTGATGTGTAGTTGAGTTGATGTTGAGTGGCGTGGGTTTGAAGTTAGTTGCCGACGTTTCGGGACAACATAGCGGTTTCACCTTCAAGGTTCAAAAACTCCAAGAATAATGCTGGAACTGATATGAACCGGAATTTGTCTGTTAAAGGTTCAGACAAAATCTGGGGCCCACCCAGTTTTCTATTCAATGACTACCGGTGACCCTTTCACAAAGAAGTAAGTCGCCAGACCGTGAGACTGACCGCTGACCTCAAACTACGGACGAAGTTAAGCATCAGTGGAGCTTTTCCACCACTTCCTCCTGCACCTTTATGGCGTGTAGAGAAAAAAATTTCTTTTATCTTCGCGAGGGCAGATTTTAATTTGCACTTTTAATGTGATAACTAGAGTAACATTGGAATTAGAGATATTCAAGTTGTGAAATTATGCACAGTCACACTCAACACGTGCGCAAGTTTCAATAAAATCTTATAGCAAAAGATGTTATTTTTTAACCCGACATGTTTCGGTGTTCTGTGACACCGTCATCACGGGTAACGCTGAAAACATAAAAACACTGATCGTTAAAGCACCAGAGGGTCGGATGCGGCCCTGGTTGAAGCAATGTCACTTCAACCCCCTGACACTTTGATGGAAAGCACGTAAGGTCTTGAGGGTCCAGGTAAAAGTAGTATATAGAACACCAACTGCAGCCAAAATGATAAAGGTAAAAAGAGGATCTTTGCACCATAATTTTCTGTTATAAAGTATGTTATTATAAGTTATGGTGCAAAGATCCTCCTTTTATCTTTATCATTTTGGCTGCAGTTGGTGTTCTATATACTACTTTTACCTGGACCCTCAAGACCTTACGTGCTTTCCATCAAAGTGTCAGGGGGTTGAAGTGACATTGCTTCAACCAAGGCCGCATCCGACCCTCTGGTGCTATAACGATCAGTGTTTTTATGTTTTCAGCCTTACCCCTGACGATGGTGCCACAGAATACCGAAACATGTCGGGTTAAAAAATAACATCTTTTGCTAGAAGATTTTATTGAAACTTGTGAACGTGTTGGTGTGATTGTGTATAATTTTAGTGACTATGTGCTCTGTATGGACAAGATAAAAATACAGGTTGTGAGTTGAGGTTTTCATAGCGTTTTTTTATGAAGATTGAATCCTCTGGTGTATGACGCCGCGGAGGCAGCAAGCTACTCCTACACGTCGATAAAAAGATACAGGTTGACATGAAGTCATATCACAGAAGACCGCGTAATTTTATAAGGAAATATATTAAAAATTAAATATGTAGTGTAATTTAGAGATAAATAATTGTAAACCGTAAGCCCTATTTTTCCCAAATCCATTTTTCCCCTGTATTTCAATTTCCATAAAAAATTATGATGGAAAATTAATTATTTCGTAGCGGATGTATGATAAGTACGTATAGCCCTTAGAGTGGAGTCCATTCAGCACGGCTGTTTCAGTTGTTTTAAGGGTAAATTTGCTTCTAAACCTTTTTAGATTAATGATAGATTGTAAACGACGAGTAAAAATTCAGACCGCCATATCAAATTTGCATAAGCACATTTTATCTGAATATAATTATTATAATGTTTAATAACACAAGTCTATTTTATGGAACTGACGAAATTAATAAACAGAAGTGTTAATGAATTAGCTACGTAAAAATTTAAATCCATGAACATACGAAAGAAACTGGTAATGTGATTCTACCAATATTTTAAAAGCAAGACCAGTGCAGGATTTGCGTATAACCTAGACACGCTACAGGTTAGGGCCTCACAATACAAGAGTTCTCAGTGAGGACACGTCTCTAAAAAACAAATTACATGCATTTGGAAATAATGCAAAGTACTATAGAGAATATTGATAACTTTTGTTGTTCTTGACTTGTTTGTGTTATATTTTATTTACTAACACTATACGGGGCCGCGGTGGCGCAGTTGGTTGAGGCACAGCGCTACAAACCGGCAGGTCGTGGGTTCGATTCCCGATGGTGTCAGTGGATTTTTCACTGGCATAATCCTGTCGGTCGCACTATGGCCCTGGGCTCGACTCAGCCTCTAACAGAAATGAGTACCAGGATATCCTGGGGGATAAAGGCGGCCGGTGCGTATGGCTGACAACCTTACCATCCTCATGTGCCGACTGTATAGAAATCTGGGAGCCTCGACCTCCTGGAACCCTCTGGGCCTGTGCAGGCCTGTAATGGGACTGCTTTACCTTTTACTAACATTATAGACTAGCGTCCACCAGGTACAGCACATTTATAAACGAAAAAGCGTTTAGTAGAAGAGAAGGGACCTCTTAAGTGTTAAATGTTAGTGGCCACAACACACTTAAACCCGGCCCTGAGGAGGACCACTCTGTAGACAGCTAAAAGTTAGGGTTTGGGTTATTTTAGAAGTGTAATCCATGTTACTGTCCCATATATTTTTAGACTGGGATATCAGATTGCTACTGTCTGACGTAAGCATCCTCAATGTGATTTCTCCGCGTTTTTCAGGTTGAAGTATTGACATTCTTTACACTCAGCGTGAGAGTGCTCAGTACTTGTGTCACTCTTGTAGCCACATGCAGTGCAAGCTTAGCCAGGTGCCGACCGTTTGTCTCGTGCTCTGTCAGCTTCAAATGTTTACCCGTCTCTTACTCGAATGAAAAGACTCGTTTCGTCCTGCTATAGAGGTAAATGCTGCAAAGACACATGCGATATTCTTGTACTGATTAAATATATTATAAATAAAAAAAGAAGTTATAGAGTCACAGAAATAAAAAGAAGAAGCGAAATTCAGAAGGTTGATTAAATCTGCAATAATATACGACGTTTAGTTATACAGCAAAACAGAGTCGTTTAAAATTAATAAGGATGTGGAAGCGAAATGCAACAGGCGGTGCCTTTTAGATTTTGTCTTACTTTCAGCGCAATGATAAGTTATTGCACATCGCTTAAAAATCCAAGGTTTTTTTTTCACATATCCGCTTCTTAATTGCTAATATAAGCCAAAACTAAATACTTGATTATTACGAACACTAGGTAAAGTGACGGAATGAAATCTGCTTAATATAAGTATTACAGAAATCCAAAATTCTTTGAAAGCTGCTAGCTTTGAATCCTGCTAGGTATTTTTTATATTGCTCTACAGTTTCTTCAAAGAGTAACATACGAACTTACAGGAAGTGGAAGAAAGAAGAGGCGAAACTGGAGAGATCCTTTATAACTGACAAACAACTAGCTGCCTGAATTAAGCAGTATATAGCACATTATAAAACCCCATAACAAAGGAAGCATTACTGCACATGCCGTATTCCTTGAACACGTTTTTGCCCTACTGACGGAGCTAATATGAATTCCTTATATATCAGGTAAATTGGAGCGTAACAGAATATATATATATACCTATATATGGCTGAATGTTGTAGTATTTGATAAGCACTATCTCTGAAACGATGCCATGTGTGGTTAAAATACATAAGAAACAGTTACCGTATTAAGTAACACAGCTTTGAGCTGAAACATGTTTTTCTGCCACTATTTAAATATGTGCATATAGAGTTACCGGGGCTCCTATCACTGCGTGTTTTAGTGACACAAATTCGGGTTCCATAAAATTAGGGAATTTACTGAGCACGTGACGAAATATTAGCTTTACGGGGCCTTTTAAATGGAATTGCAGTCGAAATCTGTTATAACGTTATGAAAGCGACCGAATATTTTGTGACCGAGTGTTGTTCTAAAAGAGGAGTATAATGTTACGGTTAACTATTTTGTGACCGAGTGTTGTTCTAAAAGAGGAGTATAATGTTATGGTTAACAGTGAGGGATTAATTTGTACCACAGTACATCTGATTCTGTAGGCGAGGTGTTGCATAAACCGATTTCATTTTAACCGGGTTATACTGTAACTAGTATTTAAAGCGCAAAAACTATATTTTACCTGTTTTTTTACGGATGTGAAACTAGTCTCTCACTAAAAGGTAAGAAGGTAACACGGGTAACAGGGTGTTGAGGAATATCTTAGGGCTGAAATTAGAAAGGCACAGTATTCAACGATTCGTTTTATCCTAAAAAAAACAACATGGAAACTTTTAATATTACAGACCTAAGCGATTTGTAGAAAGAACACAGCTGTAACTCTTGCCTGAATTTTGGTATAGTTCGTAAACAAAGTCTTAGTACTAAGGAACAGGAAGGAGTGCCTGGATCTAGGGACGAGGGTAAAAATAAACATTTCAGTAACTCAGAATGCCGTCTTTCTTTTGCAAACCTAAGACGTACGAAATGAGTTAAGTTAAATGCAGTAGAGAAAGATTCCGCGTTAGACTTATAGCGATAGGTCACAACAGTCACTTCGAAGGCGCAAAGTTCGAGCGGAATGTATGTTTACGTTACGTCGAAATTAGCGTAATTTTTACAAATATTTCATAACATGTAACAGCACACAAATCTGTATAAATCTTACAAGACTGGCATGTTTTCCTCCAAGTTAATCATTTGCGAGGTATACCAAAGAATGTAATTAGGACGCTAAGCAACGTAAGTCAAAATTAACTGCAAACAGCGTTAGTTGACTACAAATTCTATAGGACTGCCAATAAGACCATTTCAGACTTTACGCCTACTGGGCGATAGTTTATTTAGTGGACTCTCACTTTTATGGCAATAGCATTCACAACTTTAAACACTACGCCTCGCGTACAGCATTTGCCATAATGTATGCATTAGTGAGCGTCAGAACGCGGTTTATATAAGAGTTTTCAGCTTCATTAAGCAGTTTAAGGCAGTAAAGAACGCGCGCACACACAAGCAATCACACACCCACGTACACGAACTTCGATACCAAGGAAGCACAGACACATAAACAACCACACGCATCAGGTAAATGTTTGTACTGGATTGCATTAACTTCATTTACAAGATGCCAAAATGTGGAGGCCGTTACGTATAAACTAACTAACTAACTAACTTACTTACTTACTAACTCCATTGAGCAGAAGCCTTCTTGAGAAGCTAACAGTTTCTCAGCTAGTCAAGAATTTCCCCGCATTTTATGCAACCCGCAGGTTCATTACCGCATTCACAAGAGTCCGCCACGTGTCCCTATCATGAGCCAGCTCAATCCAGTCCATGCCCCCATCCCACTTCTTGAAGATCCATTTTCATACTATTCTCCCATCTACGCCTGGGTCTCCTAAGTGGCCGCGTTCCCTCAGGTCTCCCCACCAAAATCCTGTATGCACCTCTCTTTTCCCCCATACGTGCTACATGCCCGCCCATCTCATTCTTCTCGATTTGATTATCCGAATAATATTTGGTGATGAGTACAGGTCTTTAAGTTCCTCGTTATGCAGTCTTCCCGTATGGAGGCCATTACACGTACCAGTTCTATTTGCAGCCACTGCACAACAGTAATTTTTATGCTCCTACATGTTTCGGCTACATATTGTATCCTTCATCATGAAGCCAATAATATAAAAAAGACATAAGCAGATTCTTGTACGTCGGTAGATACTACACACACATCAGCTTTATGTGTATAGTACCTACCGACGTACAGTACGCTGCTTATTTCTTTATTATAATATTCGCTCCCTGATGATAGCTAAAATACATAGCCGAAACATATAAGGGCCAACGATTATTTTTGCGCAATGGTTGGAAATAAAACTTGCATTTGTAAGGCACCTGCACAGAATATGTGTAACATTAAGTGGAGGAAGTTACTTTAAACGTACACAGCCCGCACACAGAAATTGAATACACGTGCTTCTTTTTAAGGACCACTTTAGGGTTTTCATTTTCGTGCCAGACAGATACAAATATTTCCACATTGCTTGTTTCATGCAAAATTTATTATTTCTCTGCGCACTGTGGATAACCGGTACATTATTATTTGGGGATCCTTCACTAAAATGAAAGCCCAGCGAGACCGCAATAGGTGTAACGGGTGTAAATTTCTCTCTCTGACTAATGGAGTTGGACATAATGTAAGTAAATACAGAGTAGCATTAATTCATTCTCGCCCATCGCAATATAAGCTTTATACATACAATTTAAAATGTACAAGCTAAAATGACGTTTTAAGTTTTTAGTTTAATACACCAAACAAACTCACTTACAATGTACATGATATTATAGGCACTTGACCGCGACATGTTTCGGCATGACAATGCCACCTTCAGGAAGTGCATACAAAACTTAAAAAAATTTTATAGTAGAATGGTTTTTATATACACAAAAGCCATAATCTTCAAGTAACTCTGCAATTAATATGTGAAGGTTAGGAAATTCATAGATGAAATCCATTTTAATGTGGATGACCTTAAGGTTGGTATGTATTCCCTGAAGATGGCCCTGTCATGCCGAAACATGTCGAAGTGAAGCACCTTTAACATCATATTTATTTTTAGTGAGTTTATTTGGTATATTAAACGAAAATATTGATTCAAAATGCGCTGAGTAAGTAACTTTAAATTGACATTTTAACATCTAAATTCCATCACAAGCAAACGTCTGTTAAATGTACGTAGGACTTTAACCTTTTAAAGCCTAGCGGTAACTTTACATACGACCAGGTTTAACATTAAAAAATTCTACGTGGTGCCCACATTGCGTTTGTGTGTTTTGTACGGATCTCAGAACAAACAGCAACTTTTGCCTTATAAACCAGTAAGAGGCCGGTTTTTATAACCGAAGTGGAGAGTGTTTACAGCGCGGTACGCACTGAGTCCTTATATAAAACAGATACGCTTCGTCTTTAAAGGGTTAATATAGGCTTCGTCAAAGTTCCATTAATAAGCTTAGCTATAAGTGTATTAAAATAAAATTCATATTTAGAAAATGTTACTTTGAATTCGACTGTTGTAAATCATAGCCCTGTATCCACTTTCACTGTAGCAAAATAAAAATGCATAATTCAATAAATTTCTGTAAGTCTGCAATACTCTTCGAAATGGCAAATATGCAGTAGAATAGGGCATACGCTGCCATAAGTAAAATTTAACCCAATTAGAGATAAGCCCTTCTTACCCAACGCCAAAGACATAGCGTCTGCTGTCACCGAAAGGAAAGAGTTTTTATTCTGCCAAGAGAAACAAAACAGGTTAGGGTTCGGGTTATGTTCTTAATTGAAATGGCACAAACTGCGAGCTTCAGTTACTTCGGCTTCTTCTTCTTCTTCTTCTTCTTCGACTATCAGTATTTCTGTTCCGATTTACAATTAATTCTGATACTGAACCCTTCAGACATTTGGAAGGGCTCCATAAATGAGGGATGCTCTCATCGTAAAGACTTCACATATTACACGCCATGACACACCATGGCACACCATGACACACCACGACACACCATGGCACACCATGACACACCACGACACACCATGGCACACCATGACACCATGGCACACCGTGGCACACCATGACACACCGCAAGCAAACGTGGGCTATCAAAACGAACGGAATTTGAAATCATAAATCTTTCATTCTTCCGAAACTGTTGGCACCGTGTAGACCTTCAGGTCGTCATACCTTACAGTTGAAGCCAGTTGTCATGAAAATGACCTTGAATATTTATGAAGCGTAATATCTTCAGAGGCGACCGGCATAGCGTAGTCGGTAGAGCGACTCGCTACGGAATGGACGGTCCGGGAATTGAATCCCTGTATGGGTGAAGTTTTCCGCAGCCGTCCAGACCGGCCCTGGGGCCCAGTCATCCTCCTGCACAATGGGTACCGGGTCTTTCTCGTGGGGTAAAGCGGCCGGGGCGTGGGGCTAGCCAGACCACCCCCTTCTAGAGCCGAGGCTAACGAAAGAGTAGAGCTACACCTCTACCGCCGTTGGGCCTTACTGTCCTGTATAAGAGTCCCCTTTACCTTACCTTTAATATCTTCAGAGGTACTGTAAGGTATCCTCCGACTTAGGCGATTTAGGCACAATACGTACGTCCTGCTTTACAAAAATCATAGTTAAATAAGCCACAAATAAATAAATAAAACACAAGTTTGAAATTAAAGTGATTTACGCTTTCTTACTGCCTTTTCTAAAGGCTAGACAACATACTGCCTGTCCAAAACGAAATACAATATTCAAGTCAATGGCTACAGTGAAACGTACATTTAAGTGGGCTGTCAACTGCAGGACCTTTATAGCGTCCATAGCACATAAATAAGTAAGCATGGAAAATTGCTGGAACAGCAGACAGGAAAACACTGCAGTACTCGGAAAGGGGTTGCTCCATTGTTACTTTGTTCAACAAAAGCTTACATGGACTGGTCTGAGATCGAAACTCGGTCTTCGAGATGAGAAACCAGCAGCTTGTTAGTGAGGACATAACAAAGACCTGAATAGTACTACAGTTAGCTCAACTGCATATTGCAATTAATGTAATTATGCAGTAAAATCAGCTGAGTTATGTAAAAGTAAAAGTAAAGCAGTCCCATTACAGGCCTGGACAGGCCCTGAGGGATCCAGGAGGTTGAGGCTCCCAGATTTCTAGACAATCGGCACATGAAAGCGGTAAGGTTGTCAGCCATACGCACCGGCCGCCTTTACCCCCCAGGAAATATTCCTGGTACTCACTTCTGTTAGAGGCTGAGTCGACCCCAGGGCCATAGTGCGACCGAACGATTAAGTCAATGACACCATCGGGAATTGAAACCGCTACCTTCCGCGACCTTCCGGCTTGTAGCGCAGTGCGTCAACTCACTGCGCCACCGCGTGCCCCTGGTGCTCACCTAGACCCTTCAGTGAGTACCGGTAAGTCTTTCACCGGGGATAAAGCGACCGGTCGTAAAGCTGGGCACTCATCTCTATCCAGTGCCGAGGGTATGAATGTGTGGAGCCTACCTCAACTCTGTTATGTGAATAAAAGAGAATGATATGACACGAAACGAATTATAAGGGCAGAGAACAAGAGAATATTTATTGGTGGAAGTACGTACATATCGAGGGCGCCTGACAGTTAACGCCACTGTCAGACACCGAGAGTCTCACATAGGTGAAAGCACGTACATTTCGAAGCCGTCTTATAATAAAAGCCAAATAAAGGCACGTAGAATACTGAAGTCATACGTGAGCGTATAATATAGAAAAACAGCCATCTGTCATAACCTTATATTCTTATTCATTAAATTTAGTTAATTACTGAAGCCTAACATTCCAGTATTTGGAGAAGTTACATTACAAAGTACAGTGTTTCCTGCGATGGTGAATTCTGCAGTAGAGAAAACGTTACTTTAGAATTAAATTGGGAGGAAAAACTAGAGAGCACAGACAGAGGGAGAGAGAGAAGGAGAGAAGGAGAGAGGGAGAGGAAACACCGCAACATCCAGGTCTCGGCTTGGAAGCTTTTCGTGCCAGATCTACTGGAATTTCTTAATGGACTCACATACTCTCCTGTATGTTCTCTTTGTCTCTTGTCTGTTCCCATTCCTCTAATTCTAACACAGTTACCGCAGTGTTTTCAGAGGGAGGTGGGATTTAAGAATATAAATTAGACACAAAAATTAACATTGAAATTATTATCAACAATTCAGATAACCACTTATTTTTGCAACATAGGACTCGCTTATTTGTACTCAGACACTACATATTGTTGATTGACTCGTGTTATTTTAATCAGTAATGACACTCGCAAATTTAAATACTAATTAACAGAAATTAAAAACATAGGGCTCGTGGGGGTGGTACAGATCTGTAGCGTGCATTGTAAATATTTTAATATTTATTTAATAAACTGTAGTGTTAAAAATATAACAGCTTTTCACCCTGACTCTAAAAAACTGCCTGTATATTCGTATATAAAAAATTCCCGCGTAATGTGTGTGTAAAAATTATTAGGGTATTCTAGAACAAATTTCTTATCAATGTATATCTCAAAAATTTCCAACCCTCCCTCCTTCGGCCCAACCCTCAGCCTGTTTGCAATTTTCTCCTTGTGACACTATCATCTTTCCATAGCAGTGTTCAAGCCCCACTGCCTGTTGAGAACTACAGTGCTATGTGCCTGTATTTACACACTGTGCACTGCAGCAGGTATACGAGTTAAGCCATCTGTCATCATTTGAAGTAATATGTATACATATATGAATCATTTCGCTAAACTTGGCAAGGACTTATCTTAATTTAAAAGTTAGACCAAGTAGGAACAAGAAAACACAGAACGTATACAGAAAAGGAAATTAAATTTTATATTTCCATTTGAAGATCTGTAAGCATATATGCAGGGAAACTGACAGCGTCGAAAAATAAACCACAAAAATGAAGAACAGAGTATGCAGCGTATTCAGATTATTTTATTCTCAGAGTGCGATTTCTGACACGATCTTTGATTTTAATTTAATTTTTTCGGTTATATATAACAGTTCTAAAAATTCTAGTAATCCAATGAAGGTAAAGTTGTTTGCCTCCCTCCATGATAAACGATATTGAATAAATACTTGACAGCATTCCACGAGAGTCGCTGCATTTCTGAAGACATGCCGAAGCTTCGTATGCTACTGCACACAACTGAAATATTCTGAAAACTTTGGCTGCAGATACCTCTATATTTGAATAAACAACTTTCTCACTTTAGACGGGCGTGCAGGCATAATCCCATAACAGACTCTGACAAATACCAAGCACGAGATGAGGGCAATTTGTGAATATTTTGCGTTGTGTTTTGCTGGTTTTTAACCTTCATTCGAGGATGTTTAATTAGTTTTATGTCTATCAGTATAAATGTTCTTCTTTTTTACATATCTTACGTGGAATTTAGAAAAGTGACCAGATGTGTTCATCTTCAACGATTGTGTCTCCTCCCACTGCATTATGCTTTGTGAAGATATAATCAATTTCGCAGATCTGGAAGTCTAAACACAGAAAACGTCTTTTCGATAGATAGAGACAAAATATATTTTAAATTTTGTAGTCAATTTTATTTGCTTTAAACACATATTGAATTTTTATAATTCAAAACAAAATATATTGTAATTTAGCTAACGCTCGCACATTAAGTGGTAAGGTTAAATTTTTTATCTGACTGCAGGTGGATTCTATCCGAGTCACCACAATTTATTACTTTATTTACATACAGTCATCACCTCAGGATAATCAGAGCCCAATGAAAAATGAATTAATGTATTGGAAAGAGGGTGGAAGGCTCGATTATGTCCTAATTTGAAGTAGGCTCAGCATAGCAGCAATTTATTAGGGAGAATGAGGAGAAACTAAGAAAAGTCAGGAAAAAATCCAAGCTCTTGGCTTACATTTAAACCTGGAAATAATCGAATATAAGGAATGAGTAATAATTAACGGAGAGTCCAGTTCTATCTTCTGTAAGTCAAGTCAGATATTATTAAAATGGGATTTTGTTATGTCTAATAAATTACTGGTCAAACACTAAATAGCAGTTTTGTGAAACGGAATACGTATAACCTGTTTCAATGTAACCTATTATCCTTGAATTTGCCTGAAGGAATTGACAGAGACTAGGGGAATATCAGAGACGAAGGCCGGACTAGGGGATGAAATGGAATCTAGTGTTTCAAGGGAAGAATCAGAAATTTAGAAGCTTGACCACAACATTCTTTTTTCTGGAAGATTTCATAAACAGCCTTCATACCTGACACAAATACAAAAAATTCCATATAATTAAAGGTACATTCAAAGTAAGAAGAAAATTTATCTTATGGTATTTAAATCTAATTAGGGCTAAATTGATATTAAAGACATAAAAATAAACTTTTTCCTTGTACAAGTTATGAAAATGTATAGGGGAGATGTAGCTCCATTCGTTCTCAACCCCTACATGAAATGGCGTTGAGAAGTCAACTTTAAGCTCCGACCGCTTTACTCTCTAAAAAAGGTTCTTGGAGAACCATAAATGAGGATATGGATGGACAACAGAGCCATTCTGAAGGTTTTGGGGAGGAAAAATATCTCTTGTCTCTGAGTACCAAAGGGACAACGAGTCATCACCGTAACTGACTGAGCTACCTCGGCTTCTATCTGAACAACCCTCAGGTTAAAATATAAAGGATTCTGAATTTTAATAATGATTGAATTGAAGGAGACAGAAGTGAACAGACGTGGGGTACCTGAAATAAACATATTTTTAGCTTAATTTACAGCAAAACTGTAGGTATACTGCCCTTTCCTGTAAGACGCAGACGCCACAAACAGGAACACAACACAAAACCTGCTGTTTGGTCCGATTTCATCTGAAGATCACTCGGCTTAATGACCGAACTATGACCGACGCGTTCCAACAGCAGAGGAATAAAGGCACAGAGAACTACCGCCAACTGGCGGGCCGCAGTGTGCACGCGAAATACATCACATGTTCCATTGTTTTCACAGAATAACTTCATTTCCATCTTCGAGGCTAATGGACTTAGTGACTGACAGATGGGGATTTTAGACGAGTTTTGCAACAACACGCTAAATTCGTCGCGTCCGTTAGTTCTACGAATGCATGAAAAACCAAATGCTGTGCTCGCTGAAGATTTGTGCTGAAAGCACTTGTACAACTGTAGCCCTAAAATGTAACTGTCTATTTCTCAGGACAGACCTGGGTCACGTGTATTTCCCTATCACTCAAGGGATAGGCGTGATCAATTTGTTTCTCTTCGCGCAGTAAAGACATATGTGGGAGTGAAGGGAGACTTCCACTCATTCTTAAACTCGGCTCTAGGTGCAGGACGGTGATCAGCTTCACAACTGAGCCGCTGTAACACCGGGAAAGAAATGTCAGGCAATAAAAGTTCACTGTGTATCATTAGAAGATATGAAATGTAACTACGTTACCTTCAGGTGATATTAAACGTAACTGCGTTACCTTCAGGTGATATGAAACGTAACTGCGTTACCTTCAGGTGATATGAAACGTAACTACGTTACCTTTAGGTGATATGAAACGTAACTACGTTACCCTCGGGTGATATGAAACGTAACTACATTACCTTCAGGTGATATGAAACATAACTACGTTACCTTCAGGTGATATGAAACGTAATTACGTTACCTTCAGGTGATATTAAACGTAACTACATTGTGTTAAGGATATGTGAAACGTAACTACGTTATGTTCAGGAGATTCGAAACGTAACTGCCTTATGTTCAGAAGATATGAAACAAAACTACGTTATGTTCAGGAGGTACGAAACATATTTAGGTTATGTGCAGCATATACGACACGTAACTACATCATGTTCAGGGGATAAGAAACATAGCTACCTTATATTGAGGAGATATGATATGTAACTACGTTATATTCAGGATGTATGGGACGTAACTATATACTATCATAAGATATGAAACGTAACTGCGTTATGTTCATAAGACTTGAAGCGTAACATAACGTAACGTAACAACGTACTATCAGAAGATAGGGAAAGTAAATACGTTACGTTTGGAAAGTGTGAAACATAACGGCGTACCTTGCGAAGATACGGCGCTTATTTATGTCATATTCGGGAAACATGAAACGTGACCTTCTGTCTGTTGAGAGTACCCAAAACGTAACCAGGTACCATGTTAAAAAACGCCAAACTTAAGTACGTGTCATTCAGTAACATAAGGTAGGACTGTACTTCATTCAGGAGGTGTCAAGTGTAATTACGTTACGCTGGGAACGTAGAACATTCTCCGAAGCGTGTTTCTTCCCAAACTTAAGGTGGCCAAAATTCTT
Organism: Coptotermes formosanus; assembly: GCA_013340265.1. Taxonomy (NCBI): domain Eukaryota; kingdom Metazoa; phylum Arthropoda; class Insecta; order Blattodea; family Rhinotermitidae; genus Coptotermes; species Coptotermes formosanus. The sequence goes on along the minus strand of BLKM01000378.1, from coordinate 2,205,575 downwards.
CGTTAAGCCTGTGAATTATTTTTTCTTGTACTTAAATGTTGCGGCCAACAAAAGCACACTTTCAGGCGCATCATTCTGTTGCACGTGTCATGACAGTCGGATGAAATGCAAGCTATTCTATTTGTGTACCGGTGAGCAATGACAGAAAGTTGGTACAGAATATACGGGCGGGTTTCGTTCCTGTGTAGAACCATCAGCAGTACGCCACTTCTGTACGTCACCCGTGTCCAGAGACGCTTAAAATACTCTTGGCTTATCCAATGGGTCAGTAGACTTACTTTAGTGGGGAAAAAACCATAAATGCATATGAGTACGGGGAACACTTCCTCTGCGTTTCTTTCAGATTGCCCCTCCCGTTGTGCAAGCACGCTACGGTTTTCCATCTTCCCCTTCAGCCAACCACTACCAAAATAAAAACACCTTTACCCTTTACACTTTACCCTTTGGTCTTTATTGCAACATGTTTCAGTCGTTAAGAAAAGTGTCAAGGCACCTTGACACTTTTCTTTTGTATTTAAGTATTTGCCTGATGATGGTCGTTTAGCGGCCGAAACATGTTGCAATGAAGACTAAAGGGTAAAGGGTAAAAGGTAAGGGTGTTTTTATTATTGTTGTGCTTGAATGAAGAAAAGAATCGAAAGCGGTTATCTATATTTAACAGGATTGTTGTCATATTACCTCGTTTTAACCGATTACGCAAATCACCGCTTTTACAGACCTCAACATCCTCTTCCTGTTATCTTCTTTAATCTTTTAAAGCCTAGCGGTAACTTTACATACCACCAGGTTTAACATTAAAAAATTCTACGTTGTGCCCACATTGCGTTTATGTGTTTTGTACGGATCTCAGAACAAACAGCAACTTTTGCCTTATAAAACATTAAGAGATTGGTTTTTATAACCGAATTGGAGAGTGTTTACAGCACGGTACGCACTGAGTCCTTATATAAAACAGATATGCTTCGTCTTTAAAGGGTTAATTTTCTGGTACCATTCGTCCTGTTTGTTTTATAATTTCATGATATCACTGGCCAAATCCCTTTAGCCATTCTATCTACATAACATTTGCAAATATTTCTATACGGCTTGTGTAGTAATCTCTGCAACCACATCATCAAAATTCTGTTCGTCAAGTATTTGTTTAGTAATTCATTTTGTCTATATTTAAAATTAAAACCCATAAAAGCTTATAATAGGTAATAGTATTTATTCATAAACTACTCCAACATGTTTCGAGCCATACAAGGCCATCCTCAAGGAGACGCAAACGAGGAAAAAGTAATAATGAAAGCTATCTTAATGCAAGTATAAACCAATATACTGTTAGCATGATTGTAAGGGCTTATTTGATGCCCTTTCCAATGTTACAAATATAAAGCACAGGCTAAGCCTTAAGTGAGTTTAAGATCGTTCTGTATAATTATACCAAAAGCTTTGTTACAGATTTAGTTTCCCATAACAATATTATTTCTTTCTCTATGTGTAAATATTTATTTGCTGTATTTTAACGCAGGTTTAGTCCATACTTTCTTAAGACATAAAATCACACTGCGCTATCAGGCGCGTCAAGTACGACTGGAAATCCACAGTGGAGAAGATATTTTCTGTTTACACAATCTGGAGATGAAGTGGTAGCAGTCAAGAATTAGAGCAGTGAAGGGTGGTATCTGCGGAATGTAGGAAGTTTGATTCAAATTGATGCGGCCTTCTCGTCCAAGAAAAATTTATCACTACATTTGCACAAAGGTAGGTACGTAGTACACTTGTACATCACCTTTACCACAAACCACCACCACCACCACCACCACCAATAATAATAATAATAATATTATTATTATTAATGTCCAATATCGGTAAGATAACAATACATAAAGCGAGACAATAGAGTGTGTGCTCAACTACACTTTAAGGTATGCTAGGAAATAGGGATGCAGTTAGACTTTGAACAGTGGTAATGACATGTACCACGATTAGTAGAAACAAGTCATGAAGTAAGGTAAACGTACTATGGAATCAACACGTGCAAACCGACAGATGCATCCCTAACTATAAGCCGGACGTCATAATCTGTGGTAATGAAAAAGGAACATGTATGTTAACAGATGTTGCAATTTCAGGGGACAGAAATGCGATTAAGAAAGAAGCTGAGAAGATTCTAAAATATAAAGACCTTACAATAGAAACACAGCGCATGTAGAAAGTAAACACAAAATGATACCAGTAATAACAGGGGCAACTCGAAACATCCCAAAATCATTCAGAAAAAATCTGAGCACAGTACCGGGAAAGCACTAAATCAAGGAACTACAGAAAACAGCCATATTGGGCACAGCACACATACTGCAGAGAGTGGGCACCAATGTAAAAGTACAAAACATTGAACATGGGGAATAACATTACGTGCAGTAAAATTGTAAATACAGAATAGCTGCAAAACTGTATACCCTAGAAACATGAAGTGTTTCAGGTGTGCTATTGTAACTACCCTGCATAAAGGTGATGGTAGTACTATTCAATTCAACAATTTCTATTAATGTGCAGGCTTGACAGCACAAGTGCCAATTACAAAGCCAGCACAAGAGCACAAATACAACACAAAACGGTACAAATACACAAAAACAAAACACTAAACAGACAAAACAAAACCAATATTGCAGTAAGTAAGTAACATAAAAGTACTGGGGCAAACCCCCTATAAAGTAGAAAGACACAGATAAATTTATTTAAAAATGTGACAGATGAGCGCAGAAGCAGTTATAATAGTAACAAATCATTAATTAAAAGAGAATTACATATTAATAATAGTAACAATAATAAAATATGTACAGCAATTATAATATTCATGTCTCCCAATGTGGTTCCCACAGCGCAGCTGTCACTTTCCTTCTCCAGCCACGTTTTAGATAAATATAACTTAAACAGCAGCCTCGATATACAGTTGGTAGTTTTTAAGGTCACAAAATCAGAAAAATTCGCATACGAAATGTTTTGAGACGGTAAATCGCCAACATGTCTTCCGTTTAGACATGGGTTGCAGCGCGTTTTCTTTAATATTCGCCATTGTCGGAAGATGTGAGGGCCAACACAATATTGCTGATGTCGGGGGGGTGCAGGGGACTGGACTTGCGGTTGAATCTGTTGTCATAAAGGGCGGATCGGTCTCTCCAGTTCAAAGGGATTCCAATCAAATGGCCGGCTTTCTCCCCTCAGTCCGTCCCCTATAAATCAACCAGACCCCCCCTACTCTTGGGCGCCAGCTGCTTTGATAAACACCGCTACACCCATCCACTTCATGCTACCGTCAGCATCAGCCAGTTACAGATATCTCGTTTCTCCCGAAGAAACTTGAAAAAGTTGAAAAAGGACCATGGAGATACGCGAGGAACATGTAAAATTGGTAGAACCAGTAGGGTGCAAACAGCAAAAATCGTGACGTCAATGATTTAATGTTGTACAATCATCCTATCCATAACTGAGTCTAAGTAGGTTTTATTAAAAACTCAGATGTGTTAAGTGTGGTGAAATTCTGCACATGTGGAAGGGATAAAATGCTTTTACACACAATTTAGAGATTAAAATAAACATATTAAGTTTGTTCCTGTAAGGTTATTGGCTTTATAAGGGCCATTTCATTAAAGCCGTAGTTAAACTAGGAACATTTGAAATCAAAAGAAGTTAAAAATACGCACTAAATTAATCCAGGAATTTTTTGTTCCCTTTTATTTAAACTACGACCCTTCAGAATTAAAAAAGAAAAAAGATGGGGACTTTGTTATCTTCTGCAAGCTAACTTTTACTCGAAAAGTTGTTGGGTCCCATGACTATTTGGCGATTTCCACTCGACATGCAAGCGGAATTTCGTGTACAGAACGTAAATAATTTAACAAATTTTAACAACTTTTCCAAACATAATTTTTCATAAAAATTGGCATAGAAGTTTTCGAATTGCTAGGGAACGACACACGGACGGACAAGGCGAAATATTTTTGCATATCTTGGCAAATATTCAGTATAAAGTGCCAAAAGAAAAAAAAGGGACAACAGGATTTCAAGTGCACAGAAACTTCCGTCACTTTGAAGTTTTCACTCTCCGCTGCACATAACAACGCTATTGTATGGGACTGCTAATAACCCCTTTCTGTCCCTGTTATGTGTAACGATCAGCTGCTAATAAGGTTCTTTTGTATTCTCGTCTATTCTCCAACCTAACTGCATTTCATTTTTAACTTAGGGTTCCTAACCCAATATATTCAGTTTTTTATACCAACCAATGCACATTATTTACGTATGAGTATTAAACACGTAGCTCCGACATATTTCGGTACAAGCGTACCATCTTCAGCGAGCACAATACGACAGGTTTAAAACCAAGTGCCAGTGATAAGCTAGGTATTTACAGGGTTCCACAGTCTGTAGCAGGTTTGCATACTTAGATGTTAACGGACTTATCCTAGATATCTTCTTGAAACAAATCGCTGCGTTAACACACATATGTAACTAAAAATGTGCATTAGGTTGGTGTTATAAACTGAACACGTTCATCTAAAAAAATGCATAAAATGGACAAATTTAAAATCAGTGATCCTAGGTGTCCCCATTCTCCTTGCCTTCAACGTATTTATATTCCTGTATAACACAGTCTGTCCCTGTGGACTGAAGCTGATGAAATGGAGAACGTTGAGGCTCGTAGAGCAAAGTCCTCTGTGAGCAGCTAGATGTCTTTCGATTGGTCAGAGAATTTTCTAACTTTTTACAAACAAAAAATTCTTTAACACAAAGAATCAAGTCTGCAGAAAGTTGAACCCTGTCGAATGTTAATTATTTACCAACCGACTAGGCCTAACATCCAGCAAGACTTGGATGTCCAGCAAAGCCTTCTTGTGTAGCCCAAACCTCACATTCATTAATTGTTCACAACAAATAAATACTGGTACCTGCACTCTACCAGATGACACTTATCCATACTTTTCTATTATACTCCTTTAAGATACATTTTAATATTATTCTCCCATCTTTGTCCAGTTCTTCAAAGTAATCTCTTCCATTCAGATTTTTCGAAAAATGTTATCATTCCTTACACTCCTGCTGTATGACTTGTCCATAATTTTTAATTTCTTTGACATAATAAGGGAAATACTCTGCAAAAAACTGAAATATATTTAAAAATTATATCTGAAAACACATTCAAATTACGGCCATACAAATCGCCAGTAACATGAAGATCTCCACACCACACAGCACAAGCTGAGGAAAGCAGGCTGATTCATTAACCGTGCAAAATTGGTATAGCTTTTACAGCTTTGGTCACAAAGACATAACGGCTTTCAGGAAAATTTAGGAACCTGAAAATATGTAGATATTTCGAAGGTCTGCTGTTTAGAGAAAACGAAAACATTCAGTGTGTGTCCCTGTATTCTTGAAGGTTAGCCTTCATAAACACGAGGTACTGACAGCGGACGGCTATAACCAGTTTTGAGACTGACGTGCATTCGGCAGCAAGTGGATGGCCGATAATAAGCGACAATATTTAAGGCCTTGGCATGTAATTAGTGACATGCCGAAACACGTGGGAACTAACAAGAAACAAGTATAATCTGAACTCAGTGCCTGCAAACGGATAAGAACTTGATACACGTGTAAACTGAGAATAAAATACATGTATAAATTGCGAACAAAATGCACATGTACAGGGAGAAACAAATACATGTGCAAAATACGAAAAAAATACACGTGTAAAATAAGAACGGTAGGACAGTAAGTCGGTTTAATTTAACCCTTTAAAGACGAAGCGTATCTATTTTATATAAAGACTCAGTGCGTACCGCGCTGTAAACACTCTCCACTTCGGTTATAAAAACCAGTCTCTTAATGTCCGATAAGGCAAAAGTTGCTGTTTGTTCTGAGATCCGTACAAAACACATAAACGCAATGTGGGCACCACGTAGAATTTTTTAATATTAAACCGGGTAGTACGTAAAGTTACCGCTAGGCTTTAAAAGGTTAAAATATGCGTTCAAGATGTCAGCATAACGAGGGATGTGCAGGCAAAGTGGGCTGTGATTTGTGCGCTTTTCTGGGATGTTACGCAGTGTCGAGTGGTAACCCTTTACCGACGTTTCGGGACTTTTTAACCCTTGAATATGGAACAGATACGTTGTCCCGAAACGTCGGTGAAGGATTACCACTCGACGCTGCGTGACGCCCCAGAAGAGCGCACATCTTATCAACATCGTGGCGGAAGCCTGAAATCACCAAAGTGGCCTGTGCCTACGTTCCATAATAACAAGCACCTTGCTGCACTCTCGGTTATTACATAAATATATACAGCAAATTAAACTAGTGAATTATACGAATAATAAACCATAATAACAGTAGCTAGTAATCAAAATGTTACATACGTTGTCCTAAGAATTTCTGATCAATTTCCATTAGCTTTATTGAGTTAATTCCATTGCGCTATGCCAGAAAAAAAATAAATTAAGTTCCATTGATATTTTCTAATATTTTTTCTACAAACACTTTTCATAGTCGTCCCAGGAGGACTCCCCACATTATCTAGCAAGTAACGGGTTTCCCAAATCAAAATCATGCAAGAGTCCTTTTCTAGATATTCACCTAGTAATTATCTGCTCTATCAGCATTCCCACAGTTCAGTTAGTAAAAATGTGTTCTCATTAAACGTCTGCTAAGTGCTAACAGCAAGCTGCATTTCCTCCCATTAGGTCTATACTAAATACTGCAACTGTTCTTTACAGTATCATCTCCTGTAACACATTTTCGGTCTTTGCCAGATATTTTAACTATCAGGCAGTCTCAGCATGTGCATACTTTTACCTATAAGAGATTATAAATACCTGGAAGGTAGCGTTAATCGCCAGGCAGCCACGATATATGAATACTGTTACCCATAACACGCTCCGAGCGTCTGACAGGGCGTAAATAGTCAGACTGCCTCGACATGTACAAGTAAGAAAATATTCGACAGGTGGTGTTGTGAGTAGATCTCATGTACATAATTTCACCTATAAGACACAACGTGCCTGGCAGGTGGTGTTGATTGTCAGGAGACCTCGACATATACATACTTTCACTTATAAGAGCCTTCAAGTGTCTGATAGATGGTGTTAATCATTAGACGGTCTCCGCATGTATTATACATATATTCGAATGTAAAGAAAATAAGAGGAACTAGGAAGGAGTAGGGAGAAAGTGTTCAAGAAATGTCCTTTTGAATTTTCAACTGACCTTTACCATTAGTGTAATAAACTCTTTCTAAATGGACGTTTCATATATGCGTTCCTCTTTATTCGTTAGACGTAAAACAGCGTACAAATTGTGATTGTGAAATTTCTCTTGTGTTTCTGAAGAATATGTGGTTGCCACTTCTATGAAATCTCTTTCCATAAATTATTACTTTATATTTATTTAGTATTCCTCAAGACAGCCTATATTTATGACATCATTTACGAGCCAACTTTTTGTACCTCCAAGGTAAATCAACTCCCTAACTGAATGCATATCCGCAACGCGGTAAGAACATCAGTAAGAAGGGAACAAAATGAGAAACTTGAGGACCTCCTAGTAGGATGACGTAATTAACGTCACATTTATGCTCCTGGCTTACAGAAAAAAATGTTAACAACTTAACTACATTGCTCCCCCTGCTGTCTTTACTATGAATATGATGACACTACTGTAGGCTGCTGTTAGAATATGTCTAAGCTAAACACACGCTCCTGTTACGTGCATGGCTGGTTACTCGAATATGTAAATAAGAAAACAACTCAGTCTATTTCAGACTTGACGAAGAATCCCACAGAACTTAAAGAAATGCCAAGTTTTCATAGCAGTGAAGATTCATGTTGTAGTATTATGGGCTATGACACTTTGCAGACTGGTATGTGGGTACCAAAGATTCGGCCGAAACAAGCTAGCTTACTTCGGCTGTTCCCCACTGTTCTAACTTAATTCCCCTGCAGATGATGTGACATACATCGAAATATGTCGGGAACTGTTTAGTATCTATTGTAAAATGTCTTAGCGGACGAGTTGGTAGAATAATATATATTGGATTCGTAAGTACACGGTATGGAACACTGTAAGACTGGAAATACATTAATATTAAAGAAATAATAAAATTAAATTAAATTCCTGGAATGAGTGTTTCCTTAACCGAGAATATTTTGTGCCGTAACTCCTAGCTACAGACCCAAAATATCAAAACATGCGGGCACAATATTTTTTCTTGCTTTTTCGTAGCCTATGTTTAGGCAACTTAAGATTTCACGCTAAAGAATATCAAATTTGAGGATGGTTGACATCGAAGTGTTAAGGAAATTATTTGAACCTGAGACTAAGAATAGTAGAAAGATGTAGAGAGTTTATAAACAGCGTCGTGGTTTTTAATTTCCCCACACGTACTGATTGCTACCTCTTGTAAACACAGTGTTCAATAGGAGGCGAGGTGTTACTTGAACAATGGAGGGTCCATCATGTACGGTACATAAGAAATGCTGTTATTCATGGTATTAGGTATTACTTTACACTATTTCCGAAATGTATCCCTCTTAAAATGACGCAAATTCCCCGGTAGTCTAAGTGAGAAGAATTTAAAATAAGTGGAAGTATTTAGTAATTTCGCAAAACCGCCATATTTCTGCCACTGTCAATAGGAAGTTTAAATACCTATGACTGCAACGTTAAATATTTAGAGAACATTCATTTAAGAAAAAGTCTTATAAAGTAAATAAGCGCGTTCAAAAAGCATGTTGAGGGGGAAGGGTGTCTGGCGATCAAATTATGGGCAGGCATGTATGAAATAGACTCAAACGGACAAAATGTAAAGTCATCGAAGCTTTGAATTCGATGGAAGCCCACTCGATTTTCTCAGTTTCAGAAATGTAACTCTTTATCAGAATGGAAGCGGCCCTGTATGAACACTCAAACCACACAAATAAAACCAAAAGAATTTAGAACACGCTGAAAAATCCGTCAGTCTAGCCGTGTTTCAAACGTTCCTGTTCAATACTAATATTTTTCCCCCGGTGCCGTTTAGTGTCCTTGACCGTAGAGATGACTCAATGGACTGATGTAGAGAAAATACATGATTGAATGTATGCTTTACAGCCGTCACAGAATTAGGACTGAAGATAAATAATCAAAAGCCGATCCAATTGGCCCCGCGGTCTGAGGCGTGCGTCTGCGGCCGTTCGGTTTCTGGGGTTGCGGGTTCCAGTCCCGCCTGAGGCGTGGTTGTCTGTCGCTTGTGAATATTGTGTGTTGACAGGTAGACGTCTCTGCCGATCCCTCATCCAAAGGAGTCCTAACGAGTGTGTGTGTGTGATCAGATGCAACAATAAAGCTCCACACCTACAGTGAGAAGGTAGAAAAAACGAGACTAACAAAGAAAGAATGAAAGAAAGACAAATAAATATACTTGTGTAATAAAAATCCTTCCTTCCCTTTGTACCACGTGCATCTGAAAAAAGAAATCAAAATTCGCTTCCACACGTGAAAATAATTACGTGATAGGCACTCAATTGTCTTCGGTTGACTTTAAACTAGAATTGTACTTTTATTTGACACCTCTTACTCTTCATAAATGTGTGGAATTAGACTGCGTATAACACGTTGTAGCGTCTACAAGATGTGTCCTAAATTATGTGTACAGATGTACAATACTCTTCAAAAAGCATGTTTCCAGTTCAATAAAAATTAAAATATTTGACAACCTAAGTCAAGTGACAATGTTAACCTTTCTGCGCGTGACTTTAATTTAAATGTTATGTAAATATTTAATTCCTTCCTTATAGAGAACATACTCTGTGTCCATTAAAAATATACTTTCAATTCTACGCTCCGTTTTTAACACATCAATTCTGTTTAGGGAAATACTGCGGTACTCATATAAACACATAAATACACTGCATGGACAGGAAGTAAAATTACTTAATGTTACAGCGGGTGGCGTAGAAGTAGTTACCCCTGTGCTTTAAAAGTTCTTAAAGAATGCAGAAAATTTCAAACACAAAGAAAAGGCATTTAACACTTTTAAGACTAAAGTTACTCTGTATTCTTGATAAAGATGTAATTCGTACCTCACAGAGAACAGTGTGTTTTTCCATTAGAAAAAAGTCTCTAAAATTTGTATACCGAAAAAAATGGTTGTTTATTGTACGAATTATAAGGAACACAAACAGGCACTGTGTAGACAAAATTCAGATGCTTTTAAATGCTAGAGGCGGGGGTATATGTAGCTACCACTTGGCGTAAGAAGTATTTAGAAAAGGAGACAGAAATAAATAAACGACAGGAAGAGTAAAAACGGTGGTAGCTAGAAGTAATATAGCATACACCCTCTTTTAAAGTCACAAAGCTAATTTATTAAATGGTATTTACAAGGCAGAAAATGAGCGCCTTATATAGATGTCACTTCCTTACGTACATCCGTCCGTCTCTGACGTACCAACGGCGCCACTTACATCACTGGACATTTTCTCTTTTCATTGGTATGGGATACTTTGGCTAAATGTTGTTGCCCATTTGTGATTTGCAGCCTGCAGAAGTTCACTTTACATAGGGCCATAGAATTCCTTCTTCGTATTTTGGTATAAGTTTACGTAATCGTAACCTGTTTAATCAAATTTTAAATCGATGCCCCAAACAAGTTTACAAATCGACAAAATAATGTAGATGAAATGTGCAAATTAAATTAACCGTCTGAAAATTATTGGATAGAAAGAAGTATGATATATTAGAAGAGCAGACGGAATGTAAAGAGGAGGAAGACTCGAAACAGATTTCATTTCGTGTGGAGAAAGACCATCACGTGTTTTGGAAAGTTCGCAAATTTCGCTCCCTGGAAACTGTGAGAGCTGTAAATTGAAAGTAAAAATGTCAAAATTGTGAACAGCACTGAATTTAAATAAGGGCCACAGAACTTTTTTTTACTTTGAAGTTAAAGTGTGTAATTTCAGAAGATAATTTCTTTGACCTTAAAGCATGCAGGTCGAGTTTTATGAAATTTAATAACAAGGACAGATGCGAAACATGAAGCAGCAACTTGGACTCTTGGAAAGAATCTCAGCATTTGCCTTTAGCCTCGAAGTTTCAAACGTTTAAGGATTAAAAATGTAAAATCCTAATTTTAGGTTTGGTATTTAACATTTGCTTTAGCGTATGTTTCAATCTCACAAAAAAGAATCAGTCACAACCAACTTTATTTATCTCTATATTTAGAGATTTCGATATTTTAGGATTTGAATAAAATACCACTAAAATAACATGAACAAGTCTCTCCTTTCCTGTTCCCACAACCTATCTATTCCCCTACCATTCATTTGAAAGTTATCCTGCCACCTCCTATTCTGCTTTCCATATGGGCGTTTTCAAAGCTGGTTTTTACCAAAATTCTCTACACATTTCTCATCTCTCCCTTCCCAAACACACAACTAACCCACAGCTACGTCAATTTATTTCTGTTCACAAATTGTTCGTTATTTGTTCTACTGGGTGTGTTTAAAACTGTTACAACAGGAGTTTGAAGAGGAAATTAAAAGAGTCCCTCAAGTATTTCCTTTGTTTCGTCTACCGCATTGGACAGAAGGCTTGTTATGTACTGACGTCTGTCTACGTAACACCGGGTCTCCATTTCTCTTAGCCCATCGGGCGCAGGTTTGTTTCACTGAATGTGCCTTGCTCGCTGTCAACCTGGCCACCACTTTGTCACTCTCCCGAAATATCAGCCACATCCAAAATGTAAGAAACGACGATCAGTTTTAACACGAGTTTCTGCTACCGGGGGGCTGCCACATCGCTAGGTGTGGCTCATGGCCAACAGACGGGAAGACAGCTACAAGTAGCAAAAGTAGGCCTAGTAGTATAGTAGTAGTAGTAGTAGTAGTAGGAGTAGCAGTAGTAGTAGTAGTAATAGTAGCTATTGTAGCAGCAGATATATTTAAACTTAATCAAACATTAGAAGGCTACATCACAAATTTATTTGGCGAAGTTTTATATATTTAAATGTTATCATGAATCATAACAAAAAGATTTTATTGTAATATTGAAAATTTATTATTATTATTAGTAGTAGTAGTATTATTATTATTAATTCTATCAACAATCTTTCGGTTTCGGCCCACAGAGGCCATATTATTCAGATGGACTCTGTGGACCGAAATATTTGGCGGAAGTTACTATGACAAAACAAATACATAGTAAAAAATATATGTGCAACTAGTTAGAATATATATATTACTAATCTAATGCACTAACTAACTAACTAACTAAACTAACTAACTCCATGGAGCAGAGGCCTTCTTGAGAAGCTAACAGTTTCTCAGCTAGTCAACAAATTCCCCGCATTTTATGGAACCCGAAGGTTCATTACCGCATTCACAAGAGCCCGCCACCTGTCCCTATCCTGAGCCAGATCAATCCAGTTCATGTCCTCCTATCCCACTTCCCGAATATCCATCTTAATATTATCCTCCCATCTACGCCTGGGTCTCCCAAGTGGTCGCCTTCCCTCGGGTCTCCCCACCAAAATCCGGTATGCACCTCTCTCCTCCCCCATACGTGCCACATGCCCCGCCCATCTCAGTCTTCTCGATTTGATTACCCTAATAATATTTGGTGATGAGTACAGGTCATTAAGTTCCTCGTTATGTAGTCTTCTCCACTCCCCTGTCGCCTCGTCCCTCTTAGGCCCAAATATCCTCCTCAGCACCCTATTCTCGAACACCCTCAGTCTTTGTTCCTCCCTCAGTGTGAGAGACCAAGTTTCGCATCCATACAGAACAACAGGTAAAATTATAGTTCAGTATACCCTAATCTTTGTGTTTTTGGATAGCAACCTGGAAGACAAAAGATTCTGCACCGAATGATAGCAAGCATTCCCCAACTTCAATCTGCTCTTAATTTCTTCATGAATGGAGTTTCGATTCGTTAGGGTTGCTCCCAAATATTTGAATTCTTCCACCCTTTCAAAGGATTTATTATCTATATTTATGTTGTGATTGTGTCGTGCATTCTGATTTCGAGACATGACCATGTACTTAGTTTTCTCAGCATTTACTTCTAGACCAATCTCCTTACTAGCAATAATTAAATCTTCTGCATTTTTCTTTATGCTATGTACGCTTCCGCCCAATATATTAACATCATCAGCATAAACCAGAAGCTGATGTGTACCATCTAATGCACATGTACAGCATTAGGTCCTTAGAAATTTCTTGTTACTGTTTCCATTTATCACGCTTATCCCATTATTGTTTCCCAGACAGAGCATTATTATAAATGCAATAACAAATTAAGGCATTTATCTGTTCTTCAAGGCATGCCACATGTTCCGCCCATCTCATATTTTAAATTGTATCGTCCTAATGGTATTTGGTAATTACGCATTAGCTAATTACCTTAGGAAGTTACAGAATAGGTATAGGAGTTAGGGGAAGAATAAACAAGTGGACTTATTAATACGTAACAGCAAAGCACGTTAGTGTATTTAGCGGTGAATTATTAAAAGATGTAAATTGCTAACACCTATGACAAGATGAAGAATTATAGGCCCATATTACTAATTAAAATATCTGTTATGTAGTAGACAAAGGAATAAGCGAACAGATTATCACAGAAATATCACAAAATAAAATTTAATATGCCTTTGTCCCACTAGCGGATGTTACAAGGCGGCATGTAACATGTGAAGCTACTCGATTTAAATATACCAGTTCACTCAGCGTGCTTCGTACTGTAGTCATTACCTCAGTAACAAAGAATTAAGTACTCTGTGTAAAAATGTCGACATTTTCGTGTCTCGTGTAAAAATTAATTAATATAGAAAAAGATGCATATGGAGAAAGGCATACAGTTGTACGTAGCTCAGAAATTAGGAAGTACAGTCGAACTCTGTTATAACGTCATGAAAGAGACTGAGTATTTTATGTCGCTATAAACGAGTGTCGTTATAACCGAGGAGTATAATGTTGTAGTTCACAGTGACGAATTAATTCGGGCCACAGAAAATCTAACTGTATAAGTGAGGTGTCGTATAAGTCGATGTCGTTATAACCGGGTTCGACTTTATGTCAATTATTCTCAACAAGACAGATATCCGCAGCATTCACTCTAGTGTGAATATTCACTTCCTCTTTTTATTATTATCGCATAAATTTGAGAAAAGATTAAACAAATCGATTATTGACCCTTTAAGCGCTAAGATAAATCAGAATTTCATATACATATTCATCTCGTACCGCACAGTAAAAAGGTAAATCAGTCCCATTACAGGCCTGGACAGGCCCTTAGGGTTCCAGGAGCTTGAGGCTCCTAGCTATCTAGACAGTCGGCACTTGAAGGTGGTAAAGTTATCAGCTCTACGCACCGGCCGCGTTTACCCCCCAGGAAATATTCCTGGTATTAATTTCTGTTAGAGGCTGAGTCGACCCCAGGGCCATAATGCGGCCGGAAGGATTATGCCAATGAAAAATTCCAATGACACCATCGGGAATCGAACCTGCCACCTTCCGGTTTGTAGCGAAGTGCCTCAACCAACTGCGCCACCTCGGCCCCCACCGCACAGTAAACACTCTGAATATCGGTTACAAAAACCAAGCAACTAATGCATAATAGGGAAATAATTGCATTAGTGCTGAGATATAAATAGAAAAAAAACACTACGGGGCTGAACGCAGAATTTTTGGGTGTCAAGCCTGCTCGTACAGAAGGTGGCAATTGGGTTTTAAAGGTGCAAACGTAAGAAAAGTGAGTCAGATAGAAATTCATATTAAGGGGTTTCACGTAATTTAGAGTAATATAACCTTTCCGACTTTTTTGGACTCCGACGATACAGGCAGTAAACTGAAACGTTACTAACTATGTAGGAAGGGGCAAAAGGCATCAGACGCTTGAGGCAATATGTTAGTTAAACATTGCGGACACCGTCAAGTACATTTACTTTCTTTCTTTCTTAGTCCTTCCCTCTTCTACCTACTTGTTCACAGCAGGTGTCAAGTGTTTTTGTATTTTCATTCGATCACACTCAAGCACACACCAGAGTCGGGTAGGACTCCTCTGGACGAGGGATCGGCCCGTCGCAGAGACCTCTACCTACCAACACAAACACTGTACAAGACAAACATCCATGCCCCGGTGGGATTCGAACCCACGATCCCAGCAAGCGCTCGGCCGCAGACCTACGCCACAGACTGCTCGGCCACTGGGATCTGCTAAGTACATTTACTGACTATCTGAAATGTTCAAAGTGCCTGAAAATTCCGGAAGGCAGGCACATACTGTCACACAAAGAAGAAGGAATTACCCTTCGCCATGGCCCTTATGTTAACATCGCAGCTGAACTGACTTTTGCCTCACCATGTAAAACAGTCTACAAGGCATCGTATTCCAAAAGATTTGAATATTTATCGACACCGCTCTGAGAACCTCAAACTTCGCAAAGGCATATCAGAGATATTGAATTTTTTTTTTCATGTATGACTTACCAGAATTCACGGCGTCACACACCAGAAGACGGTAATCTTATTGTCCCTTCATGCCCTCCCCGTAACTAACAAACGAATCTGGGATGCATTATTCATATTGCCCAACCTACGCAGGCTGAATTTGCCAGTTACTATAACTGAGAATTCCTTCTACGTTTTATCTCGATATCAGTCTTAGATTATTTCATCTCGGATTTGTTTATATTTATTCAGCAACCATCAAAGAGTTTTGGAGTGCTTTGTCATGTCTTCCGGGAAGTTAAGGGTTGAATACAGCTTAGATGACCAAAATATTTCTTTCTTTTAAATTGCGACGCTATTGTGAGCAGCTCTGCTCGAACCAACAGACGGCAGTCATCAACTGAGGCAAGAAGAAGTTGAAGCGTCCCTTCCTTCAGAAATAAGAAAAGGCTGGGGCGTCGGAAGAAAGAAGCGAAGTAAGAGAAACGCCAAAATTCCTAGAAGCTAGAAAGAAGTAGAAGGGAGAAGTTCAAAAATTTTCCTCCTTCCGCACGCAAGGAATTCCAAGAATTGTGGGTAATGGAGAGATCAAAAACTCCTTTCTCATCCGAAAAGGCGAACTGAGCGAAAAACCAAAACGGCGGCGTGGGGGGGGGGGGGGGATGAGTGGAAGGAATAACATACCTTTATTGTACTATAGAAGACTTCTTTATGTTTTCATTAGTATATGATTGCTACATTGGTGGGCTCGCTTCTCTCCTTATGTTTTCAAAGAAGACATATTTCCGCTTTGAATGTTACCATAGTCGTTTGCCTTCCAGGTAATAAAGCATCTGTTCTCAACAAGCCTTCGTATCTGACTTCTGTCTTCAACAACCTTTAAACCAAACCTTATTACTTTCCATTCGGCATCCACGTAGCCTTCCTAAATTTGCGTCAATACTACTGCTTCTTCTCAAATTCACCTTCTCTTTCATGTTCTACTTATATTTATTACATTTCTTCCTAAAGCATTTTAAAAAATCTAAAATCTCTCTGTACTGTGAATTCAGTCAACAAGTTTGAATAATAAATTCGAACTTACTCATGTAAGTAAACGCAAGAAGAATTTAATCCGTACTTCAGTGTTATCTGTCCTAAGACGGAAATCGCTCCCTTTTCCTAACCTCATTCAGTTACAACAGTGACTTCCTTGACAGAGACAAGTAAAGACGTCGTTAGTCCTTGGAAATAGCTGTCAGTATCAGCATGAAACATCACAGTAAGTCCATGCCTTCAAATCAGAGCCAATCTGCACAGGGTGGAATTAATCCTGTTTTAGGATCATTCGCATCTTGAGGAGAGCCCATAAAAATCGCATTGCACTCCGTCCGTCTGCTGTATGTACTAATTCGGAAGAGTTAGAGAATTTTTGTTAGATTTGATAAGAAGTGTATAGACAAGGTATGCTTAAGATATTACTGTTGTGCGTTCACGTAAGCATTTTTGCCACGGAAAAGAGGTATTGATTTTCTTTGTATTGCAGTAGTATACGTTTCGGATATCAATACACAATATGGAACGCGCTGCAATGGAAGAACAAAAATGAGTTATCGTTTGTATGGTTCTGTGCTACGTATGTCGTTATTAACAATACAAAATCTGAGTATGGCTTCATATTAAGAACTCAAAGGATTTTTGTTCGATTTTTAAAAAACTTAATTTTCTGTATAGATTTTAATATAGTCTTCAATATCGAATTTCATGAAAATCCGTCGGGTACAAACCATGTTAATATATGCAGAGAGATAAACACACAGACAGCACGAACCTTATATGTGCTTCCCGCCACTTTGCGAGCGCCCATAAAAGCTGGTCGTTTTGTTCCAGTTTTCATTTTTATGTCTCGGTTATAAAGGCCACTTCACACGACGAACAACACGCTCTTTTGAGCATTTCTAGCGCGTAAATTCCTCACTACGTATCGGAGAGAAAAACGTTTCAACAAATGTTGCATAGGAGAATAAAGCAAGTTTCATTTCCAACATATCTTTCCGTAAGTTTCATTGTTTTTAAATAAGTAAGCAAATGCGATTCTATGGACACATTTTCTTGTACATCGAAAAATTTACAGCGGTCTCCTTAACTTACCAACAATCCTAGATAGAGATTTATCTTATTTTTTAAATCAGTGTGCTAAAAATGTACCTTTGAAGAAGAGCCCATGTAAAAGTTGCTGTGTATAGACACTAAATATTAACGGTTTAGTCATTAAACATACTCATAATTTAATTCTCGCTAATTTGAATTAACATCAAATATGAGTAAGCAATGATGTATGAATTTCATGCAAGGAACCTGACAGCCAGTATTTATTATTCAGTTTAACATAGTGTCTTACTTCCATGGATTACCTCACACTGAGAACGACTGTTAAGTGCAAGCTGTATAATTTTACAATATGTTTACTTTCCACAAATAATTCGAATTACAAACCTACCGAGCGCATAGAGTGTCAATGAAAGAAATTTAAAACCACAGGTTATAAGAAATTATTTCCTTGTCTGCAGGCATTCTGCACATCAGTGTAAAAAATTTATATCTGCACGGAAATTGCAAATATTTAAGTGTTCATTCCATTTACTAGGTGTATGTCACACGTCAAAACACGATGAATTTCAAATTAACATAAAATTCACATACAGATGTTTATTTAATATTTCAAAATGGCGTTCAAAGAAGTAAAGGATTAAGTTCAAGTAAATTGTCATTTTGAGTTCTATGATAATTTAACCTAATTTCTACAGAAGCATCAGACAAGACTATGCCTGCCAAAAGAATTCCGCAAATACGCAAATATAAAAACATATACACCACTTCGACAACATTTTGTCTTGGATCTCAAATTTAATGACAATTGTACATTTTTATCATCAGGCTGCGGCAATCCTGTTGGAATTTTCCACTGTGTAACTACAACCTGGCAGTGTCCCTGAAACGTCGTGTTATTAGGACGTTTATTTAAGGCTTCTGAACTTAAACATGGTAGAAGACGTTTCTGATTGCATGCACTTCCTAGAAAAATGCTAGGTCACTCATTATTTCACTGCGCAGTACGTCTCGCAAGAAATACATAGCCTCTATCAAAGCGAGTTCTGCAGACAGTGCGATCTAGTGCTTCCTCTTTCACTTTCAAGTGGGCTACCCTCTCCTTAAGGTCACCCAGCAGCTTCTTACGTCTTCTTCCTCGTCTTCTCCTATGTTACATTTTTTCTTAATAGCGTGTTTTTAAGGCAGTTCCTACGCAATATGTGACCAACCCAGTTAGCCTTCCTTCCTTCCTTTTATTTTATGTAGGATTTTCCTTTCTTCCCTTGACTCTATATAAAAGTCTCCATTTCTCACACATTTGGTCCAATTGATCTTCTCCATTATTCTCCAGCACCACATGTTAAAAATTTCAAGCTATATCTGATACTTTTCCGAAGTGTCCGAGTTTCATCACCACGGAAAGATACGCTTCAAACGAAGTATTTCACTAGATCCTTCCTCAAAATTCAGCTCAGTTTGCTGGTGAAAAGATTATTCTTAACGATGCTATGAATTGTTCAGATAGGATAGCTTCGAATGGTCGTGTGATTCATGAACAGTAACTTGGGAAGCACTTGGAAGGAATCGGTCATGGCATAAGCGAGGTACCAGTCAGATGTAGGCCTTTTCCTCGATGGGTTGATTAAAAACACAAGAAGCCTCAGTCACCATAAAATTAGGTTTATAAACAGCTTTGCGATGCTGCACAAAAAGGGAAATATAACACAATTCGTCCTATACAACTCAATGTTTGTAAATAATTTCAATTTGTGCTACATATTTTGGTCCCATTTCCCGTCACATCACGTAACACATTTAGAACATCTTGAGGAAGAACACTCAACAGGTCAAAATTGAAATGAGGTCTCAGTCTTACAAGTGGCATTCAGATTAAAAAGCCGGGTTTCAACTATTCATGATGTAAATAAGCAGAAATGTGTAAAATATTTTGTTAAAAATGCTTTTTTTCTGAGTCAGGGTCGCTAATGACTCAATCTAGGTCTAAACGAGACATTCCTCGTTACAATCTAGCGTCTTATCGCCAAACCAAACCGTTAAGCCTTTACTTATCTTATACAAAATTCAGTAAGATGCAAAGATATGTGACGCTTGGAGTTCAATGGGCGGCCGCCAGATGGCAAGAGAACAGTGAGAACGTTGGAGTTCCATAGACAGCTACTAGATGTCAGGAAGACGGAAATAGAGAGAACTGTTTTTTCTGTGGTGTATGATCTTAGCCTGTAATATGATTCAGCTTTATTTACTTGTCATTAAATTTCATTATTATGCAAAATAACTTATTTGAAATTTTAAGAACGTGCAAGCCACACTGAGGAAATAATATCGTCTCGTGTGTTGATCAATCGGCTTGCTAGTGCGCAACTTGGCGAAAGTAGTGACTCCTTTGACTTGTACGTTACAGTTTTACTCAGTCTTCGCAAGCATAGCATGTATAACACCTTAAATAAACCACGACCACTTCCACACATTTTCCAATTCTTTATTTACTACAGTCAAAGTATTAGACGCCGTCTGAGTAAACTTACCGATATTATCACTAAAAACTGCACACACACACACACACACACACACACACACACACACACACACATATATATATGTATATATAAAAACACTGTTGACATTTCTAACAATTTTTTTTTTCGTAATGGTACTCGGGTCAATTCAGATGGTGTCAGTGAGAACTATCTTCACCACATTTATTCACAGAACATGCTACGAACTTCATCTGTGCCAAAGATACTTCTTAATGACATTTACCGTAAATTAGTTTCTTATACCCGTGTACAAGCGCTACAGAGCGGCGTATGACAGCACAGAACTGCTTCATGATTCGAGCGCGTTTCGCAAAACCCTAACACGTGCATCGCCTTCTGTTCGTTTTTTCTTTGAACTATTTTCATCAACTGACAGTTTCTAAGATTAAAGACAGGTATTTGGCATTTGTAAGAACAAGAAGCATGAAGTTTGAATATTACTAGAAGAATTTCGCTCATTTCCACAGCAAATGGGGCCGGGATAGCGTAGTGACCTACGGGCTGGGTATCTGTGGAATCGGGGTTCGATACTTGGAGAAGTGCCCCGACCAGTTCTAGAGCCCACCCAGTCTCCTATTCAGTGGTGCCCGGGGAGACTTTCGTCAGGAATAAAATGGCCGTGACTACAGACTAAGCACACCGCATACAGTGCGAGGTTGAGAATAAGAGGATGTATACATCCACTTCGGTACGTACCTTTATGGTGTAAAAAGGAACAAGTTTGCCTTGCATTTACAGCAAGCACAATGCGCCTGCATTATACAGAGGGAACATTTAATGCTGTACAGGCGAAATAATCCTAGTTGTTATAAGCAGCACGTAAACACACGCCATGATGCACATTGCTTGATGTTACTTCAGGTTGCTTATTTGATAATGTTCTTTTAAATAATATCCTACTATGATGGAATCCTTGAAGTTCTTATGAAAACAGATGCCTACGTATATCCTGTAGTAATATGAATCATGTAATCTATCTATCTATCTATCTATCTATCTATCTATCTATCTATCTATCTATCTATCTATCTATCTATCTATCTATCTACCTATCTATCTATCTATCTATCTATCTATCTACCTATCTATCTATCTATCTATCTATCTATCTATCTATCTACCTACCTATCTATCAGTCTGCCTGCCTGCCTGCCTGCCTGCCTGCCTGCCTGCCTGCCTGCCTGCCTGCCTATCAGTCTATTTGCCTGCCTGCCTGCCTGCCTGCCTATCAGTATATTTGTCTGTCTGACTGTCTGCGTGTCTGCCTCCCTGCGTATCAGTCAATTTGCCTGCCTGCCTGCCTGTCTAGCTATCTATCAGTCTGTCTATCTGTCTGCCTGTCTGTTTCATCTATTTATGTCTTGATCTAGCCATCCATCCATTCCAAATATTCATCCATCAATACATCGATCCCTCCACCCATCAATCCATCCATTCATCAATTCCAGCCACCCATCAAATCATCCAACAATCCAAGCATACATCCAGATATTTATCTCATCTACGCCTAAGGGCAATAAATCATTTTACAAGCAACGTTTTAAAAACTGGGAACCTTGTCTGAAATAAGCTTCATGTCCAGCATTTTACTTACAAATTCTAGGCTCGAAGCTTTGCATACTAAAGTCTATAAAAAATTTGAACGTGACGAAACGCACAGGGGA
The DNA here is from genome assembly GCA_013340265.1 of Coptotermes formosanus. NCBI lineage: Eukaryota > Metazoa > Arthropoda > Insecta > Blattodea > Rhinotermitidae > Coptotermes > Coptotermes formosanus. Next base: position 2,183,822 of record BLKM01000378.1, on the reverse strand, counting down.
AAATCTAGCAAAATCTTCACATCTTATAGGAAGAAAACATAGGTTTAATATGGTAAAGAAGACGCTGCTAAGGAAAACATTTGGACCTAAACAGAAGAGATGAAAAGAATACTGGGAAACTGGCATACGTGCAAAGAGGAGGACATAAATTGTACCAAATTTTAATAGGGCGATAAAGTAAGATGCATAAGACGAAGTAGGTTATAGGTCAAGCCTAATGTAAAATGTGAACTGCATATACACTTTTATCCGGAAAAACGGAATGAAAGAGAGCGCTTGGAAGATGCCTGTGTGGAAGCAGTTTTAATAGTTAAATTTGTCTTCAAGATACAAGGTGTCAGGTTGCGGAGTTGGTTTTTATGCCTCAGGTCAAGGACCTTATGCGTCTGTACTGAATGAGGTAATTAATATTTGTTTTTCAATAAACACTTGCAAAAAAATTACAATAATAAAGCAAAATATCTGCAGGATTAAAATCTATGCAACAGGATGGTAAGGTTATGAGTTCTGTTAGGAAATAATTGCAATTTGAATGTAGCCAGAAACATATTCAATCATGGGTGTAACATAATTAGTAACGCTGGGGAGGGAAAAATCGAAAATGGGTATTAGTAACTTTAATTTATGGAGGAATAAAGTTAATAAAAAGGGAGAAAATCAGTTTGTTTCAATTTTTCCTGTCCTTTACCACCGAAGTAACCGTTTTGAAATCATTTATACTTTTTTATTTGCCCCTCTTCAACTCAATAGCCCAAAAAAACATTCTTAAGTAGAATAAATATTGGAGAAGCATTTTCCCCTTCACCCCCCCCCCCACCCACCCAGTTTACGGCTATATATTATATCAAAATTTTACGAATTTTAAGAGTGATAAGTGCTAATGTTCTTCTGGCGCTATTGGAAAGTGCTATGCTACTATTACATCGCACGATCTTGTCCTATTACTGAGTGTGATTAACGACCACGTTGAGGGTAACAAATTTGATGTTGAACACCAAACCGCGAATACTCATTGGTGACTCAATCTAGGGAATGCCAAGCACTCTAACCAAGCAGGTGGACATCGTTACTAGCACTCCGAATTCCAAATCCATTAATGTCTGGTACGTATAACATAATTGGGCAAGCCGCTTCCTTTCCAATAACTTCACGACTTCAGCCACTAAAATGACTCCAATGACTAGCTGAATATGTAAACAAATCAACGGGTCGGAGTGCCTGTTGAAAACCTAATTATTCCTCAGCTATTCAAGTTATCCACATTTTATGCGACCTGACAATTCTTTTTTGTGTTCAGAATAGACCGCAACTGGTCTAAATTCTGTGCCACATGGGTCCAATATACACCATCCCGTCTACGCCTAGGTCTTAAAAGTAATTACTTTCCTTCAGACTTTCACACAATAACCCTGTGTCAAGTAAAAGGGTTAAGTCGTAGGATATAAAAATATTAACCAACTGCACCGAATTTCTTATCATAAAACCAACATTGCACATACAAAACATATCTGGTACAGTATTTTCTCCTGCATATTTAGGCCGTTGATTGCCATTTTCATGGATTAAAATCAGTATTTAAAAGCTTCTAAAATATGATAAATTTGTAGTGACGAAGTATATTGTATCACATTAATACTGGCAGCCACGTTAGAATGTAAAATACATCCAGATATTGTACATCCTAACAAGTCTGGTATATTACTTGATATAACGCATTTTGTCACTACAAATGCACAACACTTTATCAGATTTGAAGTCTTTACGTTACTCCCTGAAAGTTAGGTCGACGGCCGAAATATGTAGAAGAAAAAACTGTTATCATTATATAGATTTCTATGTAAAAATTTTTGGCTTCACAATAATAAATATTTCTTATTACACAGAACGAATAATTTGCGAAATGTACCGAAATTAATAGTAACCGTACCTACCATATAGTCTGAAGAAGAGTAGACGACAAAACGGCAGATTTTTAAAACTGACAATTTTAAAACAAATTTCAAAATTTAACACAGTGAAGTCACTGGAATAAATGTTGAGTTTGGTTTTGCTTTTAAACGGAAGCAGCGTCTTGGCCAGTAAATCGGGCGTGTCGACTACAGAATCAGGCGGCATTAAATCGGTAACTGACGACTTGCACTTGCCGCTCACTGTGTGGTATACGAATTGAAGTCTTAAACCATCCGTCGGTAAGTAGTTCTCATCCATTCATTTTAGTGATTCCGGTAAAATTAATGAGAGAAGTGACTTCTATATTCGCAAATATTTGCATTTCGTGGAGGTTCAAATTCGCACGCTATTAAGGCGTCTAGCTTTAAATGAGATTACATGATTCTTAATGCCTCAATGACAATGATTTAAAGTCAGAACATATTACAGTATTTGAAGATTCGCTTTCCTTATCGTTGTCTAAACTAGCTGATTGACGCTGCATATTGTGTCAGAAAAGCAAGTAATTCTATCGAGACTCAAACCAAGTACTTCCAGGATAAAACGGTAGGAAGCGTTACCACTAAACTAATCCACTCGTGGCAGAATCCGACAGAAAAACTTTCAGAAAGCACAGGGAACATATACAAATTTAGGATATGCATAGAGTATATGAAGAAAGATCCGCCTTTACAGGTTCTCTGCATGTAATTCGGTTCGCAAGGCACGACGTATGGCAGCAGACAATATTTTAACAAGAGGGAGAGGGGAGGGCTGCTGGGAGATAACGAAAACTTACTGACGAAGTGAAACTTTTTGCAGCAGTTACCTGACAAATAAATCAGTGCACTTTAAAGGATGTGGACTGAAATTTGAAAGATTGTGTCTACACGCGACGAACGTAGTATCCGCTGTTCGCCTGAGTGGCTTTTTGCTAGTTCCTTGAATCAGTGGGTTATTGTTGTAAACATTAATAACTTACAATCATAACTAATTCGTCAACAGAACACACAATAAAACTACGACATGAATACGGCCAATAAATCTAATATGTATTATTTTACCAACTCGTACACTAAGAAATTATACAATAGATTTTAAACAGTTGCCGACATGTTTCGATGCATATTTACATCATCTTCAGGGGTGCTATATTAGAACACTGGGGAACAGCGGAAGCAAGCCAGTGGCTTGCTTCCGCTGGTCCCTAGTGTTGTAATATATCACCCCAGAAGTTGGTGTAAGAATGCATCGGAACATGTCGGGGAGGGTTTAAAGT